>CM068593.1:20197887-20542887 GCA_035048485.1 Pteria penguin
TATTTACCGTACTTTCAAACGCAGAGAGGAGTATATGAGGATAGAGCTTTTAATAGGATAGACATTATGACTTGGGGGTGATTTTCTTTAGTGAATGCATATAAATGATAAATAAATCTTACATGCAATGTATTCTAAAAATAAAAAAATACTTTAAAATATTTATTTTTAGATAAATTAGTGGATGCCACATAAACATGTATAAATATGAAGGATATTCATATTTTGGAAATCAACATTCGTGTAACCTTTCCCACGGCAGCAGTGGTATAATCCAACAGAATTTTCCCGCGTAATACTAATTAGATGTTTGTACCTTTTAGCGTATGTACATTATCTGGCTATAGAAAATCTCGAAAAGTTCCGAGTAAATGAAGGCGGAGTATCAAGGATATCTAGCAGTTTAATTGGTGGAGCAATCACATCGCAGTTTGTAACATTCTTTGTACTTAAGCAAACTTTCCCCAGTGATTATTTGGGCACAAGAGGCCTTGACAGGGAGTTTGTTTTCTTCTTCTTCTTCTTCCATTACGAAGTGTACTGATAAATGAGTGTCATACTTCATGTGGCAGTCAAGATAAAAGCCTCAGAAGGCCTTTAAAAAAAAAAAAAAAACGGTGACGAATATGGTCCGCTTTCCCAACCCAAGTCTAAACATAAATAAACATTAGAAAGGAGGTATTAACTATTATTTAGACAACAACCTAGCTAACATCATACAAAAGGGTCTTCATTTTAAACTGACCCACAAGTACCATTTTCCTCGCAATTAAAAATGCTACAGGGTTTGCATTCTAAGCTTTTTTAAAAGCTAAGCTTGTAGGAAGCTTAACTTACCAATTTCATGATCACTCTTGTATGGAGGCTGACATATTGGAAAATTGAGACAAGTAGTTTTCAAATTGTTCGTACCAATATATTTCGTTCACAAGTAATCTTTGATATATTTATTTTGAGATCAAATTAACCCTCCCCCTCCCCTACCTTTACATGCGCGGATACAGAGGGGGGTAGGGGGTCTGGACCCCCCTGGAATCCGAAAATTTTACCAAAAAAAGGTAATGTTTGGGCATTTTTGGGGTTGGACCCCCTCCCCTCGTCTAAGAGAAAAATTTACCTTTTTTGGTTGGACCCCCTCTGACAAAAATTTCTGGATCCGCGCATGCTTTATCACGAGTTTTAATCACTAGATGTTGCGATTTAAAACTCTTCGGTTGTTCTATAGGGATCAAACTGATGTAGAAAATATGTCTCGGTACTCAGCTGCAGCGACCAAAACAAATATTGTGTAAAATCAGATCATCTAACACCCGGCTGAAAATTGTCACTGCGTCGGGCCATCCGCCATCCTCTGGATCCGCCATTGCATCATACGACAAATAAGAACATCGGTTTGAAATCTGTACGACGCACAAGGAGATGTATCGAGTTGTAAAGGGGCATATCTTTTGACAGTGTCACAGGGACTAAAACCGTTTAAAATTATGGCCTCTGCTTTTCGAGTACTGGCGATAAAGATATCAGTTCGAACCCTATACGACAACCGAAGAGTTGTGGGGATGTGTAACGGATACTCGGTCCACTCTCAAGACAGTGTGACAGGGGCTTTATTTTTTATTAAATGTCTTTTAAAACTTCGTCTGCATGAAAATGTCATACACAGATCGTAAAGATGTTGTTGGAACTCATTCAAAAAAAAATTATCGAACTGCTGGTTTAATGCAGGAGACAACTCGACTAATGCGGAAGAGAACTCTTACAGAAGTGGGATGAATATCTTGAAGTCGGACTGATCACATGACCTAATTTGCATCATATCTGTTGGGGGATAAGTCTCGGGATTTATCATCGCTCTCTACGAAGAATCAGATATTTTGAAATCTAATTTCTGCAAACTGCGGTCATATTGAATAAAAAGAAGGAAAGAGAGTCATTCCTCTTGAGATTCCTCAATGAATTTCTAAAGTTTTAAGAGTCATTTAGCTCTTGTGCTCAAAATATAATTCAACAAAGTCGAGTTGCATTACGGTCTATGATAAATACCGAGTTTATCCCCCGGGATATCCCTGGAATGTGTCGGGGATTATCTTCATTCAGATTTTACTGTGATGTCACGCCGACTTCGAGAATAAAAAAATATCGCAGACAACATTTTAAATTGTTGACAGCGGGTTATAACTCGCCTCCTCTCACAGTAACTTGTAACGCTAACATGTGACAGCGATCTAAGTTGGTGATGGTGGGTTATAACTCGCCTCCTCTCACAGTAACTTGTAACGCTAACATGTGACAGTGTGACAGCGATCTAAGTTGGTGATGGTGGGTTATAACTCGCCTCCTCTCACAGTAACTTGTAACGCTAACATGTGACAGTGTGACAGCGATCTAAGTTGGTGATGGTGGGTTATAACTCGCCTCTTCTCACAGTAACTTGTAACGCTAACATGTGACAGCGATCTAAGTTGGTGATGGTGGGTTATAACTCGCCTCCTCTCACAGTAACTTGTATCGCTAACATGTGACAGCGATCTAAGTTGGTGATGGTGGGTTATAACTCGCCTCCTCTCACAGTAACTTGTAACGCTAACATGTGACAGCGATCTAAGTTGGTGATGGTGGGTTATAACTCGCCTCCTCTCACAGTAACTTGTAACACTAACATGTGACAGCGATCTAAGTTGGTGATGGTGGGTTATAACTCGCCTCCTCTCACAGTAACTTGTAACGCTAACATGTGACAGTGTGACAGCGATCTAAGTTGGTGATGGTGGGTTATAACTCGCCTCCTCTCACAGTAACTTGTAACGCTAACATGTGACAGCGATCTAAGTTGGTGATGGTGGGTTATAACTCGCCTCCTCTCACAGTAACTTGTATCGCTAACATGTGACAGCGATCTAAGTTGGTGATGGTGGGTTATAACTCGCCTCCTCTCACAGTAACTTGTAACGCTAACATGTGACAGCGATCTAAGTTGGTGATGGTGGGTTATAACTCGCCTCCTCTCACAGTAACTTGTAACACTAACATGTGACAGCGATCTAAGTTGGTGATGGTGGTTTATTACTCGACTTCTCGTAGCGCCAACGCGTAACAGTGTGACAGCAGCTTAAAGGCAACTCGTCAAATTCTTGGCGGCGGGTTATTACTCGCCATCTTTAACAGTAACTTAAAACGCCAAATCGTGACAGTGTGACAGCGACTTATAGGCAACTCTTCAAATTGTTGGTAGCGAGTTATAACTCGCCTCCCCCTCAAAGTAACTCGTAGCGCCAACACGTGACAGTGTGACAGCGGCTTAAAGGCAACTCTTTAAATTGTTGGTGGCATATTATAATTCCTCTGCTCTAACCAACTTGTGCCAGTGTGACAACCACTTAAAGACAATGCTTTTGTCAAATTTTCAACTCGCCCGTTCTCACAGTACTCGTAGCCCCAATACGTGACAGTGTGACAGCGGCTTTACAAAAAATTATCCATTTACTAATATACATTTACATGAGGGCATTATTATAACTGTGCGTTAACCTTATTTCTTGTTGCTTCTTACTTCTGAAATCAGTGATTTTTTCTGGCAGGGCCGTAGAAAATATTTCAAATTATGGGTGGTGCCAAATCTTGTTATATTAAATGCTTCACCGAAAACATAAACGTAATCGTTGTAAAGTATTCCACTATTAACTAAAGTCTCGTTAATTGTTCCTCCATTAATTCCGTTAAAGTGGATGTCTTGTATAGTGAACCATTTCACACATAAGCATACGTCTGGTAGGGTGAGAGTTTTACAGTATTTTGTATTATATAGTATACCTGTATTATACCAGCATTTGTATAATGAGTAACAAGTAGTAAGGTGTTCCTCAATGGATAAGATGGATGCACCCAACAAAACAGGAAGTAATTCTCGTACTTTCAGAACAAAATTTATGAAAGAATCATCTTGTTGAGTGACGGATTCAGAGGGGATGGAGGGACACCCCCCCCCCCCCCCCCCACGCACACACACTAGAAACCATGAGAGAGAGCGATTTTCGTCTGGACATAATTGTCTATGCGACAAACTAATATGAATCCAATAATCGTACATCTACGTACTCGACTTCTCCAGTTCATTTCGCTAGGCCTGAGGCTCCAACCCCAACTCTCCCTTCTTTGAAAAACATTCATGAAAAGCCTCAACTCTTTCTTCAAAATCACTGTCTACATATATGGGTACTTATGTACTGACCACTAGAAGTATATAATGTACATTTACAAGAGAAAAGGCAAAGAGGTGACGGCGAATTTTGCGATGCTGCAGAGTCCATTTTATTAAAAAAAAATCTGATCCGATTCGAATGAAAAAATCTACCACAAGTACAACCAGGATAAAAAGATATGAAAGGATTTGAATAACACTACAAAAACTTTCGATTACACGACAGCCGCAGTACTGACACAGGGCGGTGAAACTGTGCCACTTAAGGCCCTATAACCACCAAACTGTAAGAGCTTTCCGGGGGCTTCGCCACCCTGGTTCCCCACCAGGCTTCTGTTATAGACATGTTGAAGACCTAAGCGGTCCCCAGACCCTTAGCCCGACTTCGTCTCCCCTAGATCCTGGATCTATTCATGGGTATCAAAACTTTCACTGATGTTCATTATGTTTAATTTACATTCCGATGAAAGCTTATGAATTAATTCGTAAATTGAACATGATGGTAAAAGTTTAAAATTCAAGTCAGTGTCTTTTAACAGTGATATATCTATAACTGCATGAATACTGTAATAAAAAATTCCACAATGCACGCCAGGCTTCCTCTGAATGGGATCCAAAGTATTGCTCCGAGTCCCACCGCAGTACGGCTTATTTCACATAGTAGAAGGACGTGAGACATGAATAAAATTAAGTCCAACGACAAGTTCAATACCTTAATGATTTTCTATACATGCATTTACAAACCAAAACCACCACTTTCTTGAATAAATGCGGGAATAGCTATTCCATATTTTGTTTTCATTTCCGTATAAAAATCTACCTTCATAAGACTGCATTTGTTCCATACCTCTGTCACAGCTCAATAAGTGTCCCTTCCCTCCATATTATGGTGTATAGATTATTTTACCTGTTTCTCCAAAATGTGACAAACTGGATTTAGACAATAATTTCAGTTTTCTTGATGAAAACCGCTGTTCAGAGTGAAATGGAGCGGTAGGTCTTGAAGCCAATTGAAATGTCAAAATAGTAAGGAATCTGGGAGGGGTAAATCATTTCACTTTGTGCTAGCACTTCCATCACGTGACCACTTCCGAATCCAATTCGTACCAATACAAGGGGGGCCACCCCTATTTTTTTAGGGGGGGGGGGAGGGTTCGTCGATTATGGACCGATTTTTTATCATGTAGTGAAATGAAACAAATTCAAGGTTTATGCCTATGTTTACGATGTAACACTAAAGAAGGTCCAGGCTATTCTATAAGAATAAAATCATTTTAAAAGTCTGTTGCTTATAGTGCAGTACTTTACAAGATATATGCTGATATGCAATAGAAAGCATTTCACAAGACTTGTAATTATGGCGGAGCGCTTTACACGACTTATGTGCAATATGGATAATATGGAGCGCTTCACAAGACTTGTGTTGATGGTGGAGTGCTTTACACGACGTATGTGTAATATGGAGCACTTCACAAGACTTGTGTTTATGGTGGAGCGCTTTACATGACTTATGTGTAATATGGAGTACTTCACAAGACTAGTGTTTATGGTGGAGCGCTTTACACGACTTATGTGTAATATGGAGCACTTCACAAGACTTGTGTTTTTAATGGTGGAGCGCTTTACACGATATATATGCAATATGGAGCACTTCACAAGACTTGTGTTTATGGTGGAGCGCTTTACATGACTTATGTGTAATATGGAGCACTTCACCAGTCTTGTGTTTATGGTGGAGCGCTTTACACGACGTATGTGTAATATGGAGCACTTCACAAGACTTGTGTTGATGGTGGAGCGCTTCACACGACGTGTGTGCAATATGGAGCACTTCACAAGACGTATTTGTAATATGGAGAACTTCACAAGACTTGTGTTTATGGTGGAGTGCTTTACACGACGTATGTGTAATATGGAGCATTTAACAAGACTTTTGTTTATGACGGAGCGCTTTACACGACGTATGTGTAATATGGAGCACTTCACAAGACTTGTGTTTATGTTGGAGCGCTTTACACCACTTATTTGTAATATGGAGCACTTCACAAATGATACTAGACTGATTATCTTTGTATTGAAGATGTAATTCTTAAATATTCATATTCATAAGTGTGCTGGACTCCTTCATACAACTCAGCCTCACAGTATAATGAAGCTGCGTAGGCCAGTGCCACCCCTCGGTTCAGGAGAGGGGGGCACGGCCGAAGCAGCGAAGCTGCGTAGGCCAGTGCCACCCCTCGGTTCAGGAGAGGGGGGCACGGCCGAAGCAGCGAAGCTGCGTAGGCCAGTGCCACCCCTCGGTTCAGGAGAGGGGGGCACGGCCGAAGCAGCGAAGCTGCGTAGGCCAGTGCCACCCCTCGGTTCAGGAGAGGGGGGCACGGCCGAAGCAGCGAAGCTGCGTAGGCCAGTGCCACCCCTCGGTTCAGGAGAGGGGGGCACGGCCGAAGCAGCGAAGCTGCGTAGGCCAGTGCCACCCCTCGGTTCAGGAGAGGGGGGCACGGCCGAAGCAGCGAAGCTGCGTAGGCCAGTGCCACCCCTCGGTTCAGGAGAGGGGGGCACGGCCGAAGCAGCGAAGCTGCGTAGGCCAGTGCCACCCCTCGGTTCAGGAGAGGGGGGCACGGCCGAAGCAGCGAAGCTGCGTAGGCCAGTGCCACCCCTCGGTTCAGGAGAGGGGGGCACGGCCGAAGCAGCGAAGCTGCGTAGGCCAGTGCCACCCCTCGGTTCAGGAGAGGGGGGCACGGCCGAAGCAGCGAAGCTGCGTAGGCCAGTGCCACCCCTCGGTTCAGGAGAGGGGGGCACGGCCGAAGCAGCGAAGCTGCGTAGGCCAGTGCCACCCCTCGGTTCAGGAGAGGGGGGCACGGCCGAAGCAGCGAAGCTGCGTAGGCCAGTGCCACCCCTCGGTTCAGGAGAGGGGGGCACGGCCGAAGCAGCGAAGCTGCGTAGGCCAGTGCCACCCCTCGGTTCAGGAGAGGGGGGCACGGCCGAAGCAGCGAAGCTGCGTAGGCCAGTGCCACCCCTCGGTTCAGGAGAGGGGGGCACGGCCGAAGCAGCGAAGCTGCGTAGGCCAGTGCCACCCCTCGGTTCCGGAGAGGGGGCACGGCCGAAGCAGCGAAGCTGCGTAGGCCAGTGCCACCCCTCGGTTCAGGAGAGGGGGGCACGGCCGAAGCAGCGAAGCTGCGTAGGCCAGTGCCACCCCTCGGTTCAGGAGAGGGGGGCACGGCCGAAGCAGCGAAGCTGCGTAGGCCAGTGCCACCCCTCGGTTCAGGAGAGGGGGGCACGGCCGAAGCAGCGAAGCTGCGTAGGCCAGTGCCACCCCTCGGTTCAGGAGAGGGGGGCACGGCCGAAGCAGCGAAGCTGCGTAGGCCAGTGCCACCCCTCGGTTCAGGAGAGGGGGGCACGGCCGAAGCAGCGAAGCTGCGTAGGCCAGTGCCACCCCTCGGTTCAGGAGAGGGGGGCACGGCCGAAGCAGCGAAGCTGCGTAGGCCAGTGCCACCCCTCGGTTCAGGAGAGGGGGGCACGGCCGAAGCAGCGAAGCTGCGTAGGCCAGTGCCACCCCTCGGTTCAGGAGAGGGGGGCACGGCCGAAGCAGCGAAGCTGCGTAGGCCAGTGCCACCCCTCGGTTCAGGAGAGGGGGGCACGGCCGAAGCAGCGAAGCTGCGTAGGCCAGTGCCACCCCTCGGTTCAGGAGAGGGGGGCACGGCCGAAGCAGCGAAGCTGCGTAGGCCAGTGCCACCCCTCGGTTCAGGAGAGGGGGGCACGGCCGAAGCAGCGAAGCTGCGTAGGCCAGTGCCACCCCTCGGTTCAGGAGAGGGGGGCACGGCCGAAGCAGCGAAGCTGCGTAGGCCAGTGCCACCCCTCGGTTCAGGAGAGGGGGGCACGGCCGAAGCAGCGAAGCTGCGTAGGCCAGTGCCACCCCTCGGTTCAGGAGAGGGGGGCACGGCCGAAGCAGCGAAGCTGCGTAGGCCAGTGCCACCCCTCGGTTCAGGAGAGGGGGGCACGGCCGAAGCAGCGAAGCTGCGTAGGCCAGTGCCACCCCTCGGTTCAGGAGAGGGGGGCACGGCCGAAGCAGCGAAGCTGCGTAGGCCAGTGCCACCCCTCGGTTCAGGAGAGGGGGGCACGGCCGAAGCAGCGAAGCTGCGTAGGCCAGTGCCACCCCTCGGTTCAGGAGAGGGGGGCACGGCCGAAGCAGCGAAGCTGCGTAGGCCAGTGCCACCCCTCGGTTCAGGAGAGGGGGGCACGGCCGAAGCAGCGAAGCTGCGTAGGCCAGTGCCACCCCTCGGTTCAGGAGAGGGGGCACGGCCGAAGCAGCGAAGCTGCGTAGGCCAGTGCCACCCCTCGGTTCAGGAGAGGGGGGCACGGCCGAAGCAGCGAAGCTGCGTAGGCCAGTGCCACCCCTCGGTTCAGGAGAGGGGGGCACGGCCGAAGCAGCGAAGCTGCGTAGGCCAGTGCCACCCCTCGGTTCAGGAGAGGGGGGCACGGCCGAAGCAGCGAAGCTGCGTAGGCCAGTGCCACCCCTCGGTTCAGGAGAGGGGGGCACGGCCGAAGCAGCGAAGCTGCGTAGGCCAGTGCCACCCCTCGGTTCAGGAGAGGGGGGCAGTGAGCAACTTACTTACTTACTTACTTACTTACTTACTTACTTACTTACTTACTTACTTACTTACTTACTTACTTACTTACTTACTTACTTACTTACTTACTTACTTACTTACTTACTTACTTACTTACTTACTTACTTACTTACTTACTTACTTACTTACTTACTTACTTACTTACTTACTTACTTACTTACTTACTTACTTACTTACTTACTTACTTACTTACTTACTTACTTACTTACTTACTTACTGCAAAATGACCTGACCGCAGATATGAAAAAAGTGAGGTTTCATGCCATAGAAAATAAAACATGTACTTCGTTGGGGTCACCGTTAGGTATCCGTACATGTTATACTTTACCTGCTACAGTTATACGTCAATCCTAAACTCTCCGCTTACATGTTATATATTTTACATTATTTTTTTTAATCGAAATTCCAGGAAATTTTACCAAAAGGCAATTCTCGAAGTCGGAGTGACGTCACTGGCTCTATTGTTCTACGTATATACCCGAGGAGTATGGCTATGACATTTGGGGTAAAACTCGGGGTATATCATTAGCGTAAATACAACTTTATTCTCTTGTATAAATTCTAACGTGGTTTTCTTATAAAATACGATCGTAAATGTGTAAAACATGTATTCAAAATTCACTTGTTTGAATTGTAAAATATTGTAATTATTGCCTTTTAACAATTCTTCCCTGAATACGCATTTCTTTCTATGATAAAGTCCGATGCTTTACCATAAATGGATCGAATCCTCGTTATCAAATACCCGCATGTCCGACTTCCAGAATCCCCCCCCCCCCCCCAACCGCCTTTCCGTCTACTGCTCCATCTGCTCATGATTACACTTACTGTTCACTACCTGCAAAATAAAAATGAAAAGAAAACGTAAACACAAGCGACGGTTCGTGTATGCACTTAACTTGACTATGAAACTAGCGAAAATCAAACCACCATCCATTACGAACCGCCCATCGTAAATATTTAAGCATGTTAATTAAAAAATAAAAATAAAACAAACGAGAAAAAAACAAACACTATCACTTACAATACCTGTATATTTCTCTGTTACTGCTAATTGGTATATAACATCAATACAGGAAACTCGGGTACCTGGGAGGAAATCATGTCAAAATAAAGCTTCAAAACACAGAATTACAAATTGTCTCTAATAGCATATTAGAATTTCATCAATTACCGTCTAAGTTAATTATGAATTATTTTATGAAACTAAAAATTCAAAGTTCATAATTCTAATGTTTTATTCTAAAGTATGTAAAGAGAAACAAAGTACGAAAATGTTAAGAAAAAAATAAGATTAAAGTCATTTTAAAAGTACATACCTCGAAAGTTTGCCGATGCAGTCAGGATACCATGCTGTCCAGGGGATCGGAATTTCTTCCGATGACCAAAGCCAGATATGCTAGCTGTATTTATACTACACAAAGCGGTTTACACTAGATATTTCTGGATAAAACCCACATTACAAAGGGTATTTCTCAACACTGAGTTAAAATCCAAGTTTGAATACTTTCTGACACGTAAGGCACAATGTTAAATATTGATTCATTTGGGATTTTAGTGGAGTGATGTAAATTATGGATGTGATACTGTTTAAACTCATATGTTAGTTTCAAGGTTTATATCATTAACCAAACTGTATAACAATATTATACAATAACCTCTTTTTCTTTTTGTAAATGTTATATATCTTAAATAGTATTTTATTATTTCACCCTGTTTTATTCGAATGTTCGGTTCATGCAAACACTCTTTTTCATTCGAACACGCAGTTTTTTTTAAAAACATTCGTGCTGTAAACGCTGGTTGATTTGCTTGATCCGCCTTAAAGTTTTGTTTACATAATTGTATGAATATTTGATTGTTTGCAAACAAATTCCCCGATGAAGAATAAAAAACAACATTATTCTTTTAAAATATATTCTTATTATTTACAAAGAGTTTCAATGTGATATTTAAGAAAATCTAATCCCCCCTTTTTTTGGTTTTATTTTATTTGGTCCGTCAACTTCTACAGCTAAATGTCATACTCTCATCATTTTCATTATACTCTTTTGATTTGCATTCATGGTGTTTATTTCCGTACATGACTTTGTGTAGTTATGCTGATACAGAAGCCCTTGCTTCCTTATTGTTCATCGCAAAGCGTCTTTAGGACTTTGGGGAGTACAATTCCCATTCTCCCTCTACACTATTCTGGCGGCAGATTATGGACCGATTTTTATCACATTACGAAATGAAACGATATTTAAAGCCCCCCCCCCCCCCCAACCGTTTGACATGCTTCCTAAGGCCCTGTCCCTAAATCCCACCCTTTATCATTCTCTTGCTCGCATTACTGGATCCGCTCCTTACCCTTATTATAGAGTTTAATCTTCAGATGCCTGTTACAGTAATCAAGAAAATGTTTTAAACTCGCATTTACAAATTAAATATATTAGTGTTGTTATTTCAGAGAATTAAAATTCAAACTATGTCTAGAAATGTATGATTCCAACTATATTTCTGAGTGTCACACTTGAAAAGTTTGTATTTACGGCGAATATACATGTTCCTAAATGTACCAACACTCTTTTCATTCGAACACGCAGTGTTTTTATGTAATGATATAAATATTTGATTATTTGACAGTAAATTACCCGATGAAGTACAGAGGAAAACACTGTTCTTTTAAAATATATTCTTACTATTTACAAAGAGTTTCACATGTATAATTTTTAAAAATCTAAACCCCCGCCACTGCCCCCATTTGGGGGGGGGGTTACAGCTAATGTAATACTGACTGCGTGATATCATATTTTCTCATCATATTTTCTCTGTCTCTTTTAATTTGCAGCCATAGTGTCTATTTCCACACATGACTTTGTGTATTCACGCTGATAAAATACTGCTTCCTTCAATATCCTTTAACTCAAAACGTCTTCAAGAACTTGGGAGATTATAAACCCGCAACCCCCCCCCCCCCCCCCCCCCTCGCCGTCCTTAACTTGGTACGGAATAATATTGTAGCTTCCTCTTTCAGGTTGCTCCGCCCTATTTTGGCCGATTAGGGACCGATAGTTTATCAAGTTACATGTACGAAACGAAACGAAGTTCAATGTTTATAACCCCTTCCCCCTCTCTTTTGAAATGCTTTCTACGGCCCTGGAGCCCGTTTCATCAAACGGCGTAACTCCTGGCGTAGGCTTAGTTTGGTGTAAATACCCGACTAGACTAAATTTCCAAGTAATTTGCGTTTCATCAAACTGCGTAACTCTACGATTAGCATAGATTTAGTCGAATCTCTACGTCAACCTCCTACCTCTACTAAGTGTTGGCGTAAACCACTGTATTGACTTCTAGCCTTCTTTAATGTTTCAATGTAGTAAATAGTACAATATACTATCCACATTTAACCAGAAACAGAGTTTGTCTTACGTAAATTTGCTAATTCTATTCTTATGAGGGACTTGAGGAGGATTTAGTCGTCTCGAATACATTATTACACTAGATTGACAGAAAGGGGAGGGAAGATTCTCTTTTTCTATTTCGTCGCAATTCGTGATCCATCTGACTTTATAGATCTATGTGCACACATATGTACAAGTTTATCGGTTAATCTCTTTCATTTCTTGACGAATTTTCAAGTATTGCATACGATTCCATGACGTCACTACTGCAGTACATTTTTACAAGCGCATCGTGTTTACTGTAGATCATCTAGATAAAAAAAATGTAAGAATCCGTTGCAAAATAAATGTATTTTATGTTAAATATCTGTAAGAAGTAAATTTGTACTGATGAAAAGTAATATTTCAATATATTTCATGCATACATTTGTACTGCGTAAAGTTAGTCGACTCGCTAGTCGGATCCTTACGTACGTACACACTTACACCGGTTGATGAAACACACATTTCGTTGAACTAAGAATGTAAGTAAGTAGACTTACGCCATTGACGTAAGCTTTAATTAGTCGAAAATTTACACATGTAGATGAAACGGGCTCCAGTCTGTTCCGTAAATGACAAATCCCACCCCTTCACCATTTTCTTGCTCACATTCTGGATCCGCTGCTTACCCATATAGACATTAATCTCCACATCACTGTTATATTGATTCAGAAAAAGTCTTTTTCAACTTGTGTTTTTAAATTAAATATATTGGTGTTGTTATTTCAGAGAATTGAAATTCAAACTACATGTATAATATAATGATTCGATTGATTAATTGATTGATTGATTGATTTTTGTTTTACGTCACACCACGAATATTTCACGTATATGATGACGGCATCTGCCTGATGCGGGGCATACAAATTTTGACCTTTGCAACGGACCCGCCCGAAGCAGTGAGGGATCTTTAATGTGCCATGCATACCACGACACGGGGCCTCGGTTTTTACTGTTTCATCCGAAAGACAGAACACCGGTATGATCAGAACCCCGGCCTCCCGATCAAGAGTCCGACGCGATACCACTAGGCCACGCCGGCTTTATAATGATTCGAACACTATCACCAAGTATCACACTTGAAAATTTTGTATTTACTGCGACTGTTTTTAACGGGATTTGATTTTGGTTTTACGGCGATACATTCTACATTCTAATATTACTGAATTCTCTTTATTTCTAGGCGATTTAATGAAATATTACTTTCTTCCATGAGATGATTTCATGGATCCACATACAACAACTTCAAAGGTTTTATTTCAAATTACATCTTAACACAAAACAATGGATTGAACTCTTGAAAATTTCATTCTATTTCATATTATCTTGTCGGTTTGCAATCAATAGTTTACAAATAAATATATAGGTCTTTGAATATCTATAAAACATATATTTAGATTTTATTTATCTATTCAGACGTTATGTTCAGCCTAAGGGCAATTTTACGAATCGCGAAAATCTACATTTGAGAAGTACTGGCGCAGAATGGCAACATGTCAAATATTGATTTTATATCGACACCTTGACAAAATAGAAAATACATGTACCATACCGATTTAATATTAATTTGAAAATACGTACCATATGGACAAAAAAAAAAAAAAAGAAAGAAAAAGAAAAAAAAACAGCATATAGCAGCTTCAAGATACAATAGGTTGCTAATTTCTTATTTTAAGATATGTTTCAAAGTACAGAATATGGTAATTTAGTCAAAGATATATCTGTATGCTTGTAACTTCTGTTTTTATTGTTTTTGTGTATTTGTTTTTTATGTATTTCTTTCTTTCTTTTTATTCCTTTTCTCTTTTATTTGAGGTTTTATTTAGAGGGGGGATTTTTTTCTTTTGTTATTACTTTCTTACCTACTTTTTATTATTTTATTGGGGGTGTCTTTTTAATTTTTTTTTTTTGTTCTATTTTTAGCAAATAAATTTTCCCTCAGATATATTCATATTCCAGTTTGTAGAAGCTTTATATATTTACACACTGAATGCACTTCATTTTCCTATTTAAAATATCTGTACAAATAACATTGTCTTAGTTATTCAAAAAGTATTCTATATGTGAATTATTGTTGTATTTTCTATCTATAAAATATATGAGGAAATAGAAGACTAGTTATAAAAATGATTCGAATTTGAGCGTCAATATCAAGAAAACGGGTGGGGGGGGGGTGGGGGGGGATGATTCTTCTTGTATAAGGGAACACGCCCAACGACACGTACAAATAATCTAAGTATCGTAAAACGATAATGTTTATTTTCTGTTAATTTTTATTTAAATAATTCCCAATCAAAACAATGGAACACTCTTATACATAATCATGGTTATTTCCGAACACTCCTTTGACCAATATTTTGTTCTACACGAAAACTCTGATTTACGAAGTCAGTTACAGATTGTGTAGTGGTTAAATACTTGGTATATGGAACAAGCAATTTAGGGTATGAAAGACCTATGCTATTTTGTAACATTTATTGGTTAATTTGTGTTTTATTCGATTTAAAAAATGCTAGTCTCACTGTGCTATAGAAGCAAAAGGTTATAAACGTTAAATATAGTGGTTTCATGTAGGATTTGAACTCGGATTGCTTGTATTGTAAACTAAGTGATGGTTTGCGATGTAATCTACTCTTTTTTTAATTCAATTGAAAACCACATTTTCATCTTACTGTATACAATTAGCATAATCTTGGGGTTGTTCAAGTGATACCACACTTGATTTCTAATCTGTCGAATGGAAATTTAATTTATTGATTGATTGATTGATTTTTGTTTTACGTCACACCACGAATATTTCACGTATATGGTGACGGCATCTGCCTGATGCGGGGCATACAAATTTTGACCTTTGTAACGGACCCACCCGAAGCAGTGAGGGATCTTTAACGTGCCATGCATACCACGACACGGGGCCTCGGTTTTTACTGTCTCATCCGAAAGACATGACACCGGCATGACCAGAGCGGGACTCGAACCCCGGCCTCCTGATCAGGAGTCCGACGCGATACCACTAGGCCACGCTGGCTTGAAATTTAATTTAAGCGGTCGGAAAGCATTTCTTTTTTTTCAAACAAACAAAATACTACTACTTCAACACTGCTACTATAACAACAACAACAACAACAACAACTACTACTACTACTACTACTAATAATAATAATAATAATAATAATAATAATAATACTATGATAATCGTTAACATTTCTACCCACCCATCGGCTGAAAACATGAAGCCCCCAGCTGTTCAGTCTCATATTGACATATGACAAGCTCATCATTGCTTCGAATAGTTTTAACACACACTTACATCCGATAAATGCATCAGGCATGTGTCGCCAGTGGCTAACAGATAGCCAGTGAACTTCAATCCACAGGAAAAAAATTGTGAAAAATCATATAACGAATTCCTCCAATTTGTTAAAACAGATTTAATTCGTTATAACGAATTCCTCAAATTTGTTAAAACGAATTTAATCCGTTTTAACAAATTCAAGAATTCATTAAAACGAATTTAATCCGTTTTAACAAATTCAAGAATTCGTTGTGTCAAATTCCAAAATATTTTTTGATAGGTCCTAAATGGGCTTCCGTAGCTGCAAGAGTTGTCGGTGATATAAATGTTGTTAGAACTCCGCTAGCGTATGCTTACATTTATCACACATACATGACTCGCAGTTTGTAAGGAGGTGGGTATCCTTTTTCCTGGTTGGTTGGTTGATTGGTGTTTTACGTCGCTTTCAACAATTTTTCAGTTATATCGCGACATGGAAGCAGGAGGTGACCAACCTCTTAAAAATAGTGGTCCTTTTTCCTGATTAATCTTTCCATATACATCTATATACATACATGTATCAATAGTTTGGAGGTGAATTTACTGAAGCATATATGTTTGATTTACAGTTTCTACTTACAGTATACTTTTCATTTTCAGGAAAGCAATGTTTTGTGATGTTATCTTTTTCCTCTTCCATTAAACTGAAGGAATGTAGTTTCGGCACAATCTCACAGTCACAGTGAACAATTATATCCTCCTCATCAGACAGATCACGTGATAACACACTGGATTTACAATCTGTCGACTAAGAGACAATCCAACCATCAGAACATTTTTTTTCTGATGTGACTTTTCATCGTCTATTTTTGCCCCTCAGATGAGACGGCTATTACTAAGGTCCTTCCTCCTCACACTGGCGTAACCCAAGACAGTGGCGGATTTAGAGGGCCCGTCCTCCCCTTTTCGCCACATAGTTACAAGTAAAAATCCAGATTTGGTACCAAAAATGACCAAATAGTTTGGCTAATACACATGTGCCCCCCCCCTTTTTTTAAATTCTGGATCCGCCACTGCAAGTCCTACGCTGCTCTGGATAGTTTTGACATTGTCATGTGATCACTTTTGATCAATAAAATGAAAAGTTATCAACTGACAACAACAATGAGAGTGACGGGGTACATAAAATCACAAACACGCATTTTCTGGACACTACTTATTTTATTGAAAGCATAAATATATACACAAACAAACTTTTGAATAAGATATTGTCCAATTAATAAATTTCAGTGTCGGATTCAGAGAAAGTGAAAGGCGTTCCACCTCTAGGAAGTGACCGTATATTTCCTTCGAAACTTCGCATACTACAAAGTTGGGGTTTTTTTTCGAACAACTGCAAGATGCGTTCCCTGTCACCCCCAGTCAAGGATAACTCCTGGATTTGCTCCTGATTAAGGTATGTTGTTATATCTTAATCAAAACTTGTATATGTACCGACAATTAAAAAGTTGGTAGATGCTGTTGATAAATCCGAACTCTTCGTGATTTTCCGTAATTTTATTGTATGATAAATGCTGAATGGACTCGTGTGCAGCTATCTAATATGATAAATGTGCCTTTTTTCTTGATTTCACAATTTTTGTTGTAAAGTATATGTAGGTAAATATAACCATGTAATATATGGGTGGATCCATTTCGGAAATCCGGACTGGCATTCCTTGATGCGCACGTGACAGGGGTGAACGGAATTTGAATACAAAATATATCTCTATTGTGCAAAAAGACACTGATATGAACAGATTAATAAGATATCAAAATAAGGCCTAAGATATATGATTGCTTAAGGGCGTCCCCGATTTTAAATATCAACCATTAAGAATTTGCTTGCTATTCAGTCTGTTAATTTGTTTTTGTTCAAGTCTTTCGTGGAAATATTACACAAAACGGAAAAAAGGGATTTTCAGTCTATGGATGTTATCTTATTTCATGCTCTACTTATTGCCATCAGAGACATATGTCTCTGTTGCCATCCATTTAAATTTAAAATACAAATATTTTGAACCCAATTTGCTCATTTCCTGAACTAACTTGTTCACTGCATCTTATCATGAGGAAGTCATATTGTATATGTTATATGTTAAACTCATATTATATTGACCTATTAGCAAAGTCTTCTGATGTTCTTTGTAATTCTGCTTTATCTTTTGCATGTAATAATATTCAAAATGTATACAAATGTTGTAAGCTGATCTGCATTGTGACACGGGAAGATCTATGTATATTATATCATGTGACAATACTTTATGACTTCAAACAATGTTCACTGTAAGAAAACTTGTTTATAGTTGTCATGCAACGTATTGTGATGTACATTACCAATCATATATGTTATGTGTCATGCCCACAAGGGCCTTAATTTGGTCAATAAATTCTATTCTATTCTATTTCATTAAATACTCAAAACAATCATAGAAGTTTGGGCCTAGCGGTATATTTTAACATCTCAAGTTTTTTTGGTAAAAGCATTAAGTTTTAGTGTACAATAGAAAAATATTTTGACTTTGAAAATGTCTTCAGATGATTAGTTTTGATTGCTAACAAAGCCTCTAGAAGCTGCAATGACTTTAATGAACCGCGGAATAGAACATTTATGCCAATCTTTAAAACTGCAACGAGCTCCAAAATTTCTAAACATTATGGATATTTCATTATTTACATATTTGAACACACAAACAGAATCATATGCTCTAATATAAAAACAAAAAACTAAATATAATAATAAAAAAAAAAAGAAATTATAAAACCATGATTCTGAACGATAATTTCTGTAGTAAATTCGACCTGTATAAAATCACAGTTCTGTTTTCTTTTTCTCCCCCTCCCCGTCTTCCGGTCCCCTGTCCTGTGTGTTGCCTTGCATGGACATTGAAGGGTCTTGGAGAGCGGTTGCAGTCATGAATTCATCCAGAGATATCACCCCATCCTTGTCGGTATCTGTCTCGTCAAACATTTGAGTAAACATTTCAGTGACTTCTTCTTCATTTAACTTCTTTTTGAAAATGTTTTCTGGCAGATGTTGAAAGCTACTCGTCAAAATGCTTACCTGGAAAGAACAAAAATGTGATTAGAACATTTATTAGCTGTAAACAGCATCAGTAACCACATTCAGCGATCTGAGAAAATAACACAATCGAAGACGCTAATTTTTGTTTGTTTCCGACTTAAGTCGGACAACTCTATTCTGATTTCATTCTTTTTCGATATATTAACATTACACGTATGTGTATTGCAATTTTACTTCTTTACGGGCGATCCTTATTCCATTCATATATCATATTTTCCAAGCAATCGGAATACACTTCATGTTATCCACTTCTAAGTCGGCGATTAAAATAGTCAACGAACACATATACACATGTATAACTAAATACGACAGTATTCGGAGTCTCTCTTGACTCACCTCATCCATGTCTAATACATCGTCACTGTTGGTGTCCAGTGTAGCGAAGGCCTGGCCTACCACCCGAGCATCATTGAATAATACCATCTCCACCTCGAAAATCAGAGTCTCGTCTGGCGGGATCTCATCTGTAATGAAGTTGGGGGATTTTTTTCATAATTTGATCTGATGATGTTTAGCCAGTGGCGGATTTAGAGGGCCCCCCCCTTTTGGCCATATATTTACTAGTAAAAAATCAAATTTTGCACAAAAAATGGCCGAGTAGTTTGGCTAATACACATGTGTCCCCCCCCCCTTTTCGGAAATCCTGGATCCGCCACTGTTAACTAACAACGGATTTCTTAGAACTCAGGCGCGGATCCAAAGATCTTGTCGAGAGGGGTTCAGCCTCAATGGATTTCACGAGATGGAGCCTGCCCACCCTTGTTTTTAGTGTAAAATTGCTTATTTTACATGTAAATACGACAAGAATAGAAATTTTCGCTGAATCTCAAGATGGGTCCAGACTCCTGGTCCACCCTTCTGGATTCGCGCTTGAATTATAGGTCGACGTGTTCCAATGTGAAGCGCGAACAACTCTCAGTTGGAACACCTCGCTCTTAACAACGTACAAGGACACTTAAAGGGCGAAGTGTTCCAAATGGAACCCATTTATTCCGGAATTTATGTGTTTCAGAACAATTTGACAATGTTTTGTTTGTATATTGTTAGCACGTTACCACTACTGTATTTATGTCATTTACAATTCTGAGATTTAGTGGTAGAGGATACCCGGATACATAACCCTCGGTGGCCACAGTGACAAGCCTGACAACCTGACCCTCGGTGGCCACAGTGACAGACCTGACAACTGAACCTGGGCGGCCACAGTGACTGACCTGACAACTGACCCTCGGCAGTCACAGTCACAGACCTGACGACCTGACCCTCGATGGCCACAGTACCGGACCTGACAACTGACCCTTGGCGGCAACAATGACAGACCTGACAACTGATCCATAGCTGAGAGGACATAACCTACATGTACTTTGTCACTGATGACCCCGATTTTTTATAAAGCAGTCTCAATACTCGATGGTATTATTGTCCAATTTCCTCTTCAAAATTAATATATACATCTGTATAATAAGATCTAGACAAATTTCAGGTTATGATTATCACATCCTTCACATATTGTTTTAAAGCATCCTTATGTGATTTTTTTATCTGTATAACGTTGTATGTGAGAAATTGTGCTAAATACATTTCAGTTACATGTGAATGATCAACACTTGGAAATATATGTAGACAGTTTAAAATTAAAAGATTTATAATCAGATTGGTGTTTACCATTCCCTTTTTTCCACAAAATTCTGGAATAAAAAATAAAAAGTCCTATTTCTTTTAAAGTTAGCATCACCCACCCATCCATCCCTTTCCCGCTGTTCAAAACATTCCCATTATTGAAATCAAGAGGGTCAAATGGCCTATATCGCTCACGTGAACACAATTTCCTCTTTCATAAGCAACTGACTGCTTTAAGAAATTTGCAGATCTATATATTCTAGTGCTTATAGTGCTTTTGACAAATAAATCTGACAAGAAACTTCCAAATGATCCTGGAAATAGAAAAGTTGTTACATAGGATGGCTAATAAATGCTTTATTGCTTCTCTATATGTAATGAATAAATCATGAAAAAGTTACAAATATGTATGGAAAACTGGGGGACGGGGCCGCCCCTCCTTTTAGCCACATATTTACAAGTAGAAATCCATATTTGGCCCAAAAAATGGCTAAGTAGTTTGGCTAATATGCATGACCCCCCTTTCGGAAATCCTGGATCCGCCACTAGAAAAGACTTAAGTCCCCTTTGGTTCATTCAGTTTGTTCATCTATGCCACTGGCATAAGGAATTTTGTCAAAGGCTGGTACACTCTGGGGACTATGTTACCCCACCCTGAACCCACCCCATCTGGTAGAAAAACAGCAACATTTGTATGGGGCCAGCCTTGTGTACTTCATACCTACAAAGTTTCATAAAATCTTTCAAATAGTACCAAAGGAGAAGTCCATCACAACATATCATAAAATGGTAACAATATATCCCCTGCCTTTTTTTCAATTCTAAATAAACAGACCGGTTCATTAACTGATATTGATCGTTTGATTACAGGAGAACATAAAGTTGCTGCCATTCTCCATTTTTACAACTGAATTCTATTGTACATATTATCATAGCTATGACATAATATCTTGCTTCTTGATTTGTTGACAAACACTGGCAGATAGAAATGTATCTCAGACCTGCAAGCTGCAAATAAAACATTTTTGCGCAACTAGACATAGATTGATAGAACTAGGCCATATTCTGAACTGTTGAAATATGCATACACCACTAGCGGAATTTCGTTATTAATAGTTGACTTAACTCTAAAATATGCAAAAATGACAAAATCTAAGACGACATAAAACATTAAAACTTCTTTTTCGGATCTGAACAAAAATATCGAAATAGAATCTTACATCTTTCTAGAACATTCAGATACCATTTGTTTTCAAATAAGGATACCCTCTTGAGCATATTTCTGTCTTTGGCTATGCTAGCTGTCTACAATCTGAATTAATTTTTAAAAAATCAACAAATAAAAAAAAAAAAAAAAAACAACCCCCCCCAAAAAAAACCCCAAAACAAAACACAAAAAAGCAACAACAACAAAAGCCAACAATAACCTCAACAAATACAAGTACACTAAGTTTGATTATACTGGAGGTGTCGAATGTGTAAACAGCTAACGGAAGATCGAGGGACGGACGAAAGGACGTTACGCTATGACAATAGCTCAATGTGCCAAAGTGAACTAAAATATAAGGCTAACTTCTCTAAGATAAGTAAAATTGGGAACACCAATCAAACAGCATTAGTACACCAATTATTTGTTACTTATATATTCTATGTGTGGCTCCGTACATATTTCTGACTTGAATCCATAAGCTCCGTATCCCAGATGTGGCGGGACGACTACTCGCCTAACTTCCCCCACACACATCCCGATTAAAGCATCATTCAGGCCCGGTATGATCTTCCTACGGCCCAGGGGTAAATACACAGGTTGTCCCCTCTCGTAACTGAAAGGCAAAAGGATATTAAGATATCGCAGCCCGCTAATGGGAAAGGTAAAATGTGAAAATATAGCCATTCGCTCTACATTATGAAAGTCATTGCTGAAAGATAGCTAAAACCTAAAGAAATCTGCATACAATGTATATGATTTGAGTCTGTAATACTGGCACAGAAAATAAGGTCGATCTGGCGGGATTTGTCCAGAGTTTGTCCGGATTTGTCTAGAGTTGTACCTTATCCCAAAAATGCCAAAAGCATCACATAAATCTAAACACGTTGCAGTCTTCTACATTGCTTCATTGAATTAATAAGCCGGCGTGGTTCAGTGGATAAGGTGCTTGGCTCATGACCGAATGGTCCCGGGTTCGACTCCCGCCATGGACACACAGGTGTCCTGTCTTTTGGATGATACAGTAAAAACCGAGGTGTCGTGTCACGGTGGTCATGACACATTAAAGATCCGTCGCTACTTCGGGTGGGTCCGATAAATTTCAATGCAATGCATCAGGTAGATGCCGTCACCATATATGTGAAATATTTGTAGAGTGACGTAAAACAATAATCAATTAATTATCAATCAATTCGAAGTTCTTTCACAAAATTACCTGTATGTAATGTAAAATGTTTCGGTAAAAGAAAAATTAAATGTACATGTTTACAATTTAGAGGAAGCCGGCGTGACCGAGTGGTATCGCGCTGGACTCCTGATCGGGAGGCCGGGGTTCGATTCCCGCTCTGGTCATGCCGGTGTCATGTCTTTCGGATGAGACAGTAAAAACCGAGGCCCCATGTCGTGGTATGCATGGCACGTTAAAGATCCCTCACTGCTTCTGGTGGGTCCGTTGCAAAGGTCAAAATTTGTATGCCCCGCATCAGGCAGATGCCGTCACCATATACGTAAAATATTCGTGGTGTGACGTTAAACAAGAATCAATCAATCAATCAATCAACAATTTAGCGATCGCTAGCAATCTCCAAAGCAGAGTTACGGTCCGCACACTCCCTTTAATCTCTGCCAACTACTGAAAGTAGTCCCTAGTCAGAAGGCAGAAAATATAGACTGTTTTGCGTGTTTTGGGAAAAATGTCATCGTATTCAAATTATCTGGGCAAAAATTAGACAGTGAGGTGCAAATGATAGTGTTATTGACAAACTGTATTACATAAGTTCGCTGATTCGTACTCTGAGAAAATATAGTGCGGTACAAATTCGGGGTTTATTTCGTGTAGAAGCCCGATTAAAACTCAATGTAACATGGTAGATGCTTTAAATTTAACTAATTAAGCCATTGAAGACCAAGTCTAGAGGCAAACCTCTGATTTTACAAGAATCTTGTAAAACCTGAGACGTTGGCAGAGGTGTGTGTGGATTGTAAAGGAACGACAACTCTGCTTTGGAGATTGGGTCGCTAGAAATATAAACCGATAAAAAGTTTTATATAAGAATGAAAAACCAATGGCGGATTTCATTACCCGGATCGCTCATGATATATCTCCATTTAATAAAGGAACGCATTCAATTTAATTTGAACAGAAAGTCCTAATTTTAAATTGTGAATCTCAACCTTTGCTCAAATTCTGGATAAAAACATGATAAAACCCACAATGTTTACATCAGACTGTTTCATTATAGTCAAAAACCACAATTTCACTATTGGCGCCGCCATCTTAGATCAAGTTGGATCCTCTGCAACAGCCAAACCAGATTCATCCTCAACATCGGAGAGTCCCAGTTACAGAATATACTTGATGAACCGTAGCGACCCGGGTAATACAACATGACGTTAAGTCGAGAACCTTTAAACTGATAAATCTAAAATCTAGTGACTAGTCTCCAAAAATACAATATCTTTAAAGTGAACTTTACCTGGATTCGTACATAGTTCCATTCCCGTAGAACGATTTATGATGTATATAGACGAGATCTTTCTCAGCCGAAACTTTTGAACAATCATCGGGTTTTTTCAGTACTTCAATCTGTAACTCTGGAAGTGCCCAGCATACAGTGAAAATATAAAGAATTCCTAAAAGGGACACCTTCATCTCTCAGCTTTTGTGCTGACACACTTGATGGTTAGGTATATCAAGATAAATGTGATTTTATTCATTAGAGTTAAGATGTGTTGAAATCTACGTTGCCTATACACGTGACGTACGCGGCGGTAACGTCGGAATAAATTATAGAGTTGTGACGCTCGTATTGGTCGGGTAGATATAACTCCGGAAAAGAAGTAATTTAATGTCCAGGTATATTTTCACCTGAGTGAATACATATGTGTACATTTGTGGTTTTACTGTATTCAACATGAAAGTTTTTTTCTTTTGAAAGAGGCAGGGGAGGGGGGATTGCACTGCATATTTGTGTCTTTAATATTCTTTATTCAACTGTGAATCAAATGGTAGATAGATAGATAGATAGATAGATAGATAGATAGATAGATAGATAGATAGATAGATAGATAGATAGATAGATAGATAGATAGATAAATAGATATTTAGATAGATAGATAGATAGATAGATAGATAGATTGCCACTCGAAGCAAAAATGAATATTTTAGGTGCGACGCCTACCGTGACATGGGACCTCGGTTTTCAACTGTGTGTCTATGGCGTGAGTTGATCCATGTACCTGTCGGTCACGCATCACATCTTTGAGTAAGGATATTCAAGGGGAAAATATACATTTATGCATGTGAAAATGAATAATTCAATGCACGTACACTATATTCTGTCATAACAGATACCTGTATTAACATTCACCTGTCTTAAGCGGTCATTTTCCCTATAGCTTATATTAGTACCCGAGGCTTTCGAACAAATGTAAGCCAGTGTGACCTAGTGGATAAGGTGCTCGGCTCGTGATCGAGAGGTCCCGGGTTCGACTCTCCCCCCCCCCCCCGGGCACTCCGGTGTTCTGTCTTTCGGATAAGACAGTAAAAACCGAGGTCCCGTGTCACAGTAGGCGTGGCACGTAAAAGATCCCTCACTGCTTCGGATGGGTCCGTTGCAAAGGTCTAAATTTGTATGCAATGCATCAGGCAGATGCCGTCACCATACACGTGAAATAATCGTGGAGTGACGTAAAAGAATAATCAATCAATCAATCGAACAAATGTCAATACAAAAGCGTTCTTTTTGAAATACTGCTTCACATTCCATCGACTTTTCCCCATGTCCTGAAAGATTGTAGATGCAATCTGAAAGCCTTTGTCTTTTTTTTCTTACTTTAATTGACCTTCCTAAGTCGGTATCGACTGCATTACAATCGAATATTTTTGTACTGTCGTTTTCTGTGTTAATTTTACTATTATCATGATTTATGTGCATGTCCCTGGTGATTACTATCATACAGCCTGGTCATATTTCTTCTGTCTTTTCTTCCATATGGAAGTGGCTGTTTGACTGACTCGGAATGCAGTGCACTGAATGGGAATGCAGAGCATTGAAAATGTCACAAATTGCAGTATACGGGGAGAAAATACATTTCACACATTCTTGAACTATATTTACACAATGGTAGATATCGAGATTGTGAAAGAAATATCATAATCGGCATTAAGTGGCATTCGAACCTCATCCCTTTCCCCTGTCATTGGAAGCACCGTGGGTTAGGAAGAATACACCCCGCCATCCAGCCCTAAGTAACGGGATGGGGTATGTGTCAGTGGTGTTTTGTGTGTAAATTGTGTAAATTTACATCACATTTGAATGAATAATCACCAATACTGTGCATGCGTATGCACATATATTGGTTATTTCGCTACACGTCATTAAATGAGAAAAAAAAACATTGATCCATTGACTTATACATGAATTCATTTAGTTTTAAAGACTCATCGACATTTCCCCGTCCTGCAGATATATAATCCCTCCCAGGCGCGGATCAAGATATTTTGCTGAGAGGGGTTCCACCCCTAATGAATTTTTGGAGGTCCATCTATGTTTTAGTGTGTAAAATGACATTTTTCATCGAAAAATAACAAGGAAATAAATTTTTGCCTCCCTCCTCTCACCATCTTTGAATTCATTTTTACTCATAAGAAAAATACTAAGCAACAGTCTAAAGTTTTAAATGACGAATGAATTCGATTTTTAATGTAGCACTTTTAATTTTTATATTTTCATGATATCCTTAAACCCCCACTCCTCCCCTTTTTTCTTCTAATTTTTCACATTACATTAACACATCAACAATCAGTAATAAAATGACACGTTTGCATTTATCGCCGGTATATACAGCACACACGTAGAAAGTTCTACGTTAACGTGTACAAAGTGAACATCCGGGTAACGTGGCGGAAGTCGTTATAACGCCTTACGGGTATACAAATCTCTTACGTCACACTGGTGGTATAACGGCACGGCCGTCTAACCAGGAACCCAAGAGAGCAGTCTACCCTTTATATTTTCATATTCAAATTTAACATCACGTCAAAGTATTGAGAGGCGAACGGCCGGACAGGACACTGAACAAGGAGAACGTCATTACTCTGTGTCAATATTAGGTGAAAAGTCCAGTTTGTGACTTATAATTAAATCAATTCTCATTCTTTGGAAATAATTTACTACTATTTTATCATGAGGATGAAGAATATATCTAAGGCTGTGATTTCCATGTTCTGTTTTTGTTTAATTTTTACGAATGCCGCAGACAAGAAAGAAGATGTGAAAATCGAAGTTTTAGTCCCCGGATCCGATTGTTCGAGGGTTTCCGATGCCGGGTCGCTGTTGAGGGTTCACTACATTGGCAAGTTGACCACGGGAAAAGTCTTTGAAAACAGGTAACTATTTAATCAATTAAATTGATATTGTATCGTTGATTTTCTTTTCACATAATTCAGATAATATTGAAAGGAATGCCTTACTCTTCCCAGTGATCAATCACTCCACACTCCATCCGATTGATAAATAATAGTTTTTACGACTTTTTTCATAATAATTCCATCGACTGAGATACATGTATTGTGATCGTCATTCGTAAGACGTATTTCCGTCTGTCTGTCTGTCTGTCTGTCTGTGTGTCCGATGTATTTCCGTCCGTCAATCTGTGCGTTTGACGTATTTCTGTCCGTCTATCTTTGCGTCCAACTTAAACGGTAGATACACTTCACCTTCCTGCTAAAAGATTGAAGGGATTTCGATGAAACTTTGAAGGGCTGAAGCTCTCAAGGTTCTCTACGTACAAGACTGTTGTTTTAGCTAGATCCTTATTGGGGTGGATCCACAGTGAACAAAGAAGGTACAGGAGGATATGTTCTTTTGAGATTTTATTCTTCAGATTTGTCTGAACTATAAGAATAATGGTAGAAAGGTGTTGATAGAAATTATATTAATTTTCGTTCCAATCCGATATTAATGATTTTACGCGTTTTGACCTTTTTTCCGTACTCAGACAATTTCGTTATAAAATTCAATTAAATTTTATGTATTGCTTCATTTGTGGATTACATTTCGTTGTTTGAAATCATCAATCGTGTATTGTATTAGATGTCAAATTTATGTAAAACACTTATAAGTTTTATGTGACCAGCTGATTATGCAGTATTGTACATTAGTACACATGTGATGTGCTACTTCAAAGCTAGTGAACAAATTTCGATGAAATTTGATAAGTACTCACAATGTCCTTTACATATCGGCGTTTTCAAGAGTCGACACAGATTCTATCACAAATGAATCCAGAGTGAGGGTAGGGTAATTTAAGTTCACAAGGGTACTATCCTTCTAAAACAGAAAATAAAAATGAAAAAGAAGTAGAATAAAATGCAACAATTCTATCAACAAAGGATGTATGCAAAAAGTTGCTTTTAATAGATTTTGTGAGAATTTTCTTTTCTCTACTTTTAACACGTTTTATTTGTACTTACATTGTATTTTATTATTTGTATTTATTACTGGAGAAAATTCTAATACTTTCTATTCTATTGTTTTCTCTCTCTCTCTCTCTCTCTCTCTCTCTCTCTCTCTAGATCTCTCTCTCTCTCTCTCTCTCTCTCTCTCTCTCTCTCTCTCTCGCATTTTCTGTTATACCCATTAAATGCAACATTAATTTCCCGTTGTTTCTATAGCTACGAAAATGGCAAACCCGTTTTGTTCATATTGGGAATGGGCCAGACATTGAAGGGCTGGGAAAGAGGACTTACGAACATGTGTAAGGGAGAAAAAAGAAGACTGACCATCCCCCCACATCTGGCATACGGATCCAGAGAAGTTGGTGAGTATTCTTATACAATTGTGTCAAGTATATTTTTCTGTACGATTCCTAACATTTAGAGGATTTAGTGAAAATTTCTGTATGATGGCATGGGCACAGGCTGTTACTGGACACCCATTGGGGGGGGGGGGGGGTTGCAGGGGTCACAATTCCCCTTTCAATTTCTAGATCCGTCTTATGTTACTCAAATACTCTTAAACGTAGTGGCTCATTTGAGGAATCGAACACAGATCCTCTGCAATCTAAATCTGATTTTAGAAGGGATCCTTTCAAATTCCGAGGAAAATGATTTTTCCCGTGAAGAACATCAATAGCTGGAGGAATTCCAGTCTTTTTAAACCCTCCCCCCTTTCAAAAATACTTCAGAGTCCTTACATGGCATCTTGAGTTAATAAATTATATGTTTCCTTTACAGAAAACATCCCTCCAGGTTCCACTCTTATATACGACATCGAGCTGTTGACCATTCGATCCCAGGACGACGTCAATGACGCTTTCCCACGACTGGACGTGAATAAAGATGGAGTGTTGGACATGTCAGAGGTAGAGAATTACTTACATTTACACATGCGCATTACATTCATATACTACAAACATGTATCTTTATGTAAAATTAGTGAGGAGTAGACAGGACGAATTGCTTTCTGACATCCTTCCCTTTACTTACCTCCTTCCATATCTACATAAGAGAGAATAGACGGAGGGAATGGTTATCCCACGCCCTCCTCGTTACCTTCCTTTTCCCATTTTAACATTAGTGAAAGGTAGACGGAAGGAATGGCTTTCCCTCTCTCCTTGGCATCTCTTATCCCATATTTACAGGCGAGAGGAATGGTTTTCCCGTTCATTCCCTTTTACCTCCCTCCTCCTATATCTACAGTGGTGGGACAAGCAAGAGGAAATGGTTTCCCACTTTCTCCTCCTATATTTACATTGGTAGGGCAAACAGGAGGAATGCTTTTCCCAATCCTTCCCTTTACCTCTCTCCTCCCATATCTAAATTAGTGAGGGCAGACTAGTAGAATGACCCTCCAACTCCTGTATTTACATCTTTCCTCCCCAATATAAACATCATTGAAAGACAGAGAAGAAATTGCTCCCCAACTCCTCCCTCCTTTACCTTCCTCTTCTCATATCAACATCAGTGAGAGAATGTAACAGGAATTGCTTTTAATTCTAACCCCTTTACCTGCCTCCTCTCATAAAGGGAAAAACTTTCCCTCTTGCTTTCCTTTTAATTCCATCATCCCATATTGGCATACATGTAAGAATGGCTTTCCTACTCTTTCCCCTTTGCCTCCTTCTTCCCATATTGACATCAGTGAGAGCAGACAGGAGACTCCCTCCCAGTTACCACCCTCCTTCCATGCATTTTAAAATAAGTGATAGGTCAGACAGTAGGAATGGACTTTCCGTTCTTTCCCATTTACCTCTTTCTTGCAATATCTACACCAGTAAGTTGCAGACAGGAGAAAGCACCTTCTCAATCCTTCAGTTTTACTTCTCTCTTTTCATATTCATATTAGTGAGGACAGATAGGAGGAAAGGCTTTCCCACTCCCCCATTTAAATGTACCTAATCCTTCCATACCAACACTTATAAGGGAAGCAAGAGGAATACCTTTCATGCTCCCTCCCCTGTACCTCCCACCTCATAACATACCTATCTGTTGTCTCCCATTTACCACTTCCATTTTTCCCCACAACCCCCATCCATGTTCTCCTTAGTTCCTCATTTGCATCTCTAATTTTCACTTTCAACTTTCTTTCTTACATGTATATACACCCCCCCCCCCACCCCCACCCCCTTCCTCCTCGTGAAGATCCTTACTAACTGACCTTCTGATGAAATATCCTGCCTCATATTCATTATTGTAACATATTGTGTTTTAGAATGAATTCTTTATGACTCGTGATACCTGGTATTTTTTATCGTCAAGGTAAAGACAGTCATTACAGACAACGAAGAACTGAAGAAACATATTCCGATCAACTTGGACGAGTCCATGAAATTCTACCTGGTGCAAACGATGTTCCAAATGGCAGACAAGAATCGTGATGGTGGACTCGATGAAAATGAATTCAAATCCCTGACATCAATGGGGAAGAAGCTTCTCAAAAAGAAGACTGAGCTTTAATAATGCTATAAATTAGTTAAGGCTTTTCATAATTATTTATTTGTACTAATGATATTTAAAAGCTTTCTTTGCAAACAAAATAAATTTCATATATTTTTTTTCGTAAGATGATACTTTATTTATTGAGGACTTTTACTATTTATTTAATTACACACACAAAGATATATTGTGTGAGTAAGTAAGATTAAAAGTCACAATTGGAGGTCAAAGTTCAAGGTCACATTTCACATTTTACCCAGAGGATATGCCGCACATACGAAGTATGTGTAATGAGACAATGTTACGAAAAACAACAAATATATTTATGATATTTATGTATTTATAAATTTGTACAAAAAAAACCACCCGAAATTCTATAATATGAAAAATATTTATAATATATCAAAATGAAAACAAGGCATATATATTCATATGCGATATACATGTATATTTGTGTATTTATGTGTCAAAGTCAAAATCGTATATTTTTATTTTACAGTATGATATACATAGTATCATGGACACAGCGGGATATGTATATTACACTGTGTTTATAACATTATGTACAAACTAATGACCGTTTTTGTTTATACATATAATACCATACCATTTATGGAATAAACTCTTAATAAACATGATACAAACCAAATGGTTGCCAGTCTTCATCATAATTATGTTTACGAATTGCCAGTCCCTCCCACCACCGTCAGATCGGGGTTCTAATCCCATAAAGCTGGAAAATCAAAATGCATAAAAAGATAAATGTACCTGGTATTTCCGGTTTCCTAATCGCTGAGGCCAACGAAAATTTGACAAGACATGTGATTAGATGATCTGCTGTAGGAGTAAAGGACATCTATTTCAAAGTATCAGGGGCTCTGATTGGATGAAATTACTTTATCAATCTGTAAGCAAAGTTCTATTCTGCTATGAAATCATGAATTTAAATCTCATTTCGTTAATGTAAAGATTTCATAACTTAAAAAGTGATGTTGTTTACATTTGAAATTTGGCATTGGAAGGAGGGGGAAGCGAGACCCCTTACAGCAAGCTCTTCTCGAATTTGAGGTAAATTTCATATATTTGTAGTAAACTGTTCAAATTCTGATGGAAAGAGGGGGAGGGGCTGATAAGCTTTTTAAAATATGGGTTATATAAAGCTAAGATATAGAAGTCGTGTAAATCTTGCTGTAAATTTGGTCATTTAACCTGGGATCCTATGGGAAATGGAATTACCATGCGTTGGCCCTTAACACTGGTCACCAAATCACAGGGGAAATAATCCGTTGTGGGATTAGATAACGAACATGAATAATTTAATTTTAATATACATTTATGATATATATAATTCAGATAAATGGCGATTCCGGATATTGCCAAAGAACAAAGACAAACAATCTATTATTATATGATAGGGGTATTTAGATTTAGAATTCCGTCTCCTTGGAATCGCATACATAAAGGCTGTTTTATTAATTTACCAGTCACCCCTATTACGATCAAACTTGGACTCGTTGTGTTGGAAAGGATTTGAACGGACTTTATCTGTAAATAGATTAACAGCTTCCAAATAGGGGAGTCCGTGACATGAATAATAGTGGAAACTGGGTGCTTCTTGTTATTGATAGCTGTAAGACTTCCTTCACTAATAAACACCAGCCAAAGGTTAAATTTCTTTTTCTTTCTTTTTTTTTCATCGAAACGAAATACATTTTAATCATTTTCTTCAACCAAACTAATTGCATGACGGTTGTCTATTGGCCGTCTGGAGTCGGTACCGTTACTGAGGTACTATCGAATATTTTGTGATGTCTTTTTGTGTGCATATTCTTTGATTCTCTGTATGTCAGTGGCGAGTTATGACTCTCATGTCTTCTTTCCTTTCTTTTATATCTATTTATTGTATATACATTTGATACATGTGAACGCATATGCCAATTTTGTCACATCGAGTGACCTCCAGATTCAAAGTGACAGAAAAACGCTCGCTACATGTGTGAGGGGTACAAATCATTCTGGTACCGCGTAGCGTATGATGCATAAGTTTTCCGTCCTTTCTTCATGGTATACCTCCATCCAACGAAAAACAAATTTCTCTTAGTACATGTAGGCTGCACTATTTTTGTGTATATCGACTAATTTATTGAAATAAATGTAACTAGAAAACAAGACTATCAGTGAAACAGATGGATGCTCCCCGAACTGTAGTTATACTTAAAATGCAGGAAATTGATGACTCAATTCATATACAAAAAATCAGTAAAACTGATGAATGCTCCAAGAAGCACAGCAATAATGAAGGAAATGAATCACTCAATATATAGGAAATCATTGTATTAATTGATGACGATTTCAAATTTCAATGTATTATATGGATATCCAATTGAGTCAACTGTAGAACAACAACCTAAATAACATGTTGGTGAAGCATGATCAAATTCTGATGAAAGGTGTAGGAGATATAAGTACTTCATGGTATTTTAAGTCACAGTTAATAAGTGATCTTGACTTTTCAGAAATGACATTAACCTAAATAACACTTTGGGGAAGTATGATTAAATTCTGATGAGAGGTCTAGGAGATATGAGCTCGGACGGACAGTCGGACAGACACACTGACACGACAGCGACTATATGCTCCCCCGAAATTTTTCAGGGAGCATAAAAGCTAGAATACAAAAATAATTTTTGTTTTCATTTTTCCCCTACAAAAAGGGGATATCCTACTTTGATGGATTTATCTTACGGATTTTGGTGAAATGGTAGGGATGAAGTACTCAGGGACGCTGAAAAATTGTGCCGTTTATCCCGAAGCTCCATCACGGGGTGAATCCAATACGGGTGCAATAATTCTAGAGGGTACTCTCCTTTCAGAAAGTTTTTCTTCAAATCGGCTGCATTAAATCAATAAATCAAATGTACCAGAGTGGTCTATATGGGCATTTCAAAAAGTGTTGATTTTGTTACATTCGAATCCACATTTGACGTTTTAGGACGTCTTTTCCGACATTGCTGTCTTCGCAGATTATCAGGGGATTTCTGTGATTTTCTAATGGTACATATAGGATGCTTATAATGCATCAATTTTGTGTATTTTATCCGATTTTAATTAAATAATTTTAGTTGTAAAGAAGCTGTGTTTGTCAAACGCTAATGCCCCCGGCGACACCAAAGTCCAAAAAGTTATTTTTAGCGTGAAGGTCATTGTAAATTTCAAAAGATCATCGACCTTGGTATCACCTGAAAGGTCTTCATTAGTTGAGTACGCATGTCAAATATGAAGTCTCTATCCTTCACAGTTCAAAAGTTATAGCCAAGGTTAAAGTATACACGTACTGCAGACAGACAGACAGACAGACAAACAAACAGACAGGACAAAAAATATGCCTCCGATCTATCGATCCGGGGGCATAAAAATAATAAATTTTAGGCATTTTCTCATTTTTCATTTTTTTAAGGAAGTTAGGTTGCAAAACCATATATTATACAAGCTTATGCAGTCTTCCAGATAATTTGATTTTGACAGAGACCTATTTGTTAGATGTTTTTGATTTCGATAAAACGTAGCATAAGTAAAGTAACTCCTTGCCTCTTACAAGTACTCCATTTCCCTTTCAGTACCGTAGCTTGTTTGGCTAGATCTGCTCAGGGCTTGTGTGACAAAGCAGGTCCACAGACCATCTTTAAAAATATTGGATGGGTTACTAACAGAGACATATACATGTATGTCTCTAGTTACTAACAATGAAAAAAATATTTGAGAGTGTATTAGATGATGTGGTGTTGTGTTTGGTTCCATTCAGAAAAAGGTGCAGCATTCAACACCTATATACACATTTATAAAGTTGTAAGATTTTTAACAAAATGAATCTACTTTCAGTTTCACTTTTAAACATATTTATTTGATACCCTTCAACCTATAACAAAATACGACTCTTCAGTTAACATATTAAAGCTAGGGACATAAATACACACATGTAAACACTGTCTTCTCACACACACACAGGTAGTGTTTCACATATCTTTAGGTTTTACACACTGATATTCATGTATGCACATACTAATGCAAATATCAAGATCCACATGAATTGATCTTTTACACACATGTCTAAACTTGCATAAATCTTACGTATCTATTATTCTCATTTCTTTCATACCTTTACACTACCACTCATAAAAGCAATTAAAAACATGATTAATTAATCAATTAGTCAATTAGTAACTGAGGTTTATCTAGGAAAAGACAGTTTTGTTAACATCTTGTAGAGAATTTATGATAGTGAATCTAACAGTCCATATTCATCTCATGATTTTAGATTCCTAAAAAGCCTTGAATATAGAAATAAAGGGAAAATCTTTGATGATTTGATTAAAGCAGAAAGGAGAACAAACTTAAGAACAATATAGCCAAATTTAAAAAAAAAAAAAACAATAGTATAAACAAAGAAGGGAAGTAGAAAGTGTGAACCCTCCCCCACTCCATTTATAAGAAGTTATTTCTGACTTTTTTTTAAGTACAAGTATATGGCAGGATTTAAAATGGGAGTATTGAAACATAACATTAATTAAAAGAATTGCTAATTATCTCAAAGTTCGTCATGTTTCGGGCCGCTGAATTCTTCGTGTGTAATTATACCATCTTTGTTGGCGTCCTCCCAGTAAAAAATGCCATCCACTACAGATATATGCTCCTGACTTTTATTGTCGATGGGAAAACCATAACTTTGACGTGAGAGTTCGACCAAGTGAGCAGAAATCTGTGAATTCATACAAGACAACATTTTATGACACTGAACTGAGAATGATAACTATTACAAAATGGAGTGGAAATCGAGGCGTTATCTTAGTCAACAGCCTATCCATTATAGATACTTGTGAAATGCTAGAAAAATATTCTGCATCTGCAACAAAATGATATATATCAATTAATAATTTATTTGGTAATTAAAGCTAAAGTAAATAAATAGATAACAATCTTGAGTTCAATTGAAAATTTACATTTTCTGCAAACTTTCATTGGAAGTATCTAGATTTTGGCATTTCTTAAATTGATTGTAAATAACAAAATGAATATACTCTAAAAATACAAGATTACTAGTACAACTCTCCTCATCACCAACTCACTGTACCCTAAATATTTCCAATTATTTTCATACTGCCTAATTTTTTGCCAAAAAACATACGTTTCAATCTGATTCGTTTTGTCATAAGTAACATAAGAAAAGTAAATACTCATGAGAAAGTTTTTCAAATGTTCTGTATTTGTAAGAAATACATATAGTTTTTTTTTCATGTCCGATGATTCAATTTCTATTAATAGATTTATGGCAATTTTTCAATTCTTATTTGATTTAACTTTTTGTATTATTATATCCCGATGAATTGGAATATTAAAAAAGTTTTATCTAAACTGAATTTTGGCTAAAAATCATTATCTATGATAAGAATATGGTGAAAAGGACAGTAACTGTAAATTTAAGTCCAAAAAGTTTTACATTCATAAAATAAAGCAAAACATCATTGATAACATAACATATATATGAAATCAAATACTAACAGAGGTGTGAGCGTAAAGTTGGACCCATTTAAATAAAAAGTTCATAAAGGATATGACCATAGTCTTTCTGGATATAAACATTGTCTTTCTTAAAATATAACCACCTTGTTCTTTAGAAGCAATGACTGTTTATGAGTCATCAACATGTATAAGACACAAAAATTGATTACTTTTTTTTTATCTATAACAAAAACTGAAGGTATGTAATTATCCTTTTATCATGAATATGTACCAAAATAAAGCACCATAATGTAAATTACTAGCGTTCATTATACAAACATATCTGGCATCTTAAACATATCACATATAAATATATATAAATCTATAATTCATTTCTCTGTAAGATCTCCAGTTCTGCAGCCTCGAATCTAGAAGCAATTAAAGTTCGTCATGTTTCGGTCCGCTAAATTCAACATGCGATATGAATCCATCCGCATCTTTGTCTTCTGATTGAAAAATATTGGAAATGATTTGATCATAGTCTACTGCATGTTTTTCCAGACCCTTGTTACTGAGGTGCTTGTATTCCTCCTCCATAAACTTGGAAACCTATGAGGAGATAACTCTTGTATACACAACATCATAGCATAATTTACTTGATTGTAATAAAACACAAAAAATTCAATCACTTATTTTTATCACGTAATTTACAACATAAAATTATCTTAATTTTTCAATGATATAACAAATATTATGTTTAAAAAAATATTATTCAATTTATTGTATATATTTTTGCTTTCTAATAAATTAAAAAAAATATATCTTTAAAAAAGTTTAAGTTACCATGAATTATGTACAAAATGATGTCAAGACTTATATTACATATTTGAAGAACGAGACAGTGGTGGAGGTTAGAATGATTAGTAGTATTAGATAACAATACAAAGTGCATGCTTAGAATAGTAAGTGCAAGATAAAGGTAATTCAAGGGTAACATGCATACGCAAGTATATTATACTAAATAATAGCTAAAAAAAAAATAAAATGAAGTTTTGTTGTTGTTATTTATGTTGTTTTATCCCACTTTCATGAAATTTGCACTTAAATCATGATAGCAGTTCAAATACATCGCTCAAATGTTGACCTGTTATCAGCTCCCACACTTTGATGGGGCTCCTAGTTTATGTCAAACTCTGATATCACATATCCAATGCATGGATATCAGTATTAAAGACACTTCTCAAGCACAGAAGCCTCATCAGGGCATCAATCCATGAAACCTAACTCAAGCTGTGATAAAATAAAAATCCAAGACTGCCAATTTTTTTTTTTACTTGAAACTCATCTATGTATAAAAACTCGTGTTTTAACATCAAACTTTCTTTTGTCTTGTTATTATTAAGATTTTGTTTGTTTACTGCCATGCCAAGATCATTTCACCTATGTTCAATGACAGGGAACCATAAGACCCTACAGTGGACAAGCAAACATTAACTGGTCACTATATTCAGTGAAAGGGAACCATAAGACCCTGCAGTGGACAAGCAAACATTACCTGGTCACTATGTTCAGTAAAAGGGAACCATAAGACCCTGCAGTGGACAAGCAAACATTAACTGGTCACTATGTTCAGTGAGAGGGAACCATAAGACCCTGCAGTGGACAAGCAAACATTAACTGGTCACTATGTTCAGTGAGAGGGAACCATAAGACCCTGCAGTGGACAAGCAAACATTAACTGGTCACTATGTACAGTGAGAAGGAACCATAAGACCCTGCAGTGGACAAGCAAACATTAACTGGTCACTATGTACAGTGAGAAGGAACCATAAGACCCTGCAATAGACAAGCAAACATTAACTGGTCACTATGTTCAGTGAGAGGGAACCATAAGACCCTGCAGTAGACAAGCAAACATTAACAGGTCACTGGTGAACCCTTTCCACTACTTGACCTGGAATCAACCCAGAAAGGTTACAATCTTTTTTTTTCTCATTTTGTTTCTACGAATAAAATGTCATAGCACTGTACCATAAAATACACAACAAATCAATGCTTTATACTCAACCAAAGAAGTCAAAATGTCTCTTCTCCTTGAATGAATTTCCTTAAGTCAACACAATATGTGACACAAATCTACATTAATTTATACATTGATAGCATTAGTGTGTATAACAGAAGTAAGGGAGATTACTCTTCATGCAGATAAATATTGGGGACTGTTTAAAAAATACTGAATGATTTACATACTCGTCTTGTGCGTTTCTAACATGGAGGTCAAATTTATTTTGGGAAACGTGGTGCATTTCATTACCTGTATCACTCTAGATCAACTCCAATTTATTAAAGGAACTTGTTTATTCTGATTTCTCACACAAGTTCTGCTTTAAAATTTACATGATGATCCTGTGAAATTAACCTCATTGTGTGAATCAAATTTTTCCTCCATTTCTGAATTAAGATATGATAAAACCTAGCAATATTCACCTTCAATTTGTTCATTTTACTACAAAATCACAACTTCACCATGTGAGGCACCATCTTGGATAAATTGGATGGTTTGTGCATATCACACAAGCTAATCTAGATTAATTCTCAGAATCAATGTGTTCCATTTGTAGAATTATCTGGATCAATTAGAGTGATCCAGGTAACAGAATGGACCCAAGGACTGGGATGTCAATTAGAGTGATCCAGGTAACAGAATGGACCCATGGACTGGGATGTCAATTAGAGTGATCCAGGTAACAGAATGGACCCATGGACTGGGATGTCAGTTAGAGTGATCCAGGTAACAGAATGGACCCATGGACTGGGATGTCAGTTAGAGTGATCCAGGTAACAGAATGGACCCATGGACTGGGATGTCAGTTAGAGTGATCCAGGTAACAGAATGAACCCACGGACTGGGATATCAATTAGAGTGATCCAGGTAACAAAATGGACCCACGGACTGGGATGTCAATTGTATATTGTAAATGACATGCCAATGAGAGGTACATGTAATTACAGTAATGCAGAAGATACTCTTATTTCAAAAAATACTTTGAAACAACCCCTGTAACAGCTGTAAGGAATGCTAATATGTTAAGAATAATTAAATAAAATATGGTGCAAAAGCTGTGGCAGGTGTCAATTATTCAATATTTGGCTTTGATTATCATAAACTGGATTAGATCTGAATTTCTCACTTTCATTTTCATAAAAAGTGGGAGCTATTCTTTCCAATTAATATATGTTAAAGAAATGAAACAAATATTGAATCAAACATGTAGAAAATTTTTTCACATTTACTTTTTTAAAATACAATTTCTAAAACCTTATTTCAGACATTTTACAATTTATCTTTAAATATAAATGTACCAACAGAAAATTATACAATGCTTAAAGATAACTCTTGTTCAATGCAGGGATGCAATTTCTAATAAGTGATGTCTTTACATAATCAAAGCCTTAATTTGTAAAAGAGATAAATCAAGCTATTAAAAAAAGAAGTCTAGATGAATTAATAATAAAATCCTACAAAATGATTATAATTCATCGTGCTTAGGGCCACTAAACTCCTCGTGTGATATAAAGCCATCTTTATCCTTGTCCTCGTGTTGAAAAATCGACTCAACAACTTTGTCGTGCTCCCCTGATTTATCATCGACTTTTGACCCTGCAGATTCTGATTGATCAATAATGAACTTGGAAATCTGGAAGAAAGCATGTTACTTAGAATAAAATGAACAACATCTCCTTTCTCCTAGAAATAAAACCAATTTTTTTTCTCAAAACCTCAACTTTAAATTTCAATAGGGAAACAAGTCACCTTAACTATTATTCATAACAAACAAAATTTCTTCCCTTTTCATATTTGAGATACAAACAGTCTTGCAAAAATTTTACATTTACAGAAATCTAACGCCTGTAACAATAATCCCTAATGATGCAAAATTAAACAAGAAACTGCTAAAGACAGTACGACCCAAATGCAAAGCAAATTCAAAGCAAGGTCAAGGTCAAAATGTCAAAAGTCATGTTATCAATTGAAAGCTCTGGTAAAAAAAAAACCCCTATTTATGAAGTATCAAAGCCCTACCCCTATTGATTCAAAATATATAGCCAAAATTAAACTTTTTTAAAAGTAGGTTAAAGTTCAAGGTCAAAAGTCATGGCATAATTTGAAAGCTCTTGTCGTAAAGAATCTATGTGAGAAGTATTATGTTTATACTTCTCTTAGTTGCTGAGATTTTACTTCAACCAAAAACTTTACCAAAATGTTGACAGACAGTCAGACAGACAAATGAATGGACACCACCAATCTAGAGACTGGAATTGCTTTGCAATTTGGTCAAATACACACTAAATGAATGGCAAAAGACAAATTTATAAAATATAATATAAAACAACAAAAGTCAGCATCTTTTGTAAGTAAAACATTTACAATATACTGCCAAGAACATTAACTCTTCTTTTAAATAAAGAGGGTTCTATTCTTCAGTACAAACTCCTTGAGACATTTTCAAACCAGAACAACACATGCATTTTCCGGTTAATTACATATTAGTAATAGTACATCACCATCAACCACAACATTTACCGCAATCCTTCATACTCCTATACGAGTATTCTATATGAATATTTTTTTTCATAGATATGACTGTATGCATGACATCTATACAATAGTGAGGGTTTTAGCTGCCTTCTGTCTCCCATCACCTCAGTTACATTATGTGTGATCATACAGAATTGTATAGATATAACTGTATGCATGACACCTATACAATATGAAGGATTTAGTTGCCACCTGTCACCCCACACCTTAGTTAAAATGTGGAAGTGATCATAATGCATCCAGTCTTTTATTAACTATGTTCGATATTGTAAATTTAATTTTCTGATATCATATTTCCGAATTTGATATCAGAAACTGGTTTGTGGCACTTAATATGCGTGATAAAGTCATGACTGGAATTCAATTCAATGTATACATAATTTCCAATATATTTAACCTTCCACACAAATCTTTCAAAAATATAACAAATTCGAAAAAAAATTGTAAATATATGACATATATAAACAAGGACTCTTATGTTTTTCTCTAATTTTTTTTCTAAATCTGTGTACATGTATATTACACAAATATGCATCAAATTACATTTTTTTTCAATTTCGTTTTCCCCCCCTTTCTTTCACCTTCCTTTCAGAAGATATTTAACTCACCTCCTCTCTAGAGAGTTGATTATCTGCATCAGAATCTATCTTCTTGAAGATATTTTCGGGTTTGGGTCCATCCTGTATATCTAAAAGTTCTACCTCAAATACAAGCGTTGCTTTTGCTGGGATCTTGTCACCTAGAATATGATGATTAACATATAATACCTTTATTCACTGTACACTGAAAAAAATCTGAGTTTTCATGACACTGGTAGTGTTACATACAGTAGAGGACTTAGAGGGGCTAAGCAAGAGTTTTGTGGCTGCATTCCAGTGAAGGAAATAGTAACCTCTACTAATCCATGATTTGATTTCTTATATATGGCATCTTAACCTCATATTGTCTTTGTTTTGAATCCTAATGTAAGAAATAGTGACCTCAACTGTTTTCTAATAGACCTTTTTCCTATTGATCTTATATTTCATTCCATGCCAGACATACGATAGAAATTTGCATCATTTATTTCTGACGTCACTATGCTAGCATTAATGTCATAATGAAAACCCCGGCAAAAAGTAGTATGTCTGGCATAGGGCCCTTTACATCATGTTAAATGGGAAAAACATCCATTTGATTCCTATTGTGGGGCATAGTAACTGGAGATCACCCTTGGTTTGATTCAAAATGCAAGAAAGAGTGACTTCAAGTGGTCCATGGTTTGATTTCCACAATGGGGCATGGTGAACTCAGATAGTCTATGGTTGGGAAACCCACACTGGGGTGCATTGACTTGTCTTTTTGATGAAAGCTTTACAATGTTTGATCCATGTCGCACAGGTTTATTGAATCTGTCTAAATTTCCATCACATGCATCAAACATACTCCATTCATATTTATTTTGATGTTTATGATAAAAAAATACTTTATAGTATTAAATGTAACATCTTTTATGTACATGTATACTAAAAGCGGTGGAAAGAGTTCAGAAGCAGAGAAAACATACTTTTTTGGAATGTCCACTGACAATCTTTCCCATTTACTCTATCCAGGATTTGAAGTCTGCCAGCTAGGCGAGACAGAGATGCTCACAGGGTTTAGGGTTTGACTTGCAATACAGGATTCATTTTCCATTTCAGTGGTTGATGTACAACCTCCTGCTTTTATGTTTGAATATGAATGAGAAACATTTTTTGAATCATCCAACCAACAAACAAAATCTTTTTTAAGCATCTACAATATTTCGTGCTTACCTGCTCCTTGTTCTCCGTAACCAAGGTGATGAGGAATGGTCAGTTTTCTTTTCTCTCCGATGCACATTTCACTCAATCCTTGATCCCATCCCTTGATAACTTGACCAATACCAAGCTGGAACTGGAAGGGTTGACCATGGTCATGGCTGAAATACATAAATACTGTGTACTTCGTATTCAGGTATATACATTTATGAGACTGAATCATAAATCTTATAGGACATATCTGGTTTTTACTTGGTGTGAGATGGAAATCAACCCTTTCACATTAACTGCTGGAATAACATTTTGGAGGAAGAATAGTTATCATTCTGGTGTAAAAATTTTGAAGTCATAATTCGATACTGATTGTGTCTTACGTCATTTTGCCGCAACAGTGATCATTTCTTTCCCCAAAATCTCCCAGTTATTTCAAAAGAGTCTGTGGAGTGGGAAATGGAATTGAGAAAGGGTTAATAATTCTATTAAAATATATAAAATATTCAGTAGTAGTGAACAGATAAATAAAAACAATCGAAAAAATTCTAGAACAAGCTCTTCGTTTAATTTCTGAAGATCATACCAGCACTTTCAATCAACTTTTTAGAAAAATCCAACCTTCCCTTACTGAAAACTAAGCATATGAAAGCCATGGCCCATGATTTGTTCAAAATTGTTAATTAAAGCAAACTCCATTACTTATGCAAAATCTGGATCAGCAAAGAAACTCCGCCTATAATATCAGATATTAGAAGACTTTAGAACTACCTAGACCATTGTAGCCTAAGCACCATTACTGGTGGGTATGGTAAACAATAATTCAACTATGTAACTGCAACTTTATGCGAATGCCTCTCCTGGTAAAGCCCCAATGTGGAGAGGTATAGCTGATCAAATACTACCATTTGCAAAATTACAGCTTCTGTCTGCAGTTTGTGGTTTTGGTTTATGCTACCAGTAAATATCCATACAGCCTTTCATCAGCTTTATTGTTAAATTCTTATCTTTAATGACTTTTTTTTCAAAAAACAGGGAATCTGGAAACTGAAGCTTTTGGAGTAACATTGTACAGTGACAAAGATATTGGCTTTCAAGGTAATGTCTTATGATGACAGAGATGATGGCTTTCCAGGTAACATCCTATGATGACAGAGATGATGGCTTCCAGGTAACATCCTATGAAGATAGAGATGATGGATTTCCAGGTAACATCCTATGAAGATAGAGATGATGGATTTCCAGGTAACATCCTATGAAGACAGAGGTGATGGGTTTCCAGGTTACATCCTATGAAGTTAGAGATAATGGATTTCTAGGTAACATCCTATGAAGTTAGAGATGATGAATTTCCAGGTAACATCCTATGAAGATAGAGATAATGGATTTCCAGGTTACATCCTATGAAGATAGAGATGATTCATTTTCAGGTTACATCCTATGATGATAGAGATGAGGCTTTCAAGGTAACATCCTATGATAACAGAGATGTTGGCTTTCCAGCTAAAATCCTATAATGACAGAGATGATCGCTTTTCATGCAACATCCTTATAATGATGACAGAGATGATAGCTTTCCAGGTAACATCCTATCATGAGAGAGATAATGGCTTTCCACTTACATGTTACATCCTATAATGACAGAGATGATGGCTTTCCAGATAACATCCTATGATGATAGAGATGTTGGCTTTCCAGGTGACATCCTATGAAGAACATCTTGGCCATGAGTCAAGCACAAACACATAGTCAAACATTTCACAAATAGCGCTTCAAGCTGATGCGGCAAATTAAAAAATATTTCTTCTTCTTCTTCTTCTTCCAATACGAAGTGTACTCAAAAGTTGAGCGTTATACTTCACTTCATTTGGGGTGGGTATAAACTGATTTCTACTTTCCAACTGTTGGGGTGGTGATGAAGTAAAAGAAGGGGTTGCCACACTCTCTGTGAACGACTTAAGCAATAAATTCATATGACCAGATGCAATGGGTCACCTGGTTCAATCATGCAATGGCTAATTACATTTAATCAATTACAGTGACTATATTGTAAGTATTTAAAATAACAAGAAAAACTCTGTGTCCACAAATTTTTATGGCCACGTGGTCTTTATCGTGTGGAAACAAAAAATACCAAAATCTTGTTACTTATTTAATTCATACATCTAGAATGATAAAACTTCGTTAATTCTATGCAGTAAATTCTAAATACTTGTTAACTAAAGTGCCACGTGTACACACTACAGCCATTTTACACACATTACCTTGAATCAAATTTGGAGCCATCTGTCAAAGTCCCAGTATAGTGCATACTCAACATATCTAAACGTTTCGACTTTTTCTCACATTTTTCGGGTTTGCCTAAAACGTCGATTTTCAGTTCAGTGACTTCGTCTTCAGCGTAAACGGCCACACATAAAGCAAAAAGAGCACACACGTAGTGAAAGTTCGCCATATTGTAAGGTACAGTTGACAATGTCAGTGAGACAAAGACCTAGAGGCTATAAAGTCAGGTACGTATCTGTAACGTAACGTAGATCTATCAACGTGGCACCACTAGATAAAGACACAGGTAACTATTGTACGTGTGAATGCGAAAGCGTGATGGCGATTGGTGGGTGGAAATAGATGGGCTATTCATAGCAAGGGGATTTCCATTTTGATGCGTAGGCGTGGTTCCATAATTTAAATTGACAGATGTTTCCTAGCCCGAGCTATTATTCCAGCTGATTGTAATCCTTTATGTTGTTGCTGTTCATGTATGTGATGTAATCCTTTTCCTTTTTCACTTCCTGTAAAACAAAAGATTCTGGCTGCGATATGGAGGGTTTGAAATATGCAATATATATGCACATGACACATGTACCGGTATATGTAAACGGTATATAATGTACATGATGATGTCACAACAGTAGGTTTAGACGGCTGTCAGGAACGGATTCAGATTTTGGAGTTAGAGGGGCAGTACGGCTAGGGGTCTGGGCACCGCCTAGGTGGGGGACCATAAGGGGGAGCCCTGGAATCTCCAGCAATTTGGCCAGGCTAAAAAATGTGCACTTTCACTTCACCTAGCTTCAATATTTCCCCATACCAAACGTTATTTATTATCGACTATTTATTTTGTTTGGTGGGTATCTAACAAAATAAACAGCCGATAATAAATAACGTTTGGTGTGGCGAAATATTGAAGCTACAATTCACCGTCCTCAGTCGGTATCGCAGCTGGCGTGTAGACGAGGCTTTTTATGTTATTCATGCCTTGTCCATACCTTGCTATTCTTGTTACATACATGTGGTGGATTTGTCATAAACCGAGTGAGATCTAATCTTCTAATAAATCTTATCCAACTTTATCAGATATCCACTATCAGTACGTTTAACCGTAGTATTTATACTATAGACGAATAGAAATGATTGAAAAAGGGGCTACGACTTGCCATGAATGCTTTTCGGTCAGGAAGGGGTGGGCTGGGGTTGAAGCCCTGAACATAACCAAAATGATCTTTGTTGGGAAAAATAGTTTTTGTACCAGAGGGATTACAACCCCGCATCCCCTGCCTAACTCCACTAATGCAAAATACAAGTGCCTGATGTGGTCACTTATAAAAAGTCAGAGGATGATAATTCTTTCTTTCTATTCTCTCGTCCCTCTTTTTTAGATGGGGGAGGGGGGGTCCCCTCTGCCCTTCCTCCTCTGAATCCGAGATTTTCATTTCTGCTGGCTGATTTTTATACGCCCGTCATTAGACGGGACGTATTATGCTATGGCGCTGTCCGTCCGTCCGTGCGTCCGGGGTCATGCTTTCCGGACTTTTTTTTGCCGTCTTTCAAGATGTTGAGTTGATATTTGGTATATAGCTCAATTTCAAGCGGCGTCAGTACCAGTTCGAGTTTTGTTACGATTGACCTACTTTTGACGGATTTATGGCCCTTGGACTTATAAATTTCAAGATTTTTTCAGAAATTCATTAAAACTCTATTTTTTGTCAAAACATTATGAAATTTATCATGAAATAAGTAAAATGTACCAACTATCACATATATTACGGGTTTTAATATCTTTTTCTTCATTTTTGAGAAATTTATTATTTTAGAAGGGGGTGGGGGGTGACCATCTGTCCAAGGTAATGTTTTCCGGACTTTTTTTGCGGTCTTTCAAGATATTGAGTTGAATATTGGTATATTGCTTTATATCAAGCGGCGTCAGTACCAGTTCGAGTTTTGTTACGATTGACTTACTTTTGATGGATTAATGGCCCTTGGACTTATAAATTTCAAGATTTTTTTCAGAAATTCATGAAAAATCTAATTTTTGTAAAAACATTATGAAATTTTTTATCATGAAACAAGTAAAATGTACCAACTATCACATATTTTACAGGTATTGATATCTCTTTCTTCATTTTTGAGAAATTAACATTTTAGGAGGGGGTGTTTGGTGGGGGGTGGGGGGGTCTTGTACTAAAAAATTTCAAGTTTTTTTGCAGGTCAAGTTCCAAGATGGGTTGGATAGGACCATTTCTGCAGGAGTTATTACCCTTCGACTTATTCCTATGATAAAATGCTATGAAACGCAATTAACTTTTTTATGAAAATCAAGCCGAATGCGAATTGATCCCGTCCGAATTAAGCGACGGGCGTATTATGCCACGCTAGGCGTTGCTCTTGTTCAAAATGTACAGATATGTGCAGGTGGGTATTGATATAGTTAGTTGGTTGATTGGTGTTTTACGTCGCTTTCAACAATTTTTCAGTTATATCGCGACATGGAAGAAGGAGGTTACCAACCTCTTAAACATAGTGGCGCAACCCGGGAATCGAACCCGCATCGTCGTGACCGCAAGCCAAGCGGTATTGATATAACGTAAAAATTAACAAGAGTTCGATCTCTACTTGGCATAAAACGATCTATTTTGCAAACATTCAGCTTTCACAACTAAGGTGTTATTCTAATTAAAAACTATAGATTTGATTGATTGATTGATTGATTGATTGATTGATTGATTGATTGATTGATTGATTGAATATTGTTTTACGTCATTCCAAGATTATTTCACGTATATGGTGACGGCATCTACCTAATGCATTGTACATGTAAACCGACGTGGTCTAGTGGTATCGAGCTCGCCTCCTGATCTGAAGGCCGGGATTCGAGTCCCGTTTTGGTCATATCAGTGTCCTGTCTTTCGAATGAGACAGTAAAAACCGAAACCCCGTGTCGTGGTATGCATGGCACGTTAAAGATCCCTCACTGCTTCGGGTGGATCCGTTGCAAAGGTCAAAATTTGTATGCCCCGCATCAGGCAGATGCCGTCACCATGTACGTGAAATATTCGTGGTGTGACGTGAAACAAAAATCAATCAATCAAACATGATGCATTGTATACAAATTTAGACCTTTGCAACGGACCCACCCGGAGCAGTGAGGGATCTTTAACGTGCAACGCCTACTGTGACACGGGACTTCGGTTATTACTGCCTCATCCGAAAGACAGAACACCGGGTGCGCCCAGGGCGGGATTCGAACGCGGGACCTCTCGATCACGAGCCAAGCATCTTATCCACTAAGCCACACCGGCTCTATAAATTTGCAATTAAATGAATGTATAATATATATTTTGAAGTTACTGATACCACTTTAAAGTAGACAGTTCAAATTTCAATACAAGGTGCTGTAAAAATGATGTAGGTCTATAAGAACCATCGGCAATTCTAATTATAAGGTACATGTACAAACAGTCTACAAAGAATGGAACTTCTCCAACAGGAATACAATGCTTTTAGATAGTTGGTGTTGTAATCACTTTTACGACTGATAACAACTCTGGAAATCTAGAGGACTTTTCTTCATGTAAAGTTCCTTTGTCAATAGATAAAAGTCAGTGGTTTTTGTATGTACATGTATACTATCGGGAAACAGAAGGAAATGCAGATGTCGCTAGAATGATTAGGAGTTCAAGTGTTAGAACGATTAGGAGTTTGTATAGGAATCCGGCTGCTCAAAATCAGAAGGTCATTGGTTCGAATTCTGTCGGATTTTTGTTTGTTTTGTGTCGTTCGGGCAGATCTGGAGGTTGGTCAGCTTGTAAAGGAACCGCACTGTTTAGGATGGGTCCGTTACATTACTAATAATGTTTAGAACTTTAATATAGCTATTACACAAAGTTTCCACCTTATATCTTACATATCTTGTTAAACGATGGTAGATAAATAAATAAATACATTATTTTTAAATCACAAAATCACTATTTTTCTGTATTCCGGCCTTGCCTATTGGTTCACACAAAATTACAATCTATGGTTTATGACGGCAGTTATGGCCAGTACATGGAAAATGTGAATATCTGATAAAGGCCAGGTGGCCGAAAATTTGTGGAAAAAGAGTGTTTTTGTGTTTATATGTTGTGGACTTCCCTTATGGAGAAGTATCGTGAAGATTTATCACCTCTTCTACCACTTTAGAGGAGTTGAACAGTCCAATAAAGTCGGAGGTGCGAGTAATCCACGTACGAGTAAAGAGATGACGTTGACAGAAAGCTGATACCATGCAATACATGTAGGTGCGACCTTATATCATAGATAAGGAACTATTTCCTAACAATACCAGTAAGGCGACTTCAACCGTCTTAGCCACCATGAATACACTTCTTGTATTGTCTTTGCTTGTAACTGCTTGTTACAGTAAGTATCATTCTTATATATTTGTTTCCCTTTTTCGCAAAATTTCCAGACTGTTTTATTTCTATCATGGCGCCACTTTTAATGAAAAGTTAAAATTAAACCTGGCGCTAACCTTTTTATTACCACCTTGAGAAAATAATATGCCTGGGAAATTTTACCGTCCATACGTATATGTATATCTCTTTTCAACCGGAAGGAGCAAATTTCGAATAAAATAAGATTAGACCAGTTCTAACGGTTTTGAACTGAAAATTGGATAAAGTTGTAAATATTATAGGTAATATAATATAATATAATATAATATAATATAATATAATATAATTTGTATGTTTGTATATGGTTTTACGTCATTCTGCCTGATGCAATACACAACAGAAGCAGCAAACGATTATTTTATGGCCAGTATATCACCGTAATACAATGCCTCGGCTTTTACCGTCTCATCTGAATACAGTACACCAAGGATTCGCCGGTCAGACTCGAACTCAGGACATCTCGGTCCTGATCCTATCGCACTATTGGATGAGTCAGGGTTTGACATTTCGTACTAGGCAAGGTCAATATAATACACTATTTTCCTGTCCATCGACATTTCCTCTTGAGTATCTGGTCGCTGACTTAAATTCTTGTTTTTTGCCGAACCTCTTCATTGCTAGCCAGCCACCTGATGTTGAAAAGGCGTCTCAGTTGTTGATGGAAAGTCTGTACAGAACAGTATTTCGTGTTCAATGCGTGCATTTTGTTACACTGATTAATGCATTTTACTCGGAATGTAAGAACTGATCTTTTACTTAATCTATTTAATTTATCAGGTGCTAATATCGACTTCACGCATTGCGGACCAGTATGTATGATATACTGTTTCCATGGCAACGTCTTGGACTCGAATGGCTGTCCTACCTGCCGTTGTAACCCAGACCCTATTCAGACAAGTTTGTTTTACTTATTTCACCTTGGATATCTAAATGTTATGCATAGAGTATTTTAAAATTGTAATGAGAAACAAAATTCACATTTTTGTAAGATTTGTACGGTAGGAAAAGATTGTTTCTGTGACTATCTATGTGACCAGGTTTATACCCCCCGCAAATGAAGATACGGAACAGTATATGCATGTATGTCTGCTGGTCTGTCTGTCAATCCATGAAAGAAATTAAAAATCTATTTTGCCATATCAATGCAACTGCTATATGCTTTAAATTTTACATGAGTTGTACCCATAGCAGTCTTGCACAATGCCAAGATCAAGGTCGCAATAGTCTGTGAGCAAAATTGTTGTCCCTTCCATAAAACCTTAGCTTTACCATAGTTCTGCTGATGTATATTTCATGCTGAATGCCATTGTTACTCAAAGACAAGTTATGACCCTGACCATGATCATATCCAATGTCAATGTCACAGTGTGCATATTATCTTGTTGTTGTACTACTTGGCTGCCGCGGAAGGGGGGGGGGGGTGTTTGTCTCGATAGTACAATTATAATTTCACTTGTTTCAATATGGATCATTGTGAAGTTGTATGACTCCGGAGTCCCTGCAGCATAAAATGGTTACTCCAGTAGCTAATAACTCAGCGAAAGTTTGGCAAAATATGGTGAGATGATGAATTTTGAACCACAGTTTCAAAATCTAAAAACTGGATACCTGTAAATATACATAAAATGCCCATGAAATCGAAGCATCAACCGAAATTCAGCTGGATTCTGTTGCCCTCGGCCACGTTTGGTCCACCACCGGCAGAGACACCTACTGATAAAAATATAAAAACACAATGAAACCTTATAAAATCTATTATTATAATGAAATATGATTGTCAAATGTCAAATACGAAGTGACCTTTCTTTTTGTATATACATATGATCAGTGTTTGATTTCTTCGATATTTGTTTGCCGTCTGTATTTATTTATTCATTTATTCATTGATTTATTCATCGATTTATTCATTGATTTATTCATTGGTTTATTCATCGATTTATTCATTGATTTATTCATTGATTTATTCATTGATTTATTCATCGATTTATTCAGTGATTTATTCAATTTACTTTTTCTTTTCAAGCTGCCAAAGCTGTAATTTGTCACCCAAATCTGTGTGCAGTTTATTGTCCACATGGCTTTGAGACAGATTCCAATGGCTGTGAAATGTGTTCCTGCAAGAGTGCTTACCCGGATGTTCTTGTAGCTTCCTAGAGCATATCTCTACCAGACAATAGACAAAGAACATAGAAAACATAGAAGTGTTCTTTTCCTTTATTTATTTATATTTTATCTTTTCAAATTCTGAGTATGGAGATGTTCTAGACACCTCAAGAAAAGTAGTGCAGTGCTAAACACAAATACTAGTGTCTCTCCTATTGTGAGCGTGGAAAAAAATGAACGGTCAAGAAAATACCTGTCTTCCACCTGGGGTAGTTACCTCATGATCACCGTGAATTTTCCTTCTTTGTGTGGCTATACACGTAGCATATTAATGTATATACACATCTGTAACATTCTCGTTGGTTGGCATACTTTAGACCACACCATACGTCACTGTAACACGCTCATCAGTTGGCTTGCTGTACACCGTGATAAATGACATAGCACATGACACTGTAACACGCTCGTCAATTGGCGTGCTTTACACCATTATAAATTGCATAGCACATGACACTGTAACACGCTCGTCAGTTGGCGTGCTTTACACCGTAATAAATGGCATAGCATATGCCATTGTAACACGCTCATCAGTTGGCGTGCTTTACACCGTAATAAATGGCATAGCATATGCCACTGTAACACGCTCATCAGTTGGCGTGCTATACACCGGCATAAATGGCACAGCGTATGGCACTGTAACACGCTCTTCAGTTTGCTTGCTGTACACCGGCATAAATGGCATTGCATATGGCACTGAAACACGCTCGTCAGTTTGCGTGCTGTACAAGGTAATAAATGGCATAGCGTATGGCAGCGTACCATGCTCGTCAGATGGCGTGCTGTTCACCTTAATAAATAGCATAGCATATGGCACTGTAACACGCTCATCAGTTGGCGTGTTGTTCACCTTAATAAATAGCATAGCATATGGCACTGTAACACGCTTGTCAGTTGGCGTGCTATACACCGACATAAATGGCATAGTATATGGCACTGTAACACGCTCGTCAGTTGGAGTTCGTTCTACCGTGACGAACAGCATAACATACATGTACGCATCTATAACAAGCTTTTCATTTGGCATCCGTTATCTCTTGGCTAATGGCATAGTTTACGCCCCTGTAGCAGGCTTATAAGGTAAGAATCCGTTATAACGTAACTAATGGTATGCCAAACGCCACTGCAACACCATCGTCATTTCTACTATGGCTAATGGCATAGCATTCGCCTCTGTAACAACCTCATCAGTTGGCGTTCGCTATACTATGACTAATATTATAACGTACACACCTATAAAAAGCTGGTCATTTTGCGAACGTTATACTACGGCTAGTGGCGTAGTTTACGTCCCCGTAACACGCTCGTCGCTTCCATAATACCGTGACAAATGACATATCATACGCACATATAACAAGCTCGTCATGTACCATGACTAACAGCATAGCAAGGACCACTGTAACACGCTTGTTATTTTGCTTACTTAATACCATCATAACCATGGCTAATAACATAGCATTCAATGATACTCATCTGTAAAACACTCGTCGGTTGGCGTTCGTTATACGGTTATAAAAGAAGCCGGCGTGGCCTAGTGGTATCGCGTCGGACTCCTGATCGGGAGGCCGGGGTTCGAGTCCCGCTCTGGTCATGCCGGCGTCATGTCTTTCGGATGAGACAGTAAAAACCGAGGCCCCGTGTCGTGGTATGCATGGCACTTTAAAGATCCCTCACTGCTTCGAGTGGGTCCGTTGCAAAGGTCAAAATTTGTATGCCCTGCATCAGGCAGATGCCGTCACCTTATACGTGAACTATTCGTGGTGTGACGAAAAACAAAAATCAATCAACGGTTATAAAAACCATAGCATACGCACCTATCACTAATTCGTCATTTAGCGTACTTTGTACGATGGCTAATGGCATAGCATACGTCTCTGTAACAGGCCTGTCAGTTGGCGTATGTTAAACAGCGACTACATGTAATGGCGTAATATATACGTCTGTAATATGCTCTTCAGTTGGCATGTTTTGTACCGTTATTCACGCTTTATTCATAGCACGCTTTTCTGTAACACGTTCGTCAGTTGGCATCCATTATGTTATGACGAATAACATAGCATATGCCTCTATTACACGCTCGTCAGTTGGCATATCATGTGCTATGATTAATGGACTAGCATATACGTCTGTGACACATTTTTCATTTTGCGTTCATTACACACCTGACTATTAAATGACACAGCATACACCTTTTTAACAAGCTCGTCATTTGGCGTACGTTATATCGTGACTTATGACATAACATACGCCTCTGTAATATTTTCGTCTTTAAGCATACGTTATTGACGTACGTGATATCGTGACTAATGCTCGACTTGAGACTAAATGCTTGTTGTTTCGGTCCCAGCTAGTGACTATCTCCATTTAAACTTGACATTGCCTTTTCTAAAGCCCATGTCACTTATAGAAGAATGTCCCATCTTCCGCTTAATAAGTCAACCGATATAAAAACTGAATTCAATATTATATTTCAATGTTTTATTTCAATATTTGTTTTATACTTCAAGTTTTAAAACTGCTTCGTTTTCATAGACACGAAAAAAGTACACCAGCTTAAAGAAGTATATATGAAAAAGCAACGATCAATACATTTGAGTGTTTATGGTACATATTTTGTGTAAATGAGTATAGATATATCAAATGTTTTCAGTGGGTCATGTGCATAATACTATAGAATATATCCTTGATTCAAAAATGTGTAGGACTATATTTGAGTATGTTGTACACATATTTAGAATACTGCATACAAGAAATAAATAAAATACTATATAAATACTAAATGTGATAACCGGTAAATTAGATTAGTATATCTAAGGTAACAATTCCAGACATCCATATTGAATTCCAATAGGAACTACTACAGTAGCCGCACAAATAAATTCTTCCACAGGAAAGTCGATGTATTGATGAATAAATGACACTCGTCACAAATTTTCGGCCACTTTCAGTGGCGGATCCAGGATTTCCGAAAAGGGGGGGGGGGCGCACATGTGTATTCGCCAAACAACTCGGCCATTTTTTAAGCCAAATCTGGAGTTTTACTGGTAAATATGCGGCGAAAAGGGGGAACCCCCCCCCCTCTAAATCCGCCACTGACTTGGCCTTTATCAAGTGATATAATCGATGTTAATTTAAATTATTTCTCGGTCAAATAAAACCCATCAAAACGTTACAATACATTAGAGCAGATTTACTGTTATGATTTGTAAGATTATGAATTTTACTTAATCTTAGAAAAAGAGTGCCTTCTACATGTTTGAATTATTTATACTACATTAGCTATTTTTGTAATGTGTTTTGACATGCATACGCTTTTCAAATCAAAATTCCAGTTCATAAAATAAGAATTATCTTTCATATCATAGCAATGATTTGCCTTAATATGATAATGGTATATACATATATGATATGGTATCACTATATTTTCTAAATTGATACATGAAATAAAATATTACAAAATAAATATTCGTTATAACCAATACTTCTCCTAAATGCTTTATTGAATATTCTGGGGCGTGTTCGAATGGCAGAAAGCAACAGAACGTTACAACACGTTTTAAGTAAATATTTTTACGAATGTGTTTCATGTTTTTACAATTTGGGTTGCACTATGAATCATCTCAGATATTCGTTTAGAAACGTTCAATGCTTTGGAGTACTAGTCTATAAAATATTGAATTAAAACGCTCCGGAACGTCTGCTAAAAGAACACACCTAGACTATATATTCCACCAATACAAAACCATTCAATTCTATTTTTACTTATTTATTCATTTTATAAATAAAGGCGTATTTTTGTGGTGAAATATACAATTGATATTTTATATCAATGCTTCATCCACTACAATTCCTCATGTTTTGGTCCCCTAAACTCGGTGAATGATATTTTTCCATCTGAGTCTGTGTCCTCGTGGTGGAACATATTCTTCAAAATGGTTTCGGACTGCTTTGCCGCCAAATCTGTGGGAACCCCTCGCGCATGCGCCTGACGTGCTAAGTACATGGATACCTGGAATAACATTTATGAATTTGTTATTTTCGTAACAATTTATATAGCACATTGCATTGTAAGAGTGTATTGTATTTAAGCTGTGAAAGAAATATTACAATATGAAATTTTGGGGGTTGTATTTAGTTTGTTTGTTTGTTTGCTGGTTGGAGTTTTTTTTTCTTTTTTAATTTTTGTTTTGTTTGTTTATTTGGATTTTTGATTATTTGTTTATATGTTTGTTAGGAGTTTTTCAGGAATTTTGTTGTTGCTTTGTTTGGTTTTGTGTTTTATTCTGTTTTGCTCTTTTTGGGGGGTGGGGGTGTGTTATGGGTGTTGTTTGCCTCTGGTTCAAGACAGCAGTTATTGATCAACTAGATAATAACAATATTCTTTTCTAAATATTACATTTAGTTTACGTGGAACTTTCATAGATATAGTAAGTGTAGTAAACAGAACATGGTCGAGATTCATAAATATTGTATGTCCCACCTTTAGCCAATCTGATGCTAGTTCTAACTAGGGTAAGAATTTCCAGTTTTAATGTGAAGAAATAACATTATTTGACTTAGATTTAATGCACAAAAAATGCATTCATACAGAAGTGATAAGCAATTTCACCGTAAAATTATCATCGTTTAAACTTCTGTTCTTTTGTAAGCCGGTGTGACTCAGTGGATGAGGTGCTCGGCTTATGACTGAAAGGTTCCGGGTTCGATTCCCGCCTTCGGCACACCGGTGTTCTGCTTTTCGGATGAGACAGTAAAAACAGAGGTTCCATGTCACGGTAGGCGTAACACTTAAAAGATCCCTCACTGCTTCGGATGGATCTATTGCAAAGGTAAAAATTTATATGCGATGCATCAGTCAGATGTCGTCACCATAAATGTAAAATCGTGGAGTTCCATAAAACAACAATCATTCAATCAAACTGTATTTTGTAAGGGGTGTAGATTATCATTTTTTAAAAAGCGGTCCTGACTTTATCCATCTTGTATCTAACTGTTACCAACTCGTTATGACAGCTCTCACTAGACTCCCACTTTTTAGTTTTACGAAATAAAATTGAATTCTACAAGTTAATATGAAACTGAATTCTTTAATCATTGGGAAAAAATGGCGCGTTTTTCAAATTTTGAAATTAACATACGTTGAACAGAGTTCACATTAAAGCTCGTCGTGTTTTGGTCCATTGAATTCCTCGTGTGATATTTTTCCATCCCCATCTTTATCTTCAAATTTGAACATTTTATCCAGGATAGTCTGTTGTTGCTTAGCAGCAAGGTCAAGTGGGATCCCTTGTTCCTGAGCTGCGCGCGCAAGGTACATTGTAATCTAGGGACAACAATCAAAGCACATGCATTGATATACAGAGGTGAAAAGCCAAGCATAACATGGTGATACACTGGAATACAACGATACACTTATACATGCAATTTTTGTAGCAATAACCTTTTTGCCAATTTCACATGATGTAAGGGACAATACCGCACAAATGCAAAATTACCGCTTAGAATTGCGTCAAATTATTATGACGTCATATTCCAAGCAATAACGTCATAGTGAAAATTCCGGCAAAAAGTGGTTGTCCGGTATAAGACCCCTTACATCATTTAAAATTGGACAAAGGTCTATTGCGGATTACTATAATAGTAAAGCAAGAGCATTGTCAAACAATATTTTCTTTTTTCTCATCATCAAAGGCGCCTGTGTAGGAGCGCCCTCTGGCAATGACACAAAAATTGACTCAAACCACCATTATATGGACTATTTTCTGCAAAATTTCCATTTGTCCCCATGTTGAAGAGAAATACATTCGAGTGTCTATACATGTATCTGGTTCAAGAGAACATTGCTTGTAAATACTTCACACATACATGAATTTTGAAGAAAATGATGATAGGCAAAGGGAGTCCCACAAATTCAAAGAAACTCGGTAAAAAGATCGGGGTATATTTCAATTTTTTCAAATACAAAATCATTGAGGACATTCTAACTGGCAAATACCCATTACTGAATTTAACTTTGGAATATGCATTCATCAATTGATTTTAAAACACTACTTAATTTTTCAAAACTGTCGGATTTCATATTGAGAATTATGTTTTGTGTATTCAGCTCTCAATACCATAATTTTGAATTCGAAAATGGGAAAGAAGTAAAGTCTGAAAATTTCAGTATATTTAAATTACATGTATACAAGTAATTTGTATACTGAATATTGTATACCGAAATAAACAAATAAATCATAGATGTAGACCAGGGACGTATATGATGTAGACGTGTAATTCGAAAACAGAATAATATACAGATATCTTAAAAGTACTTTTTTAAGTTGGACAAAAATAGAGATCATACCAATGCATTTTGCTCATCGAATAAATAATCTATTACAATACAAGCAAACAACAACAGGCCATTTCAATTCGGCGATTTGTCTGCCCTTGATAAGAGTTCTCCCGTTTATTGCGCATTACAATGAGGTATACAAAGGCGACCGCTACTTAAGTGAACATATCTCATCATGGTCACTTCTCGAAGTCGGACATCCGGGTAGTTGACAACGGGTATTTGGAACATTTGTGGTAAAGCATCGGACTTTATCATAGACAGCAGTGCGTATTCCTGGTGGAATTTGTGGTAAAGCATCGGACTTTATCATAGACAGCAGTGCGTATGAATTCCTGGTGGAATTTTAGTAAAACGGAATTATTAAAATATTCAATCATTGAAACAAGTTAATTCTAATAACATATTTTACACATTTCCGATCGTATTTTAGAGCAAAACCCTTTAGAACTGATATAGAATGTCGCTTCCGATAAACCCCGAGTTTTACCCCGAGCGGTCTTACCTCGGGTATCTTCACAGACCAATGAAGACTGACGTCATACCGACTTCGAGAATTGACAATTTAAATAAAAGAAATGAAATGAACAGCCATCACACCATTTTTATATCACCCCTTCCACTTCTTCGGACTACCTTAATAAGCAAGGGATACAAATATGTGGATTACATAGCAGACAAAGCAGAGGTTTGCTCCTTTCTAATGACACTATACATTGTAACTCTTCTACTCGCATGTTCTATTAAGTGTCTTTTCACGAAAGCGCTTTGAACGTTTTAGAAGTTGTGGAATAGTATGTATATGCAGTTAAATGTAAACGTTTCTCTGATATACTCACCTCGTCTTTTGTTAAGTACTGATCGCTATCGATATCAATCATCTTGAAGACATTTGGAGGCTTGGGTCCATCATGGACCTGTACAAGTTCGGCCTCAAATATCAAATTAGTTTTAGGGGGGATAACTGGTACTGAAAAAAGATACAGTAGACTAAAATATAAATGTAAACTACGAAAATATAAACTGAAAAATATCAATTACATCAGATGAATTTGTAATTTAGGATTTCTCGAGTAAAAACTGAACCATCATGGAGAATGAAACTGCAAGAAAATAAATATCGAAGAAAAACCGTTGGGATCAACATTTGAAATCACTTATCATTATATATCATTATATACTATTTCGTAAATGAATTCAAGTAAGCTTCACAACAGTTATCTTTCTTGTCAGGGGGTTGCTCCACCCTAAAGAAGATACGTTTAAAGGTTCGAAATCACAATTATCATTAATGTTATTCATGGTGTTGTTCTCCGTTCTCAGATTGGGTCGTGCACCTAAAAGGAAAAGGAGTTAGGTGCCCGTGGGTAAGTTGTATTTCTTGTTACGGAAACTTTCCACCTTAAGAGAAAGTAATCAAGGCTGACTTACGTGATCCTTGCTCTCCATACGCTAGTTGATACGGTACCCACAATTTCCTCTTCTCTCCCGCACACATATCAAGAAGCCCCCTCTCCCAACCCTGGATAACTTGTCCAATACCAAGCTGAAACTGGAAAGGTGCGGCACCAGGGCGATCGATACTGAAACAAAAAATCAATAACTTTTGTGAGTTTGGTGAATCCAAGGAAAGAGATCTAGTTTCCTCTTTTTAAGTGGCCTGAAACTCTCGTTTGTAACAGGATAGTTAACATTTATATTTTTTAGTTGCAGATTGAGCCATACATCCATACAACTTAAAAGATAAGTCTGTCACTGATGGATATGGATACGTTATTCGTGGGGACCATGTCTTGTAAAGGACAATGGCGGATTTAACGGGTGTCGAACACCATTGTTTTGCCACAAATTTATAAAGCATACATAGATAACAAAAGAGAGAAAGAGGAATAAAGTGTCAATTGTTACATAGGAAAATTCTAACATCACCTCCTTCCGGATTCTACAGACAAAGACAAGACAAATGGTGGTAAAGCATTGATCGGAAGGACGGAGACTTTTTCAGTGAAATCGTCACTGGACTCGTCATTGTATTAGTATACAGACATAGAGAATTTATTTGTTGTATTCTATGCATGATTATTGATTGCAAAGCCATTTCCATGACAAAAGTGATACGACAAAGAAAAAAACCTCGATCAGACCAATGGTCATCTTCACTACGCCAAGGTTTGAGATTACCTCGATGTTGTGAAGATGAACAATGATACAATAATATTGTTTTTAAATAAAATTAAATGTCTCCCTTCCTCCTTTTCGACTTATGTGAGACCTTTGTGTCGAGACCAACAATATACTAAATAAACATAAAGGTGAAAGACTGTACGGTACGAAAGATATAGCCTGTCACTATTTGTATACACGATTTCATCGTAGAAGTTCAAAGTAACCTTGACCTTGGTCACATGACCTTGGGTCAAGTTGCTGCCAAACTTTTGGGTCAAGATCAATACATTAAAATACATGTATGAATTTGGTTGGTTGGTTGATTTGTGTTTTACGTCGCTTTCAACATTTTTTCAGTCACATGGAAGCAGGAGGTAACCAACCTCTTAAACATTGTGGCGCAACCCAGGAATCGAACCCGGATCGTCGACGCCGCAAGCCAAGCGCATAACCACTACACCAAGCCTGTCCCTATATGTATGAAAGTGATAGGATGTACGATATGGAAGATATAGTCCGGACACAATTTCATCATAGAAGTTCAATGTGGCCTTGACCTTGCTCACATGACCTTGGGTCAAGGTGTTGTGAAACCTTTGGTTCATGCTCAAGAACATACTAAAGTACGTATGGTGTGAAAGATATTGCTCGAACACGACCTGTGACACGGACAGACATATGGATGGACAGACGGACGGACGATGATGTTAAAAGCATTATGTCTCTTCCCGTTAAAGGGGGGGGGGGGGCATAATAACATGAATCACAGTTCATGGTGATTGTGCTGCGTTGTTTTGAAACTTAACGTCAAAGATAAATAACACTGTCTAAACTGAAGGGGTTTCCGTTCTTACTTTAAGTTTTTCGCAGTATCGTATAACATAATTATTGATAATTGATCATGTAAACCGTTCTGGATTTATAAATGGTCACAGTTTATGGACTTTAAAACCAAAACTTTGTGAAAGTGCATCAGGATGGCTTGATTTACGACATGTATATACAAATGTATATTCTTAACTTTCCAATCAGAAGGGGGGGGGGGGAGGTACTATCTCAGAATGAGATGAATTACTTTTAAAGCGAATTTTCATACGCGAAACAATAGCAGATCCACCCCAGCCCCTCCGTCACACCCCCTTTTTCTCCCTCTCATTATGTCAAACGGCGAATTTAAGTAACATTATACTAATAATAACAAATTCATTTAGATGAAACCTACGTTTTGACATAGTTGTTATAAGATTAAAAGAAATTCATATTGACAGAACATAGATCTAGAAAATTTTGAAAGGGGGGATTGCAGTCTCCCATGACTAATGTTTTGCACTATTTGGTCTGGAAAGGGGGAGTTGCAGCCCTTAAAAAGGTCGAAAATGACCTGGTTTTTTGGTAAAATTTCCGACCAAAGTCGGGGGGGGGGGTTGTGTTGTTGTGCCGCCAGTGGCAATAGGCAGCACAGGTAATATTCAACGTTTATGACGTAACATCAACAAAAGAAGAATAACTCCATCAAACTTTTAAAATACATGTAATTTGAATTAATTTATTTTTAGACAAGGCATGTTTGTTTTTGTTAAGGGCACAGTACCAGGAATGTTTTACTTATATTGATGACGACTTTAACTCATTAAGACGTGGGCGGTTAGCCCAGGATCGAAATGCCCGACAGATTTTCTACATTTTAAAATCATGAATGAAAACAAAACAGTGGCGGATTTAGTTTGCCACATTTACCAAGCATATATAGCATACCATTCTGTATTATTCATGCTGCATACGGAGTGCCTGCCAATATCATTTCGGCTAGAGATGCTATTTTATGACAATATTGAACACATGTGAACTCAAAACATACCTTGAATCAAACTGTGTCCCGTTTTCAAAAAATCCTTTGTAGTGGAGCACAAGAATGTCTGTCTTTTTTGTTTTCCTTTCACATGCTGGTGGTGCTGGTACTAAAATTTCCGTGTAAATATCCACAGAGTTCGGATCGGGATTGTCCGAAAACACCCCTTGTGGTGGAAGACTATTTCCCAAAGTACATATGGCAAATAAAATTCCTAGAAATATCGAGGTGTTTTCTTTAAGTCCCATATTGAGCAAGTGATTATCAATATATGTTTTATCCCCTTTAAAATACAATTACTGAAACCGCCACCTACTGTCCTACAGAACCGTCGCCCCTGATATAAAAGACGTTTAAATTCAACGTGGACTTTTAACGTTAGACCACGTGGACGAAATGTCGAAAAACGGAAGTAATCGAAAATTGACGTTGATGGACGGAAAACGAATAACTGATGCAATGATCGCCTGGGGCTGAATATAGGTATCTAAGAGCTGCAAACTGTGTAAAAATGCCTCGGGCTTAAATGGCGGTCGCTTCACGTTAACATTGTCCATAAGGCAAACGCGAATTTTATTATTTATGATTTATTCATTATTTCAAAGATAAGGTGATTGCAGATTATTTTAAATGATCATAGGTTAAGTGTCAACTTTTATATTTACATGTCATTAGTGTTGTAAAAATATGGGGGCGGTGGGCAGTTGACTTTAGCTTAATACAGTTGACGACACCTTCATATTGATATGCAAAATCAAGAAAAAAAAAATGATTTGTTTGATTTTTGTTTTGCGTCAAACTTATATACGATGATGGCATACATGTATGTCAAATTCATATTTTAAGCAAAATACATTCATTCACATTTAACTCCTGTGATTTTAGTTGGCTTGTTTCATTCTTTTTTAGAGAGGTCGAGATGATTGTCCTTATGTGGTGACGATATCTACCTAATGCAATGCCCAAACATTTACGCTTTGCAACGACCAACAGAAAGCTTACCGTGACACGGGACCTTGGTTATTACTGTCTCCTCTTAAAGACATAGCACTTATATATTTTGTTATTGAAAATACCACTTTATATTTTGTTGTTGAAAATTATACAATGGCGGACCCAGGATTTCCGAAAAGGGGGACCCACATGTGTATTAGCCAAACTACTTAGCCATTTTTGGTGCAAAAGGAGTTTTACTTGTAAACAAATGGTGAAAGGGGGTCGCCCCCTCTAAATCCTCCACTGTTATATTTTGTTGTTGAAAATATCACCTTTAAATTTTGTTGTTGTAAATACATGTATCACGTTATAATATTTGTTTTATTTAAAATATCACCTTATGTTTTGCTATCGAAAATATCACCTTATATTTTGTTGTTGAAAATATCACCTTATATTCTGTTGTTGAAATATCACTTTATATTTTGTTGTTGAAAATATTACCTAATATTTTGTTATTGAAAATATCACCTTTTATTTTGTTGTTGAAAACATCTTCAACATGGCTTTATTGTGAGGAATTAAAAGATATCTACAAGTATACGTAATCCATGATAACAATTAATGAATGAAAATTATATACCATATGGGATTGTGTTTCCACATCACAAACATTTCTGTATTTATTATATAATATTTTACTTGCACGCTATCTTGAGAGTCTTGTATGGCACTCCGCTGTCTTTTTGTTTGTTTGTTTGTTTGTTTTTGGGGTTTTTTTGTGGGGGGGGGGGGGGTTCCTGTCATTAATGCAAGGGGTATGTATTTAAAACAAACGTTAAACTTCTTATATAGCATCCCCTTCTGGTGTGCTATTTGTTTTCTCATGGACGAGTATAGGAAGGTTGTTTATGTGTGTATAAGTGAATTGTGTTGATGGGGAGGTGGGGTATGCATATGAATAAGTCATATAATCATATTCGTTAAATATTTTTTGTAGAACTTTGTAAACCACGCCATGATCTTTTCTGATCTGCGTCTGTTTGCGATGATCCTTTTGCATGTCGGTATAAAGAGAGAGATTGGAGGGTCAAGATTAACAAACAATGTATTACATTTTGTAGTTAAATTTCATTGGAAAATGTATCACATCAAAGAGAGAAACAAACAGAACAAAACGAAAAAACAAAATAAAACAAAGAATCCCTCTAAACAAACAACTCCCCCCCCCAAAAAAAAACCCAAAACAAAACAAAAAACAAAAAACAAAAACAAAAACAAAAACAAAACAAAAATAAACAACAAAACAAACAAACAAAAAACCCTTACAAAAACAAAAAAAAAAGATAATAAACAACAAAATAAACAAACAAACAAAAAACCCCATAGCAATAGCAGCATCAGGCTAACTAAACAAATTAAAACTATTCTGTTCCTAATGCACTTATCATCATTATTATCATTTACTTTTTCTTATTTTGGCACTGCCTCCTATAACCATCATAGAAGTACTTGATGTACAATGATTGTAACACTACATGCTATGTTGTATAAAGTATGTGTGTTGAAATTCAAACCGGCGTTGCCTAGTGGTATCGCGCTGGCCTCCTGATCGGGAGGCCGGGGTTCGAGTCCCGCTCTGGTCATGCCGGTGTTCTGTCTTTCGGATGAGACAGTAAAAACCGAGGCCCCGTGTCGTGGTATGCATGGCACGTTTAAGAGCCCTCACTGCTTCGGGTGGGTCCGTTGCAAAGGTTAAAATGTGTATGCCCCGCATTAGGCAGATGCCGTCACCGTATACGTGAAATATTCGTGGTGTGAAGTTAAACAAAAATCAATCAATCAATGTTGAAATTCATGTATGAATTGATTGGTAAATTACATCCTTAACTAATTTCATGTCACTCTGGCACAACATATACCGCGCTACACTGTTCGTCTTTGATCTCTGGAAATGAAAACAGGTGCCCGGAGAAGTAAGCTTCTCCTGTTTGGGCAATCACACCGCCTTTTCAGTTCTCATTTATGAATAAACTTGCTCAATCTCAGACTCTTCTCTCATACAGTCATATGGCCAATAAATACTTAAGGAATGACACAGAATCACAGAGACGAACGTGATACATAAAACAAACATTTCTTCTTCACGTTAGAAAACTTTTTTCTTTCTTGAATTTCCTAATATATATATATACATATAAACCCGATGAAAACCCATAAGTGGTAGGTATACCCTGAACTCCATACCCGCTTTACTACGTACATGTACAACATCTGAAGTGATAAACATGTAATCACGTATATGGCATATCCCCCATCTACATTCAGAGGCGTACGAAGAAGATCAGATGTGGGGAGGGGGGTGGAAGTCAAAGTTTTTAAAATAGCAATTTTCGGCTGTCAAAATATAGGTCCACCTTATGTGACATTATTCTGTGATCGAACAAAGAAGCAATCCCTCTCCCTTTTGTTTTGCCTATGATATTGAATAGACCCTATACATGTATGTTAAGTATGTTGTATTGTTGATAACGCTCTATAGATTATCAGTATTGTAAATACATATAAAGATGTACATGTAATCAATATTGTACGTGTTTGTATATGCAATGCCATTCCGATTTGTTTATGCAATGCACAGAAATTTATATCGTTGCAACAGACGCATTCGAAAGAATAAAACAATCTATTAAATGCTAAGACAAATCCTGATCTCGGTTTTAGTGTCTTATCCAAACGACAGGACATTCAGTAGGACTCGAACCCGGAACCTCTCGGTCACGAATCAAGCACCCAACTGATTGAGCTTCACGTTCATCGCCTCACTTATATTACAGAGAGAAAACAGACGCATAATTTTAGAGGGAGAGGAATTCCTTTTATATAGTAGCTCACTTGCCTAATGTCGTTGTCGTATATTCCTACCACATGTAACACCCCCACCCAAAGCAGTGCGGGATCATTTATAGGCCGACCTTTATTGTGACACGGACCTCGCTTTATACTGCCTCATCCAGGCCAAGGTCAGACCGGGAAACGGGAGACTGTACTGTGACACAGGGTCACGGTTTATACTGTCTTATCCGAGGTCAGATTGGGAAACAGGAAATAATACCACATTGAAGAGCCTTTCTGACTATTCTGATACGGGACCTCGGTTCATACTGCCTCATCCGAGGTCAAATCGGGAAACAGAAGATGATATCACATTGAAGAGCCTTTCTGACTGAATTGTGACACGGGGTCTCGGTTCATACTGCCTTATCCGAGGTCAAATCGGGAAACTGGAGATGATATCACATTGAAGATCCTTTCTGACTGTATTGTGACACGGGGTCTCGGTTCATACTGCCTTATCCTAGGTCAGATCGGGGAATAGGAGATGATATCACATTGAAGAGCCTTTCTGACTGTATTGTGACACGGGGTCTCGGTTTATACTGCCTTATCCGAGGTCAAATCGGGAGACAGAAGATGATATCACATTGAAGATCCTTTCTGACTGTATTGTGACACGGGACCTCGGTTCATACTGCCTTATCCGAGGTCAGATCGGGAAACAGAAAATGATATCACATTGAAGAGCCTTTCTGACTGTATTGTGACACGGGACCTCGGTTCATACTGCCTTATCCGAGGTCAGATCGGGAAACAGGAGATGATATCACATTGAAGATCCTTTCTGACTGTATTGTGACACGGGGTCTCGGTTCATACTGCCTTATCCTAGGTCAGATCGGGGAATAGGAGATGAAATCACATTGAAGAGCCTTTCTGACTGTATTGTGACACGGGGTCTCGGTTTATACTGCCTTATCCGAGGTCAAATCGGGAAACAGAAGATGATATCACATTGAAGAGCCTTTCTGACTGTATTGTGACACGGGACCTCGGTTCATACTGCCTTATCCGAGGTCAGATCGGGAAACAGAAGATGATATCACATTGAAGAGCATTTCTGACTGTAATGTGACACGGGACCTCGGTTCATACTGCCTTATCCGAGGTCAGATCGGGAAACAGGAGATGATATCACATTGAAGATCCTTTCTGACTGTATTGTGACACGGGACCTCGGTTCATACTGCCTTATCCGAGGTCAGATCGGGAAACAGAAGATGATATCACATTGAAGAGCCTTTCTGACTGTAATGTGACACGGGACCTCGGTTCATACTGCCTTATCCGAGGTCAGATCGGGAAACAGACGATGTTATCACATTGAAGATCCTTTCTGACTGTATTCTGATACGGGACCTCGGTTTATACTGCCTTATCCGAGGTCAGATATCGGGGAATAGGAGATGATATCACATTGAAGATCCTTTCTGCCTGCATTGTGACACGGGGTCTCGGTTTATATTGCCTTATCCGAGGTCAAATCGGGAAATAGAAGATAATATCACATTGAAGAGCCTTTATGACTGTATTGTGACACGGGGTCTCGGTTTATATTGCCTTATCCGAGGTCAAATCGGGAAATAGGAGATGATATCACATTGAAGATCCTTTCTGACTGTATTGTGACACGGGGTCTCGGTTTATATTGCCTTATCCGAGGTCAAATCGGGAAACAGGAGATAATATCACATTGAAGATCCTTTCTGACTGTATTGTGACACGGGGTCTCGGTTTATATTGCCTTATCCGAGGTCAAATCGGGAAATAGGAGATGATATCACATTGAAGATCCTTTCTGACTGTATTGTGACACGGGGTCTCGGTTCATACTGCCTTATCCGAGGTCAGATCGGAAAACAGGAAATTATATCACACTGAAGATCCTTTCTGACTGTATTCTGATACGGGACCTCAGTGTATACTGCCTTATCCGAGGTCAGATCGGGAAATAGGAGACAATATTACATTGAAGATCCTTTCTGACTGTATTGTGACACAGGGCCTCGGTCTATACTGCAGAAGATGACGTCACATTGAGGATCTTTTCTCACTGCCGGGTTTAACGCAAGTCCGGGATAAAAAACCCCAGAGAGTTATCACTTTACTTTCCTGTCCTTTTCATCATAAAAATCATGTCCGGTACAACCCCAAGAAACCAGAAAATCTGACACCCCAAACCAAACGAAAAAGACCCCCTCCCCCCCAAAAAGAGAAAAACAACACAAAAACAAACAAGCCCCCCCCCCCCCATCCCCTCGCCCCCAAAAATCTAGATATTAAGAGAAAACCAAAGGCCCCCAAACAAATCAAACACAAAGTAAATATCCCTCTCCCTATAATAATAATAATAATAATAATAATAATAATAATAATAATAATAATAATAATAATAATGATGATGATTAAAACCATATCTTTATTCCGCTTCTCTATTTGTCCCATCACGGATAAAGCATTGGGATAAATAGAGAATGGGAATCAAGATATGGTTTTAATCAGATTGATACTGAACGAATATGTTTAAATGTACATGTACATACAAAATGTATCACGAGTACACTCGGTGCAATTCAGTAAAATGCATAATATTTCTACATTCAGTGTGTAAACATTTCACACTTCTCAAAATAAGTCTACATATTGGCGCAGATGACGAAGAGTTCAGGAAGAGTACAATGTAAACCAGTATTGCCTGCACTACTACATGTATAAACAGGCGCGGATTCAAAAATTCTACACGCACGGAGTATTATGGTGTGTACTGTCTTATGAGATATTTGTGATTTGGGAAATTAAAACATGCATGAATGACTATTATTTTCCCAAATTACAAGTATCTCATATGACAGTGTATAAATTAATCATTTTTACAACAAATCTATGAAGAATTTATTGCGAAACCAGTTTTTGTTTAGCGACTTCTGTCCACGGTTTGTGTGAATGATGAAAGCACAAAACGTTTTAGATGAGTATTCTAGTATGTACTAGAACTGACGGGGATACATGTAACGTTAGTACTCTTCAAGAATGGATTTTAGTTGCTTAAATGAGACAATCTAAAAGATCACATTACATTTGGGTAGCTGGGTAAAGCTGGGCACAACATTTCGGAATATTAAAAAGCACGCAACCACCCCCCCCCCCCCAAAAAAAAAACAAACAAAAAACAATAAAACAAAACGGTAAAAAAACCAAAGTTGGCCGTGAACACGTTTTCGTGTATACAGTTAGTGTAGGTCAATTCAGTTACGTCAAAAAGTGGGGAAAGACAAACTCACTTGTGTCCCCCACTTTCAAAGGGGGCGGCACGTGCCCCCCTGCCCCTTCTACGCCCTTATATTATGTCCGCCTAGCAGTTAGATCATCGAGTAGGAGTTATCCCGCTTTGGTTTTGGCAGCGAGTGCTTAAAAAAGGAGGGGGAGATGGCATAATTGTGGGACTGAAAACACATTTATATAGATTTGTTACATATTGACTTTCATAAAATAATTTCAGTCGCTAGCTACTACCCCATCTTCATTCCTTCAACAAACAAATTAATTGACAGATCAAATACAAGCTGTCAAAGGGAAGTCATTGCATAATGGATAAATGACACTCTTTTCATAATAAATAAATAAGTGAATAAATACATTGTACATAAACTGTTGATTAACTGATTAATGTTTTACGTCAATCCATGATTTTTTTTTCAGGTGTATGGTGATGTCATCTGTCTGATGCAATGCATACAAATTTAGACCTCTGCAACAGACCGGAGCAGTGAGGGAGCTTTTACGTACCTCGCCTACCGTGACACGGGACCGCGGCTCCCTCAGGCGTAAAGACAGCTCGGGTGGCTATGTCGGCGTTAAAAAGAACGCGTCCATAGCAACCCGAGCTTTCTTCACGCCTGTGGCGGCTCCCAAACAATCCGAAATGCATTTATTAAACATATAAGCATAGATAGTGATTAAATAATATAAGAATCACTGTGTGTATGTGTCACTGTGTGTGTGTGTGTGTGTGTGTGTTTGTGTGTGTGTGGCCTAAAACTGTTGGTTTTATCACAAAAGATACACGTGTACTACTTTGTTTGTTTAATGTCAAACATCATGCTAAGAAATATTAAAGCTGTACATTTATAAATGTGAATCATCGCACAAAGTCTCATGCATAAGGCCATACATAATTGGGAACATAAACATATATAACTGTTTTTGTGTGGTGGAATGATATCTTGCTTATATACTTACGTGACGGCAAATGCCTGATATTTATCCATCTACAACGAATCCACTTACAGTGATGAGGAACCTTATACTGTGACACGGAACCTCTGGTGTCACTGTCTCGTCGGAAGTACAAGACACCGCAGCCCCTCTCTCCTCCTGCGCAAGCACTTCCGAACCCCCCCCCCCCGTGAGCGCTTCCCACATGCTTGCACCGACTAGCTAGCCAGCGGTGGGAATCGCACCTTGTGTGACGGATTAATTCAGTTCTTAGAACGGATAGCTCAATGATGAGAGCGTCCAGAAAGCGGAAGGTTATAGGTTCGGGGACAATATTTCATCCTGCCGTTTACACTTGAATCTGGACATGATTACTTTGTGGGCTGACAAAATTGTAAAAATCGGGTGGGATGAGATTGGATCGGGTATCGTGTTCAGAGAACGAAGTGCTTATCCTAATGATCTTGATATGCATTCTAATTAACTCGTTTTGTTTCGTTTTATTTTCATAATTCCGCAATGACCCTCTTTCCTTCTTTCTCTCTCTCAACTTGTCACCTCTTGTTTCCTCCTCCCCATCATATCTACCCCTGCTTATGCCTCTCTAACGGTGGTCTGTAGCAGTAGTAGTAGTGGTAATAGAAGTAGTAGTAGTAGTAGTAGTAGTAGCTGTAGTAGTAGTAGTAGTAGTAGTAGTAGTAGTAGTAGTAGTAGTAGTAGTAGGAGTAGTAGTAGTAGTAGTAGTAGTAGTAGTAGTAGTAGTAGTAGTAGTAGTAGTAGTAGAAGCAGTAGTAGTAAGGGGATGAGGGGCTGTATGAATCGTGAGTCCTCTGATCGATTGCGGTTTGACGTCGCTTTCAACAATTTTAAGTCATATTTCGTCATTATGACCAACCTCTTATAATAATGATGCATAATGACTCAACAAGAATGGTACCCTTACCCCAAGTCTGTCCCTATATGAGTAGTTACATACACATTAGAGTTTTAGTGTAACTATATCACATTCGGTCTATGAAGTGCTCCTCCACTTCCAGGTCCATAGGAACGAATATTGGAGAGGGCAGATCCGTAGGAAGCCGGGGAGTGGGGGGGGGGGGGGAGGTTGGAGGACCTGCCCCTTAAACATATTTGCCGATCTTTAGTTGATTTCATTCACGTTACGAAACTCAAAGTTGCACCCCCGGCTCCACTTTCGAAATGCTCCCTACAGCACTGGTGGCGGTGTGGGTTGCAGAAAAGGGCAGGCGTATATACGCTATATTAAGAAGATATGTTTGTAATAATGATAAACTTTTAAACATTCAGGTTCATATTACTGGGATGAGGAGGCTGCTGAGGTCTTCAGGTACCCTGCCTCCCTGTATAAAGATTGTTATAAAACCACAATTGAATATACAAATGTACACGTGTTGTGTTTCATTGCATATGGTTTTAAGAAATATATCAAGCAATGGAATGTATCAAGTATTTATCTACATTTGGTACACATTCACCGCCAAACAGTGATATAACACATTTTATATTCGGAAAGTCGCGCCCCGTCCGTCAAGCAAAATGTGCCCCTCGATTCCTCAACAAAAAGGACCCTGGATTTACCACTGTTTTACTCTGACAAATGTATCTTCGTGAAGAATCCAGGTTTGCAGAATTGTTTTATCTTTATTTCCTAAAAACGTCACGTCTAAAATGTTCTGTTTGGATTTGGAGTTTTTATGATACCGACTGGAATTTCTATGCACGTGTGCATACTCTGAGAGTTTCACTTTAGGTTTAGATAATATCATTGTGTCACAAAGGATGTCCGCCCTCGTCCTCCACAATGTGTCAACTGGTATCTATATTGAATACATCCAGGATCTGAGAATAAACAAAATGAAATACTTTTCGTCACTGATCGAAGATATAAATAAATAAATAAATAAATAAATAAATAAATAAATAAATAAATAAATAAATAAATAAATGGGCATGTTCTGTCTGTCTTTATTTTTAGAATCTAGTAAATCCTTTTCATTGTCTTTTTATATCATTATATTCAAAATGAGAAACCGAAAAAAAATTTGGATGAAACGTATTCTTCTCACACATCCCTCTTCATCGTAAAAATGAATGCCTATGCCTATGGTAACGTACATATGCTTGCATCTTCTTCTTTTGCTCTCAATCTCACCAGAGACATACATGTACAGCTGTGTTACATGTCTCCGATATCACCTTTCTCTCTCCGACCCGCATCCATCATGACAACGTCTACTACGTCGTATTACATTGTATTGGCCTAGGATTTGGAGATTTCCCTTAATCTAAAAATAGAAGAAAGTTCTCGATGTGACGTCAAAATGCGCAAGTTCGAGCTTTGTACTAGTTCACAATCCAGAAGTTTTACACACATGTTTGGGGAAGGTCTCCTCGTCGCCTTTTGTTTACATGTGATTTTCTAATAATGCTGAAAAGTTGAGGACGGTGCGGGAAAGACCTTTTGTGTACATTCCATTTTACAATGCGGAATTATTTCCATGGATTACTTATATTGATAGGTGTTTTTAATCGTTGTTCTTTCCTGTCGTCGAATCAAGGTAAGTTGAAGGGTGCACGTGGGGCTTTCATAAACATGCAGTAAATCCGGCTTTATAAAAATATTGATTTACAACCCATTCTTATCGTGTTGTGGTCACATTTTGTTTATTTTAAACATTCTGCTGTCAACGTGCTACAATTTGTTGAAGGTAAACGGTCAAGCAGACGTAAATGAACTTTTCATCTTTCGTTAGGATTTATTTTGCACCTGTGCGTTTGTGACAAACCCCTCAGGCGCCTTTGATGAAACCCGAGACATCGGTGAATGGTCATTTTAATGGGGCTTCAGACTTAGTTACATAAAGAAAAAACATTTCAACAGAGAGAGTAATGAAGTTGAAAATTCAAGTAGGGTTTAAAAGTATTACATTTAATTTTGTTTTATAATAAAAATCTATGACCCCGTTGTGAAATTGACAGGTGGATCCAGTGGTTGGTTTTACTTTCTTTTCATGGCCACGAAAGTTGCATCCTCATACTGCGTACATATTTTTTTCTGTAAAAGAAGGGAATGAAAGGGGGGGGGCTGCCCAGCTGTGATCGCATTTCAATTTTCGTTTAATGGAAAATATCAGAAGTTGTTTTCAAGTTTATTTCCAGTATCTTGAATCGGCGTTGTCGGATCTATTTACGTTTACTACCTTTAAAATTCACAGGTGAATTGCATGATATGATTGAAGCTGCCATACTTTACATGTCATGTTTATATTTACATTTGAAATCTACATATCATGTGACTTATGTTCCTGGGGTGCAAGGTGACAAATAAAACGCAAAACTTTATCGTGAACTAAAATATGAAACTGAATGTTATGTACTAAATGACTCAGGTACACATGCATGTAAATAAAAGGCTAGCACACGTGCAGATGTACTTAAAAGTAGTTCTAAATAATGTAATATATATGGGTGGATGGCAGGGATAGAGGGGAAGGTGTGGGATAGTGTTCAGCATTTTAGCAAAGATTATCATATAAAATCTGGTTATGTTACAGTGTTCCAATGAAATTTTGGTACTAGCAAAACAATTCATTTGTTCAATGGTTAATTCAGGTGTCACATTGAAAGTATTTCATAACTTGTGATAGATATTTGGGGGAAGGGGAAATGTCTACATTAAACATGTTTTCCTTTCTAGAGGTGGACAGTTAGTGAAGGGGGAATCCTAGAAGTACTGAGTTTTTTATATAATTTTTCAAGTTTACACAAAGGTCATGCCAATTAGAGGTATTAACATTTCTCTTGTAACTAGAGTTAAAAATTGTTGGTTAGAAAGGGGATTCAGACCCATGTTCCTTTGCGAACTGGAAAGATGCTCTTTCACTGAACTTACTGAGCTCATGACTCATTTATGTATAGAATTATACATTAGATGAATGTTTCTAGTACTTTTAAAACTGGTTGAGTTTTTCTTTGGTTTGATGAGGAGGTTAAGCCCCCTCCCCCCTTTTCCTTCAACTCTCTGTGATATACATATAGTACTGGGCCAGTTGTTTGAAACTTTAAAGTTAATGTAACCAGCTGTTAAATTTTGAGATACAATTAATTTTATTTATAAGATTTCTGTGTAAATATCTAAATTACACTACAAAACTGAATTCAGACCTAGTAATAAGTACCCAAATTTTGACTTTAAGACTTCTCATTTGAAAGATTTAGTCAGGTGAAATTTAATCACTGGTTAAGCTACCCAGTGGTTAAAGTTTTGAACAACTAGCCCCTGATATTTTAGACGTCAGGCGAAATTTCATAATATGAACTAGATAAAAAATAAGAATGGGGATGGGAAAAACTTCATGTAAATATATACATAGGTATTATAAACATGGATCTATAGGATCTCAAAGGTAAGTCATAAAGATATTTGCTTATTCAAAATGTGAAATCAAGTATCTTAAAGATATATATTGCTGTGGAATACACCTGAACAATTACAAAACTTTTACCACAAACTTGATAAAATGAAATTCTTCGCCAAAGATAATAATCTTTGATATCGGTAAGTACAGCAGATACAGACAGAAGGAGTGCAGAACAATTAAACTGCACTACATTTACAAGTTATTTTAAGAAAAATTTTATCATAGAAATCTGGCTCTAATGTCATTTTTATAAAGCATTCTCTTGCACGTAGGCAGATCCAGTTTTTAGAAAGGTAAGGACTTATAATAGTGACTGCCATCAACTGTTGTTACAAAAAGGACAGTAGGTCACAAAATTAGGAAAAAGAATCTTTATTAAGGGGGCAGGAAGGTTAGAAAATTTAAGACTCTCTGGGGGTTTCTGCTTCAAAATCTTTTATGGCAATTGCAATCTAGAGTAAAGTAAGTAATAATTCATTGAATGCCCCCCCCCCTCCCCCCTTTTCTGAAGATTTTATATCTTCTCCTGTAATAGAAAATTCAAATTCAAATTCTTTATTGATGCAACACATCATATATAACAATAATGGTTTTAACCCAAGAATAAAAATAACTAACTCTGGGAACAAGTGCAAAAATAAACTATGCTATTTTTAGAGATGAGACATCCTTTTTCCCTATTTTTTTCAATTTCCTGCCTCTCTGCGTGGTATAATAATAATCGTCCAACGAAAAGTGAACAAGACTTAACAATAACGTCAATTAGCATGTTCCCCTTTATGACCTTGTAGGTATAGAGAAAAAAAAGGCGAGGGGGGGGGGGTTTCAGAATTTCTGGCGTGTCTTCAAAATGAACAACTATTATGGCGCGGGGAGGGGGATTGTACTTTCGTCACAACATACATTTGGATGGGAAGACATTCGTGACTTCCCTTTGGTCCCCTCCCCATTTCCCTCGATTTGATCTTTACGGAAGAATTATGTAAGATAGACTACATGACCGTCAAGTGTGATTTTACATTGAGCATAATGCAATGTTCAACATCCTTGGTCCATTTCCCCTCTGTGTCACCCTGTACTGCTCTCCTATCTTGTACAGGTAACTGGACATGTTGACCAGCGGCAGCAACACGTGGTGTACTTGGGGCAGAGGAACAAAGACACTCGTTTCATGCAAGATTCTCCCCTCCAGCATATAGTAGGAGAGAATGCTGCTTGAAACAAGAGCGCCTGTGGAAGGGGATGGATGGGTATGCAGGGAAAATGCTGATCTTTTTCACTTAATATTTTGTTGTAACACTACCTTAATCATACATCTTGTCATAGATCTTCTATCGGCACCTAACCTGAAGTTTTTGTTGCCCCCCCCCCCCATATGTTGCATGTAAAGCATAGATTACCGTCGTTTGTCTGTTCGTTTTTCTGTCTGTCACACTTGTTTTATAACTGTATTTACAAATGAAAGATATGCTTGTTGGAACACTTTATACATTTGTATATATACAATCTACATGTCGCATGTAGTTTACATGCATACAGTGTACTCCTTAATTCACCACTGAACACAGTGTGACATCTTTCTCCTTCTACGCTCTCATGCCCTCCTCACCTCTCGTAACACTGTATCACTACGCCCTGCTGGACACAGAAATATTACGCACTGACCAATGACAGCATTACAAGATACATGTACTTTGTGGTACAAGAGGTGTACGTGATGAATGAGAGGGCATCTCGATACGATGTGACGTGATTACATCCTGATACTAGTGTATATATAACTATATGAAATGAATCAGCTGTGGGCATTGATTTCACTCAGGCTTATTGTATGCAAACAAATACTGAATTACTGCCAGCATCTCTTGATCTCTTGTCTTGTATTATGTTGATCTATTTAATGTTAATTAATTATCAGTGGAAACAAATAGACTGCATGGTTTTTTTCCACAATTCCACAAAAACTTCGGTAAATATGGAGAGGGTTGTAGGGTCATCTACTGTCATTGCCGAGTAGCTAATCAACGCATATGCCATTTCCTGTGATATTTCAGTAATACCTTTGAAGCTCCTGTACTATTTATTTTACGATACGAAAATTTGTGTCATTTAACCATCTTAATTATTTGACCACACAGAACATCAGTGTTTAATGTACTAGTGAACCACACTTATTAAACACCTGTACCATTGAATCAGTGACTATACAGAACACCTGTACCATTTAATTAGTGACTATACGAAATACCTGTACCATTTAATCAATGTCTATACAGAACACCTGTACCATTTAATTAGTGACTATACGAAATACCTGTACCATTTAATCAATGACTATACAGAACACCTGTACCATTGAATCAGTGACTGTACAGAACACCTGTACCATTTAATCAGTGACTATACAGAACACCTGTACCATTTAATTAGTGACTATACGAAATACCTGTACCATTTAATCAATGTCTATACAGAACACCTGTACCATTTAATCAGTGACTATACAGAACACATGTACCATTTAATCAGTGACTATACAGAACACCTGTACCATTTAATCAGTGACTATACAGAACACCTGTACCATTTAATTAGTGACTATACGAAATACCTGTACCATTTAATCAATGTCTATACAGAACACCTGTACCATTTAATTAGTGACTATACGAAATACCTGTACCATTTAATCAATGACTATACAGAACACCTGTACCATTGAATCAGTGACTGTACAGAACACCTGTACCATTTAATCAGTGACTATACAGAACACCTGTACCATTTAATTAGTGACTATACGAAATACCTGTACCATTTAATCAATGTCTATACAGAACACCTGTACCATTTAATCAGTGACTATACAGAACACATGTACCATTTAATCAGTGACTATACAGAACACATGTACCATTTAATCAGTGACTATACAGAACACCTGTACCATTGAATCAGTGTCTATACAGAACACCTGTACTATTTAATCAGTGACTATACAGAACACCTGTACCATTTAATCAGTGACTATACAGAACACCTGTACTATTTAATCAGTGACTATACAGAACACCTGTACTATTTAATCAGTGACTATACAGAACACCTGTACTATTTAATCAGTGACTATACAGAACACCTGTACTATTTAATCAGTGACTGTACAGAACACCTGTACCATTTAATCAGTGACTGTACAGAACACCTGTACCATTTAATCAGTGACTATACAGAACACCTGTACCATTTAATCAGTGACTATACAGAACACCTGTACCATTGAATCAGTGACTATACAGAACACCTGTACCATTGAATCAGTGACTATACAGATCACCTGTACCATTGAATCAGTGACTATACAGAACACCTGTACCATTGAATCAGTGACTATACAGATCACCTGTACCATTGAATCAGTGACTATACAGAACACATGTACCATTTAATCAATGACTATACAGAACACCTGTACCATTTAATCAGTGACTGTACAGAACACCTGTACTATTTAATCAGTGACTGTACAGAACACATGTACCATTTAATCAGTGACTGTACAGAACACCTGTACCATTTAATCAGCGACTTTACAGAACACCTGTACTATTTAATCAGTGACTATACAAAACACCTGTACCATGTAAATAGTGACTATGCAGAACACATATTTCATTTAGAATAAGCTTTTATATTATTTTTCTGTATACACCTGTACGTGTACCATTTTTTAACGAAATAACTATATGTCATATATATGAACCACTCGAAACAGCGGCCACGTTTAACTTCTATATACACAACAGCGCTGGGGACTAGTGTAACTCGGTGGATGATGTGCTAGATTCATGACCGAGGTTCCAGGTTCAAATACCGCCGTGGGCATACGGATGTCCTGTCTTTCGAACGAGAAAGTGAAAACCGAGGTCCCGCGCCACGGTAGGCGTCGCACGTAAAAGATCCCTCACTGCTTCGGGTGGATCCGTTGCGAAAGTATAAATTTCTATGCAAGGCGGATTCCTTCATCATATACTAGAAATAATCGTGGAGTGACGTTAACCAATGATATGGACTGGACTGAACCAAACCAGTTTCCATAAAAAGGATCTGTACTACTGAATCAAACTGGCTCCCACACGCAGAGGGCTTGTGCCACTGAACCAAACCAATTTCCATGTAAAGGATATGTACTACTGAATCAAACTGGTTTCCATACAAAGGACCTATACCAGTGACCAAACCGGCTTCCTACTAAGGACCTGTGCCACTGAACCAAACCGGTTTCCATATAAAGGACCTCAACCTCTACCGGGTAAACCAAACCAACTCCCATACAAAACACCTGTACCACTGAACCAAACCAGTTCTAATAAAGGATTTGTATAATTGAACCAAATCGGCTTCTGTACAAAGGACCTCTACCACTAAACCGAACCAACTCCCATACCAAAGACCTGTACCACTGAACCAAACCAGCTCCTATGTAAAGGAGTTCTATAATTGGACCAAACCGGCTCCCATATCAAAGACCTGTATAATTGGCCCAAAACGGCTCCAATATAAAGGACTTTAACCACTGTACCGAACAAACTCCCATACAAGAGACCAGTAACAAAAGGACCTGCACCATTCAATAAGCTTACGAAACACATTTAACCGATGAAAATGAAGCAATGTTGATGAGTTTTTTTTACGGTGTACTGGATTCGGGTTCGATTCCTAGAATGTGTCACTGTATTAAAGAAGCCCACATTCTCTGGATTTATGTTGCAATATATAATACCGAGAGATTATTGTATGCAATGAAAACCTCGCTAAATATAAACGAAGCGCTCTTACATATGTACCGTGAATGTTGCCTAAATATTTTGGTATTGTGTGTCTGTCTGTCACACCCCAGTGGCGATTGTAATTCATACACTTATTGTAGTCTGTTTTGTAATATGACGTGTGAACTGTAATCCCTGCTTATCGTTAATAGCTAATATCATTGATCAAATCCCCCGTGTAATCCCTGCCATCTCCTCCCCTTATTCCGTGTGATCTATGCTTAATCCGATGACATAAGTCTGATTTAGACCAGGTGTGCAGGATATCTTACTTTTCAATATTTTCTGTCTTCAGACTTTCTTAATAAATGTACTAGTATATTAAAAAGTATAAAACTCAAAACATCTAGCTGAAATGCATGTACATGTTCTGTAAGAGAGAAAGAGAGAGAGAGAGAGAGAGAGAGAGAGAGAGACAGAGAGTTAATTCCCCTATGAGAGAATTTTATCCGTATAAATACATTGTGGAGTATCGGAGGAAAAAACCAAAGGATTTTGATTGATTGATTGATTTTTGTTTAACGTCACACCACGAATATTTCACGTATATGGTGACGGCATCTGCCTGATGCGAGGCACACAAATTTTGACGTTTGCAACGGACCCACCCGAAGCAGTGAGGGATCTTTAACGTGCCATGCATACCACGACACGAGGCCTCGGTTTTTACTGTCTCATTCGAAAGACAGAACACTGGCATGACCAGAGCGGGACTCGAACCCCGGCCTCCCGATCAGGAGTCCAGCGCGATACCACTAGGCCACGCCGGATCAAAACCAAAGGAAATGTCGACTTAAAATACTTAACAGATACTCATGCACGGTGTAAGATTTAATGAGATGTATAATTTGGTAAATCTTCTGAGAGGAAAACGATCGTTTCTCCCGATGTGGAGTTTTCCCCGCCAGGTTCTGTCCCTGCATGTGAAATGCACCTATGCACTTCTACCGCCATTCCTTTCTAAACTGACATGTATTTAGATTACATACAGGTCACCCCTATACCCACATGGGATTGTTAATTGTTATTATGTGACATTGGCGGTGTTGATAGGTATGCAGTAGTGCACATAACTCTGTTTGTGGTAAAGTTAGTATTAACAAAACCATGTAAAATTCCCTTCCCAAATATCACTCCTCCTCTTGCATATTTGTTCTCTGCTTCAAAATTAAAGTAGTGTAGGGAATAGCCTGATGAATTGTACAGTTTTCGTATTTTTTTTTTAAATTAAGAAATGGTACATGTAATTAATGAAGCATGTGATTGGCTGATTTTGTGTTGGGATAGCGGGGCTACTCAGAGAATGGGTATTAACAGGACATCTGATTGGCTGATTTTGTGTAAGAGTATCGGGGCTACTTAGAGAATGGTTATTAACGGGACATCTGATAGGCTGATCTTGTGTAAGGATAGCGGGGCTACTCAGAGAATGGGTATTAACAGGACATCTAAATGGCTTATTTTGTGTAAGGGTAGCGGGGCTGCTCAGAGAATGGTAATTAATGGGACATCTGAATGGCTTATTTTGTGTGGGGATAGCAGGGCTACTCAGAGAATGTAAATTATGTCTCTGGGGCGATTATTTCAATGTATCAGGGGCTCTGATCGAATAAAATTATTTAATCAATCCATAAATTAACACTGATTATGAATTATGAATTTTAATATCATTATCCTGATTTTTATGACTTAAAGAGTGTTGTTTACCCTAGAAACTTGGCAAGTTTTGGAGGGATGACCCCTTTCCAGCCAGATTTTCTTAAACTTAAGGTAGATTACCTATAGTAAACTGTCAATTTTTTTTAGAGGAGGATGTAACATGTGGGTTTTATAAAGCAAAGATGATGAAAATTGTGTAAATTTTGATGGAAGTTTGGTAATTTAACATATGACCCAATGAGAACTTGGATTACTACGCTTTGACCTTTTGACGGGCCCACTAGAAGCAGAGAGGGGCATTTTACATGCTAACATCTGTTGTGACGTGGTATCTCGGTTTGTATGGTTTGATCTGAAAGTAAGGGCCCCGATGAACTCTCGGAGGGCTCGAACCCGGTACCTCTCTAGCCTGATCCAAGCATAGTACCGGACGAGATAAGCTGGCTCTCCCGTGCGTTTATAAGCATGTATGATGTATGTATAATATACGAATAAAAACGTGTAGGGTGAAATTAGTGTTTTGTTTCGCTTTCAGTATTGTTTCATTTTAACTATGTAAAGATAATGAAACTGTTATATTGAACACACGGAACTTAATACGAAAGGGGATTTAGTGAACAGACGGAAAGGGAGTACGAAACCTTAAAACGAAACGTGCTTTAGCGGATTTACTCATACATACACACAAAAAGATATGTTGTAATGCTGTTACATGTAATTGTGCCTGTTCGTTAGAAAATGAAAAATTAACTCTCTGACTAAAGTTCGAAAAATTTTCAAAACTCGAGAGTTCAATGGACGGATTCGGGAAAGGGACGGATTTAAGGGTTGAGGGGGTTACGGATCCCTTATGCTTATTCGTGTGATATTTTATTTATTACTCGTGTATAAATTTAAGGCTATTTTGCCAAATTTTGAAGCTGTATCCAGCTTTAGTGACACGCCAATTAACATTTTGGGTCACACGACTGTGTTTAGTTGCTCATGCTTGAGCTGAAAAGAATAGTCCATTCGTCTTCCCCTTTGCGTGTCACAGAAGGCGACTAAATGAGGTACATTCACGAACCTGGTGCCAGTGTCACGTCTGTACCCTTAACTCCTGGCTGCTCTAAATATAATGTCGCGAGGGCACTCATGTATAGATGATATAAATTGAAAAGGGATAGTTAGAGGTCTAGTATATAAATTGGGGAGTAGTAGTTAGAGGGAAGGGAAGTGAGGGACAGGGTATTGGAGGAGGAGGACGGATGCAGTGTAGGGGGAAGGTAAGAAGGGAGGGAGAAAGGATCCACAACATCCCATTACAATCCTGTTCGTCATTCCTAATCCTCAACACCACCCCCTTCCCCACAATGCATTATGTTTGACCTTTGGATTAATATTAATTTTCCAACCATGTGACATTTCAATTTAAAATAGAATACAACCGTAAATGTTTACCCCATTGCGCCCTAAATCCATCATTGAATGAAGGATATTCTCTCCCACTATAATTCAACCTGGATCCCCCTTTGCATCATTTAATCCCACCCGCTCGTGTTTTTTTGCTAATCTGTCGCCACATTAAATGCCAGGGTGATCTGTCAACATAGACTCTGCGTTATTTAATGTTTGTTTCGTGTACCAGAGACCTGTATGTGTTGTAGTATATAGATTACCCCCATATAAAACGGGTATTAATGTTACATCTACAGTCCGAGGTTCGTAATCGCCTAGTAGGTTCTGCTTATTGTTAGGAATTATTAACTGCAATCATTTCGATTAGGGAGCGTGTGATCTTCACACAATTCATGTATTTGTATTCCATTAAAAAGCGTATCAAACTGTTCATGTACATGGATTTCATTAAACTGCGTCTCCTATTGATTCGTCTTTCACCCTGACTGACTGACTGACTGAATGTTAATCACGGAATTTGTACATTTGTGTCGTCCGATGTCTGTCGTCTGTTGTCTGGTGTGTCATATGCTATCGTTATGTGAACGTCGTCTGGTCTCTTTTGTCCGGCGTCTGTCGTCTGTTTCTTAGTGTGTGTCGCATGCTGTCTGTTATCATGTGTACGTTATCTGTTGTCTGTCGTCCGGTGTCTTTTGTCTGTCAACTGGTCTCTGTCGTCTGTGGTCATGCGTATGTCGTCTGTTGTGTGTCGTCCGATGTCTGTCATCTGTTGCCTGTTGCTCAGAGTGTGTCATATGCTGTCTGTTGTCATGTGTACGTGGTTTGTTTGTCTGTCGTCTGATGTCTCTCGTTGGTTGCTTAGTGTTATATGCTGTCTATTGTCATGTGTATGTCGTCTAGTTTCTATTGCCTGTCGTCCGATCATGTCTGTCGTTTGTAGCTTATTGTGTGTCGCCTGTCGTCCACCATTACGTGTACGTCGTCAGGTGTCTGTTGAATTTTGTCGTTTGTATAGCTTTATGGTATCGTCCTTCTTCTTGAAATTTATATCGTAGTGATATACAACCTTGACTGAATGAAAGGTACACGTAAGACCTTTAGATTCTAAATGAAAAACTTATTAACTCTGTAATACTCAAATTCCTTCTATGTTGTCTTTCTGATCATAAATGGTAATTTATTAGATACATTTGACTTTAATTAATTTACAAGAAACTACTTTTAGTTGGTCCTTAATAAAATTTAGACCCCTCCCATAGCAAAAATTGCCGCCATGACGGCCATCTTGAGTTTCTTGAAATCGCGCTAATTATCCTGTACGATAAATCCTACTGATATTGGAGTGGGACTGTAGAATGACCTAAGGTTGGTCCTAAAGAAATTTTAACTTCTCCTGTGTTCAGAAGAATCTGGAAATGGTTGTTCAGGTGTGCCTCGTAGATAATTTGGAAATTTCCAAAACGGTCCTACATTCCATCATCAACACAATTTTATTTCAAAATCTTTATTCAGAGGTCATTTTCACACAGACTTGTAGTGCTTGGAACAAAAGGAGCCTAAATTTCATATATGAAACCATAGTTAGTCAGTAATACCATTGATTTAAAGGGCCGTCTGTTGATTAAAGTCAAGGATTTTCAGTGCATTCATTTTATGTATGTTATATTGACTTCTAGTATATAATGTCTTTGGGTCGATGATTGATGAATATTATAAGCGATCCAATGTCGTGATACAGTGTCTCTAAAAGACAACAAAGGTATCTGATGTACTATGAATTACCCAATTTGTACTTCTTGTCATCGCTGCATTCACTCACCAAATCGTGTAACACATCTGCTTATCTATTAACAATTCAATACCTAATGTAACCTATAGTGTAGCCAGATGTTGTCGATTATCTATTCTTATAATTATTATATTTGTAGGTGTTTTTAATCGAGGATAAAACTAATAATGTTCTGTCGCTCTGGTCTTTTGTTAGGACTTTCCTGTGACAGCCAGGTGTTTTGTGGTTGTTTTGGTGGATAATGAATGAAAACTCTCAGTAGAAACCAAATCTTACCACCTACTCACCTGTTTAATCAAGCAAGCAAACAAACAAACCATAAACATCCAAAACCAACAAACAAACAAACAACCCCACACGCAAATAGATTGATAAATAAATGGATGATGATGATGATAACTTACATACATGTACGACAACCAGTGTCTCATGTGGCAGGGTCTTGTATTTTTAGTATTTAGTAACATTTGCTCAAATCTGTATGTTTTCATTCGTTATCCTTTCTTCTCCCTGTCATATTTTAAATACATGTATGATTGTCAAAACAGATTTTAAGAGTAAAATATAATAGGGAGCCGAGTTATCCGTAGGATACATCTGTGTATTTAAACTCTTAACATAGAAAACTAAGGAAGTCTAGTGTTTTGACCTCTGTTTTTCGAAGAAAACGAAGTATGTTATAATTTTCTTTTATTCAGTTTTCATCAATGTATGACTTGTCCACTGTGTACATCGGATCTATGGAGCTGATATCGATTGCGTGCCACTTCCTCGTTATGTGACGTTCTACAAATACACATGTTCTGCTATAAATGGCATCAGTTTACTTTTGATTCTAAATTCCAGGGTCAAATTTCAAAAACATTTTGTTACCTCATTAGGAGTATGTATATATACATCCTGGCATACCGCATTGGCAAGGTTTTCTCAATTTAGCAGACATTCGTAACATGTGCATTATTATCCATACACAAACCCTGCCTCAACGGCCACCTGTATCAAAAGGTCACTGTTACATTTATAAAGAGATCATAAGAGAATGAGATCGGGCTTTAAGTTTCCATTTTATCTTTTTATGCCCCGGATCGGTAGTTTGGGGGCATATTTTTTTGTCCCGTGTGTTTGTCTGTCTGTTGTCAACTTTAACCTTGGCTATAACTTTTGAACCGTGAGTGATAGATACTTCATATTATACATGCTTACTCAACTAATGAAGCCCTTTCAAATGACACCAAGGTCGATGAACTTTTGACCTTGACAATGACTTTCACGCTAAAAATAACTTTTTGGACTTTAGTGCCACCGAGGGCATTAGTGTTACACAAACACAGCTTGTTTTTCATGCAAAGTAAATCTTTACAGAAAGGTTACATTATACTTATAGATATTTTCTTCAATGATCTTTATACAAAACAGTGACTGTATACATGTAGCATTTATGTGAATAATGGCTATTTTTTTCCTCCCTCATGATATGTATAAAATGCTTTACTGAAAGTCTGTCATTTGATAGTTTATGCACTATTAATTTTTTAAGTCATGAAAATCGAAAACTTTGTTGGTTAGTCACGTAGTAAGTCGAAAATAAAATTCTCTGCCGGTCGGAAGTAATTTTCAAAATTTCTACGAATTAATTTCTTCTTCTAGTACAAAGTGTACTCAAAAGTTGAGCGTTATACTTCATGACGTTATACATTGTACTTCATACTTTAAACCAAACCAATACTAAAAGTTTTCGTTGTCGGCAATCATTGGTTTCTAATGTTTGCACGTGATTGCGCGTAGCCTCCCTCCTTATTACAATTGTCCACTGTGAACTAATCGAGGTCAATGAAATAGAAATTGATCGGATGTAACATAGCGGAGACATGGCGCCCTGTATGGGTCTACAATCACCACAATTAGGCTTCAACATCCCCTTGTTAAAGCGCTAACAAATTATCGGAAATATTATACATGGGCACAATACTGCTCCGGCCACTGGCCAGGCAACTAGGAAAATAGCTCACCGCGCAGTATCACAGCGTGTTGTCCGGCGATGAATGGCGATTTGTCAATATTAAACGTCCTCGTTAAAAGGTAAATATGTCAAACAGACAGGAATTATTGATTTAACAAGGAAATCATAAAGAATAAAATTACTAATAAACAAAATGATCCAATTTCTCTTTGTAATCGTTCATGAATTGATTTATTGCGTTATAGTAACCGGCCGTATCCCTTTCTCTGTCACAGCGGTCAGGGCTTCTGTATTGACTAGATACGGGAAGGTATATTGTACGTAATAGGAGAATGATTAGGCTGTACTAAATTCATTCTATGTTGTTCGTTGTCATTGTTCTCGACTGAGAGAAGAATGGCAGGAGGGATGGAAAAATAAATATATACTATGAGAATAAAAAGTGTATGGAATGTCCAGACAAGTTTTCTTTTATCCAAGGATATTTTATTTCTTTGGTTTTCATATATTGTTTTGGTTTTGTTCCTTTCTTTAATTTCTTTTTCATCTTGTAACATGGAGAATGACCCAGGGGACTTAAATGTCCATCCGTTTGCTCCTCCCCCACCCTTGTTCAGGAATTTTACCTTATTTATGTATTATCCAAAAGCATCATTGCAGTGGGTTATATTCCTTCATAATGAATATTTCATTTACATTTCATTAAGTGCAATATTTCACAGGACACTTGTCCGTTCGTCTTATTTTATCTGTAGAAGAGTGTTATAATCCTTGTCAGTTCGTCTTATTGTATCTGTAGAAGTGTTATATTCCTTGTCTGTTCGTCTTATTTTATCTTTAGAGGAGTATTTTAATCCTTGTCTGTTCGTGTTATTTTATCTGTAGAAGAGTGTTATATTCTTTGTCCGTTCGTCTTATTTTATCTGTAGAAGAGTGTTGTAGTCCTTGTCTGGTCGACTAATTTTATCTGTAGAAGAATGTTATATTCCATGTTCGTTCGTCTTATTTCATCAGTAGAGGAGTATTATATTCTTTGTCCGTTTGTCTGATTTGATCGCTAGAGGATTGAGTTATATTCCATGTCCGCCCGTTATTCCTACCCCTCTCACTATAATCACTTTGCATTTACGTAACTCGTCCGATTCCATTATATATGTCACCCAAACTCGGTACATGTCAAATTGTCCCTAAGGGAGATTATTGCTGTGAAGTTGAAATTACTAGTGATGTAATTATATTTGACACTTTGCATTGGGTAAACGGAGACTATCGGCAGCGGACTGATGAATAAGTTTCCTCCAAGGCCTAGCAAAATGCGAAAATGGCTAAAAGGAAAAGGCAACATGATTCAGGATATGATGAAAAACACCTAGATTTTAAAAGAAAGAGCGAAATAGTTCCGATGTGATCCACTATCACCCCTTCCCCCAAAATTAAAAACTGAGAAGGCATATAAAGAATTTGACAAAAACGCCATATCAATTTAAAATATGGCGGATGGTTTAAAAATTGAACATAAATAAGCATTCTGGTCTGTTGCTGATTTTTACCGTGTATAGTCACTATTGTACGAATGAATTCTCTTTACACATCGTTAAGTGGGCCAGTGTCTTTATACAATGATCCATCCCTAAGTTCGTCCAAGGACGGTATCTTGTATCTCTTATGCTAGAATGAACTCTTGCCTGTACATAATGGACTGAACCCTTATCCCATACAAGGCAAGGACGGTCGTTTTGTTCCAGATGGCGTTTTTGACTTGGTCTGCGTGCGATTTTGTTTGTGTTGACATATCTGCCACGGCACTGCAATGGGCACATGATACTATTGTCAACTGTATGCTTATTAACTGCTAGCTTTGATAGCATTGTGTATGTTACAAAGATTAACCCCTTGAACACCGCGTAATGATTCGGAATGCAGGCGATGACATACTGGGAGCAGTCATTGGGAACACCTGCTAAAATAAAATGTATGTGATTGTTTGTCTCAACGTTGTTTTACGACATATACATGTCGCAAAATTGATTTCACGATATGATATTTATTGCAAGACGAATTGTAAAGAAAAATTTGTCAAAAAAAGTAAGTGGAAAAGGGGGGGGGGCGCGATAACACTCGTAATTTATTTGTTTCGTTGTTTTATGTCATGCAAAGATTTATACATGTATCATGTATATGGTGGCGTCATTTGCCTGATACATCGTACAAATGTAAAGATGATGGATAAATCCAAACCATAAGTCTGAAAAACATGAAACCAGGGGACATACAAAATCAGTGAAAATGAAAAACAAGTGGAAAATAACAAAATATGTCTACTTGAAGAGCATATGTGAACCCCTGTGATGGAGTGAGATCAGGTGCCCGGCCTATTTCAGCCTATGCAAGGGATCCACTGGAAACAACGATAATCTTAAACGCACTAACGTCTGTTGTGATACAGGGATTTTAGCTCACCTGAGCCGAATGTTTAAGTGAACTATAGCCATAGTCCGACCGTTTGTTATATATCAAACCACTGAATGGATTTATATGAACTTGGTAGGGATGAAATCCTCTTCAAGAATTGTTGTTTTTCGGTCATCTTCATCTAAGGACGGATACGGACGGGAAAAAATAGGTTTTTGGTTCTACATCGAAGTAACATTATATATATATATATATATATATATATATATATATATATATATATATATATATATATATATATATCTATATATATATATGTATCTGTGTGTGTGTGTGTGTCTGTATGTGTGTAAATCTCCCTTTACCTCGTTTTGGACTGCGTTAAAGACCTATTTAGTCCTCTTGGTACTGTGTCATCCGAAAGGCATGACAAGGACAAAAGGCATGACATGGACAAATCACCGATTTGACTCGAACCTTGGACCTCTCGACCAGAAGCGCAGCACTCAATCCACTGATCTGTTCAGACTAAACTTACAATTCCAAACTGGTCTCAGAATCATGTAATTTTGGTGACGTCTTATGATATTTAACCGTAGAATGCTGGGTGGTGTTCTTAAACTTTAGTTTCGTAATTACAGCTTCAAGATGAGAACAATGGTTTTGTTGCTGGAAATTTCAGACATGGATTGGAAGAGTTCCAATTGACTTTCCTTTGATCCGCCAATGGTACTCCCAAAGTGCGTTTTATCATTACAGCCCTAGTACAAAATGATTAAGGAGATTTTATGAGAGGTCTTTAATGAACAATTATCCTTTTTCTATATTAGGTAGAGTATTGGCAAGTTCTCTCACAGCCGAGATGTCGTTTGCTAAATAGAGTTGACTCCCCATTGATTTTCTGTCCAACATTACACGTTGTCTTGTTGATTTTGGACTAGTTTCTTGTGAAGAGTAATGGGGATTCTAAGCGTAAGAAAAAATGATTTGCAGAAATTTCAACAAAAGAGCACATCCTCTTGGAACACCCGGCCCACATAATGGTCACGTGACTAATTGATGCTGTCTAAACTTCTTAGAATTTTTGTGTCGAAGGGAGAATTCAATATTCAGTGGCGGAAGGGAGGGGTGGCCGGGGGCCCCTTTTTGGCCACATATTAACAAGTAAAAAATCCAGATTTGGCACCAAAAATGGTGGAGTACTTAGGCTAATACACATGTCCCACCCTCCCCCACCCCGTTTTTGGAAATTGTGGATCTTCCACTGATATTGACATATCAGTTCACCCTTTAGTGGACTAGTAAGTATTGTTAGATGTCAAAAATAGAACGAACTCATTGCTTGGATCAGATATTTGGGAGAAAATTGGTCAAACCTCAAAAATAAATAGAAATTGTTCGAATAAACAAGCGTTCGATTTAAGTGATAAATAAAATCTCAGAGTTATTGTACTTGAATCGAGAATAACAAATTTAAGTTCGACTTAACCAGAAGATTATATAGAATTATTCGTGTCAAGGAAACGACACCTTCATATGTGTATATCATAAATACTGAAGGAGGAATCTGGTCCAGTGCTGTTTATATGGCACAGGATATCTAATGTGACGACCCGGGTTCGATTCCAGCTGTCGCCACGGATTTTTCTGTAGAGATTTATCAGCTTCTGTATTCCTGTCTGTCCTTCCAGGGGCCCAGTTCTTCGAAACTTTAACAACCGATTAAGCTAACGATTGGTTAAATTTCATCTGAATATATCTTTAAAATGAGAAGGCTTTAAGTCATACTGTGTGTACAGATTTTTTCAGCATATGAAACAAGCTTTGTAAAGTATTATAGGTTTTTATACAGAAATCTTATAGATCAAATTAATTGTCTCTAAAACTTAAACCACTGGTTAGCTTAACCATTGGTTTAAGTTTTGAACAACTGGCCCCGATGAGAAAATACAAACCGCAACCCCGTGTCACGGTATAGGCTGGCACGTAAAAAGATCCCTCACTGCTTCGGCTGGGCCCATTTAATGCATAGTGATCTTTACTCGTGTTACAATTTGTATGAAAGTGCACATGTGTATATGACTACATCTAATATACGAGTAAACGATCAAAAGTGAAAGTTCTGTGGCCGTCCGCCGGGCGGCTACCGCCATCACTTGATGTTGTTGTGTTGTATAACAGACAAACATATTGTAACTGAAACCAGGAGAGGAGACTCAACCTTAAATTGTGAAGCTGAATCCACCTGCATAGTTATACAGGGATCTTTTTGCCTTTTAAGATTCAAAGCAACCCTGACTTTCAAATCTCGCTTGGGTTACTCGTATCGGTTTTTGGTGAGTTCTTACATAGTAATGGCTTTTTTCGTTCCACTTTTAAGAAAGTAGTAATTTTACTTTCAAACTTCGATGCCATTTGGAGATGTGTAATATATAATGTTTCCCAATAACACTTCTTTACATGTGTGTACACATGTGTTACCTATAGTACGAATACGTAATCCGTGCTTAATAGCGATCTTCTCCCTCCTGCTCTCAACGAAAATAAATAGCTGCCTTGCAAGTTATCTCTTCTCTTGGGCATCCGTGCTTAAATTGGTTAAAATGGAAATTAAGTCTAACACCGCCATCAATTTTATTCCGGAGAATAATTGCATATGGAATACGGAAAATTGTGCCTTTTTTGCCCAGAATTGCGTAACTATACGGTCGCGAAGGGATCTGTGTTATAGGCGATGAAGATAAAACCTAAACGATATTGGTTGCGGCATTGAAACAACCGAAGTAGCACAATCGACGACATGCTTTACTTTGAGGAGAGAGGACCTGGGTTAGAAACCAATCGAAGACTTGTCGGTATGACTTCATTAGGATGGGGCAGTTCCGTGCTTGCTACAGAAAACGTTAGCGCGCAAAAGATCTCGAACTGCTTCAGATGGGTATATTGCTTTGCTTGAAATATCTTTGACCACTACACAAGTCAAGAACTCTTGACGCGACGCAAAACAACAAAGCTACTATAGGCCAAGGTTCAAGTTGTCACATATAGATTTTTGTGTCATCAGCCCCCCTGGGAAATAATATTTGGCCCATTCGTCGGTCAGTCGCTTTTAGTGATTTATTTTCACCGAGGACATTGTGCATAACACAATGATGGATACATTGGTAGAAGAAAAGAAAAAAGCCCTGCCAATGGTTCTATTCATCCAAGGCATCAATGTCTAGTTTCGTATTGGCATTTTCCTTCCAATAATTCGTCGGAAGGCATGGTTACCGAACGAGTTAAAGTCACTTTCTAAGCTTGATCTCTTAGTTACTAATGTTACAATCATTATGGTCATCACAATCAAACACTGGCCACCTCAATGAAGCACTGACCACCACCACTAAACACCACCATCATTGTAGGGGGAATGATCTCAATGTGGCACTAAAGTTAAACAACACACCACCCAAAACTTCTTTTGATTCATTGTGTAGGACGATATAAATTTCGGCAATGTTGTTTGATTTAGTTCTGCAGATCAAAAAACCCCGACATCAAAGATTCCACTACAAAATCGTTATGGGATTTCAATTAACGTGTCAGATAGTCAATCACTGGTAGAGAAGAGGTCGAATTGATCCCAACTCTGAAAGTGCACGTCTTTTATCAAATAAATATAAAATGAAATTTACGATTTCAACTTCGACCTAACATTCTTTCAAATGTACTTGCTTGGATGTTATAATATGTACAAGACACCATAGGATCATAAAGATTTTAGAATTCACCTCTTGCGTTTCCATGGTGACTAAACATTTATGTTTTTTTAACACTAATATATTATTTCTTTTCCTGTATATATGAAACTTCACTGATCTACTTAGATTGCATTTTCTAGGATCGTTGCCGCGGAAAATGTATCATAAGTCCATGATAGTTTTCAGCGGGTCTTGTGAACCTTTAACCTACCTGATTCCCGATGATATAAATAAATTCGATTGGATAAGCCTCCATGTTACGCGTATCTGATTGGCATTCACTCGATGTTACAATATGCAAGCTATCTGATTGGCTAATTTGCATATGAACGGCCAAAGATTAGATTCTGACCACCAACAGAAACACTTTAACATAACTATTCTTTTTAATGTTTAGACTACATGTTTATCTGAGATATCTCGGATAAAGTTTTAATACATGTTTCGAACGTATGACCTTCAGTCGAGCACCATTGCTGTTAGGGGAACAGGGATTATGGACAAGTCAGCTGAAGTCTCATCTGCACTCCTGATCACGTGACACACAGAAGTGTGTTTGTAGTCTTGTTTCACGTTACACCATGAATATCTCACTTCCATGGTGACGACATCAACCTTCTGCGTTGCACAGATTGATTGATTCATTTCACATATTTCACTTATATGGTGACGGCATCTGCCTGATGCATCGTTGGTTACCTCTTGCTTCCATGTCGCGATATGACTGAAAAATTGTTAAAAGCGACGTAAATCACCAATCACCCAACCCAACCCAACTGCCCACTTCTACTGTGATACAGGACCTTGAGTTTTAGTGTGTCATTTAAAAGCCGCTTACGGGTATCGAACCTGGTCCTCTAGGCCAAGAGCCAAGCACATGTACGCTACCGAATTAATTGAGTAACTATCAGTGAGGAAAGATACGGACTTCTTTTACAGTGGACATGTTCGTACACATGTCATGCATTGTGTTATTGTCATTGCCTCGTGCAAATTGCTTTTTCTTTGTGATGTGCTTTTTGATTGCATAAAAACATAGAAAATTAAAATTCCAGTCAATACTGCTTTACTTTAAAGCCTTCAAATGTAGTATCGTATATTTCAATTTAGGGTGTTTTAGCGTGTCGAAATGTTGTTTGGAAAATATAAATAAGAACCCATTTTATGCGCTTATTACAGCGAGACAGACCAAAAATAATATCGTGCATATCTAAATTTATAAATAGAATTGGGTTGACAGGCACTGTGATACAAAGCGTGTGCTCAACTTAGGTATTGAAAATTGCAGAAACTTTTTAACTGTGTTTGAAGTTGACTGATTGAACGTTGCTGACAGTTGTGACAAAGGGGGGGGGGGGGGTAGGGAGGGGAGGAAGCAAGTTTCATGATGCTTTGACCAGCGCAATCTCGATTTCCACACATTTCAAAAATTCAATATAAATAAGTAAATACATAAATGAACAAATAAATAAACGGGGACATTCGGCATCTACTTGTTTGTATAACTTAAAATAGAAGAAGTAAAGGAACACAAACACTCTGTATTGCAAATTTTCGGCCTCACGACCTTTATCAAGCAATTTTTCAGACGACAAATACAAAGCTAAGTAAAACCCATGTTCACGTTTCAAAGATACATAAGCTTATGAAATTTGCAATACAGAGTGTTTTGTGTTCCTTTACTTTTTATGTACCGGACTTGGAGGACTTCTTCGAATCTAAAATAGAAGATATTTAAAAAAAAAAAACTTTTACCTGTATACAGTACAGTCCCCTTTTTCTCTATCTTTATGGCTGTTTGTATGGGAGGAAGCGTGGGATTGTGGATGTGATGGGGAGGGTGAGTTAGTTGTTGGTATAAGTGTACATGTATAATGAAGTCAGTTTACCAGTGTCCAAATTTGTTCATAGTAATTCATAGTTTTTGACATTGTATGTTTTTTGTTATTATTATTATTATTATTATTATTACAGTTTTTTGTTTTTATTTGAGTTTTAATATATCACACATAAATTCCACGGAATCCACCTTTGAAGAGGACGTATCATTCCGCCGCATTAAACTGTCCTATATTTACACATGGTTAGGGGAGAGTAGTTCATTTCTGTAGGTACACCCTCGATAGATGTATTAGTTCCCCTGGATCCACCCCTCATCAGTTATTGACCAGACACGGACTGGCGAGACAGTGATGATCTATACAACTCCAGGGTCCAACATTTAATATACTGTAATCCCTTTCATTAGCGACCTCGGGTGTTAATGCATGCGGTCCATATTTCCAGGAAATCCGACCATATTTCCAGGAAATGGGGACAACTAATCGCTATGTAAGAGGAAATCCAATTCCGGTGAGGTGTGATTGAATGGGTGAATTTTGGGAAGGATCCAGCAAAACGTCGGAGGGGTCGTTAGGTATCGGTACAGTAATGTCATTTGTAGATTTAGATAAATTTTGGCGGCAGTTCCAGCAATTCATTATGTATAAAGAGTTATTCTTATCGGCTAATTAAACCGATGTGATCCAGTGGATGAGATGCTCGGCTTCTGACCGAAAGGTCCCACTCAGGTTCGATTCTCGCTGTGGTCACACTGATGTTCTGTCTAAGAACCCAGGTCCCGTGTCACGGTGGGTAATGCACGTAAAAGATCTCTCACTGCTTCGGGTTGGTTCGTTGCAAAGGTAAAATATTTGTGCGTTGCATCAGGCAGATGCCGTCGCCATATACGTGAAATAATTATGGAGTAACGTAAAACAATCATCAACCAATTGATCAATTTTATCGGGGTATTTTAGCCCTCTCTTCACAATCTGTCAAAGTAATGTCATGTTTTAATTAACTTGGCCCGGGGGAGGGGGGTTGGGGTTAAATAGTAAATTCAAAAATTAGAACATGCCAGTAATGATATTTCCTATATATATTCTATTCTCCTCCCTTTCAATATATCTTGTGTGCTTTTTATTTATACATGTATTTAAATTTAGCATGCGACAACGTTTTCTCTTGCATTTTGTATTTAAATTATGTCGTTCATATGAAGCAAATCCGGTTTCAATGATTTTCGGCAATGTTTACCTTACTGTATAGATATTCCTTTAAAACTTTAGGTTTTACACCAACAACCATTCCTAATGTCAGTCCTATCGTTGAATTATGAATACATGTAATCAACAGTGAGCTTTCTCTGAGAGATATTTAAAGGTGAAAATTGTACCGGTAAACGACACTAAATCTTTTCTTCTTGTGTAGCACATCAGCATTTTGGTACATCAACATCTTGCTACATTCATCATCTTGCCTTCAAACCACGATCACGAGAAGGGCTTTTTCTCTTAAACCCCATTCCATTTCTCAGACAGTCGCTTGCCATTGTCTTTTCCTCGTGTAGCATGTACTTGTCCTTTCGCCAAGGACCCCTTACCAGTGTCCTTATCTCTAGACTTGGTCGATTGATCATTGTTTTACGTCACTCCACGATTAGTTCTCGTATATTGTGACGGCATCTGCCTGAAACTTAGCAGAGAAATTTATACCATTGCAACGGACCCACCCAAAGCGGCCAAGGAATTTTTACGTGTCACACCTACAGTCTCGTCCGAAAGACCGGACGCTGGTGTCGAACCCAGAAACCCTTAGTCAGGAGCCGAGCACCTCATCCACAGAGATACAGTGGCTTTCTTTGTCTTGAGCATTTTCCACTCTTGTGATAGAACGATTACGGACAAGTAACTTTCTATTTATGTGTCAAATCTATATACTTTTATATTTCTCTGACACACTTATTCTTTTTGGGGTGGGAACTACCCAGGTGTCCATCTCCACATGTACGAGTTGAATGCCGATGTTTAGTAAAGGTGCTACATCTATAACTTTTAAATGTCGTCTTCACGTGACGGTGCATACATTTCGCTCATATCTATACCATCAACTCCATTGCGCATAAATCCGTTTGTTTATCTCCAAGGAATACCTTGAAAATTAAAGAAGGAGATCGTTTAACGCTTAACTGTTCTTGCTGACAGGCTTATCAAACGAAAAACAAAACGCAGGGGCATTTATTCTCCGCCTTTCCACGATTTATCCCCCTTGTTATCTGAGGAATGTATAGGAGGTCCGATAGATGGCGTAGAAGGGATGATGTCCCATGTGAAAACTAACAATGACAAATCTATGTAGGCCAACGTAGATAAGACTATTGTTTCACGGAAATGAGGAAATACAGGTGTTCTTACATTCGCACGATGCATATTGTGAAAGGTGATGGGGTCCATTAAAAATCTATCCTTTCTGAACCATGTTCAGTGGCAGACTTAGAAGGCGACATGGAAGTTCCGATAGTCCCCCCCTCCCCTTTATCAATTCCGGTATCAGAATTACAATTGAATATTTTTTTATCGGAAAGGTATATTTTTCTAAATTATCTACCCCCTTCCCTTCCCGCTTTGCCACAGAACAGTGAATATATTTTGCGCCATGCTATTTAAACGTGTTTTTATTCACCATGTAATCTAAACATGACTCCGTCGTCTTTGGTGGCAAAAGATCTACATGTGCATGCATTATGCAGAACTATGTTCATTGTTTGATTGTTTCATTCTGTAACGTATCACTGAGATGTGTTTCATTTATATGGCGAAGAGCACCTGGGAAAACCACCAAGCAATTCCAGGTACTCCCGCGCGCATTTCCACCTGTCTCGACTGGGTATCAAACTCTAGACAGCAGTGAGAAAGTACAAGGAGTTCCTGGGCAGCGCTTTAACATACTCGCCAATCATGTTTCCACCTAGGTTTGATTCATGGTGGGTTAAAAGAGAAGGTCTATCGTGGGAGGTCCGAAGGTTCCTACGGGAACCGAGTTTGCCTTGAGCGTCAAACATATTATTTTGTTCTAACAAAGCAAAAATAAGGAGAGAGAGAGAGAGAGAGAGAGAGAGAGAGAGAGAGAGAGAGAGAGAGAGATATCTCCGGTTTTGTCAGACCGTAAATCTCTCAACTTTGTCTGTTGTGGTCGTTGTCGTACAGCCCAGTCGGATATTTTACTTTCTATCTAAAATAAAACTATTTTTGTTCCCCGCTTTTCGCGAAAGCGGGGGACATTAAATCTCATTCGTCTGTCCGTCCGTCCGTCAGTCTCTGTCCGTCTGTCATAAAAACATTAACGTTGGTCATAACATTTTAACCGTAAGAAGTAGGGCCTTCATATTTGGCATGCGTGTCCCTAATTGCAAAACCTATCCGTTGGTACCAAAATTTTTGATCATGTGACCTTGACCGTGACCTTTGACCTACTTCAATGTAACTTTTAATCGTAAGACGTGGGGCCTTCATATTTGGCTTGTGTGTACTTAATGGCGCTGTAGGTACATGTAGACATGCACAACCATGACAATATGTCACAGATCACTCTATCCTTACTGATCGAGCTCCGAAAGCGGGGGGGGGGGGGGGCAACACTGAATTTGCTTGTTTATTTAAATATTAGTTGGTTGGTTGGTTGATTGGTGTTTTACGTCGCTTTCAACAATATTTCAGTTATATCGCGACATGGAAGCAGGAGGTTACCAACCTCTTAAACATAGTGGCGCAACCCGGGAATCGAATCCGGATCGTCGGCGCCGCAAGCCAAGCGCTTAACCACTACACCACGCCTGCCCCTTAAATATTAGCTTCATGGTGTGATAGTAGTGGGATCTGAAGTTGAGTGTTTGGAGAGATTGACACTGATTTCAAGTTGGAATCCCCCTTCCCCCTCCCATGAAATACGTTCAGGATCTGCCCCATGAACTACCATATGGGTATACTAATTCTGGTGTTGTGTTCAACAATGAATAAGTATCGATACCCGAAGAGGATTCTCAAATGAGGTTAAAACATTTAATCACATTTAAGATTGATTATTGTTTAACGCCCTCTCATGACTTTCACCTATAATGTGGCGGCACATTCCATTCGCGTTACCTATGTATTTTAGATTCTGTAGTTGACCTACCTTAAGCAGTAAGAGTGCATCGTTACCATGGCTTTGACTTTCGTTTTTCACTGCCTCGTCCTAGAGACAAAAAAACCACTCGGCTAGGGCTGGAATCTGAACCGAATCCCTTCACCGCTGAGCCTTAAAAAGAGGAAGTTGTGAAATGGTATATGACGTGTATCAAAGAAGTCGGTCTTATAAAAAAGTCTCCGATGTGATAGTAATGATTAAAAGGGGCAGATAAATGCTACATTCAAGGAATTAGAGGAGGGTGGTTACCCTCTTCCTCCGTGTCGCTATAATGACTGAAAAAGCCGAATGCTACATTGTAAGTAAAACCCAACTAAACCAAGTGGATTCAGAAGGAACGAGAGCGTATCAAACTTTCAGGTAGATTTTTTTTTCATTATTCAAAATAAAATTTGTCATATGAGTTATTTTCTGTTAATTTTTCATATGAGTTATTTTCAGTCTGTTTATTTTTGCTTCCCAGTGTCTTGTGGATTTCTTTTTCTGTAGACTTGGTTTCTCAGTTGTGTCAGTAGTCAATGATTAACCTAGCTCTGGAGGATCCACACAGTGTTGTAGAACAAGGGTAGGGGTCATACGACCTATTTGTAAATGATAAATCTCAAGAATTTGCATAAGTATTCAAACCCCACCCCACCTCCTCCAACAATACTACCACCACAACGAATAAACTACCCTATTCGTATTAAAAAAAGGGGGTCCTTTCTTTCCCCAGAATTTTTCTGTTTTCTTTTCACTCTGCCCATGATATTACTATCAATCACGCCTGGATAAATACCACTAAATGAACCTTATACCTGATTGCACAGCTATGTTATTTTTTTATGCGGCTGAGATGCGATTAATTAAATGCTTTTCTATTGTTATGGCGGTACGCAGGTGTTATATATGTAACCAAGGTCGACATCGCACGAACTGATGTACGTGTTTGACCATTGGCATGACTTTATCGGTCATTTTGTACCAGGTGTAGATCCGTTGGGAGATCAAAGAGTCGAGGGAAATCACATCGCCCTGCAGCTGAGAATTTCTGCTTTGCGAATGATTTGTTACACTTATCACATGGAAATCAGAGAGAAATCAGGAGGCTTTAGGAAGACGGAGAGAAAGTACTGTGTGGGATTAGAATAACGACTATTGGATTTTTTTCAGACGCGGATCCAGAAATTTTGTCTTGAAGGTGGTCCACCCCCAATGGATTTTCAGAGAGGGGAATGACCCATGTTTTTGTGTGTAAAATTATTTATTTTACATGGACAAATAATTATAAAAAATTATTTTCACCGAATCACAGGGTTGGTTTAGACCCCCAGTCCACCACTCTGGATCTTCGCATGTTTTGGTCACAACTAAGGAGTAGTTCTCTCACATAAACAAATATTTGATAACGTTCTGCATTTTGAACGAAGTAGATGCACATTTAACTAACTAACTAACTAACTAACTAATCGATTTTCAGATGAATAAACCAATTGATAATGAGAATGAGTAAATTAGGATAAATACATAATCTCATTTTCATATCTAAATGAATAAAATTATCAAATTGAAGAAAAGGACATTTTAAGTATTTTACTTTTAAAAGTAGATTTATTAAATTTACTATTATTTTTCTTTTTTTATTTTCTTTTTTTAATTTTTACGTTGATTATTAAATGTGTGAAAATATAATTTCTTTTTGTTTTGAAGTTATCAAAGGACTGCAATATTCAATAACATATTATCAGTCATGTTTGTAGTCAAACATATATTTTTGCTTCATATTAAAACTAAGTTTAATAATGAAAAAAAAAATGCAACAACAAAGTTAATATTTACACTTCTTAAACAAAATTCTTGCATAGTTTGATGCCTCAAATTTACATAAGCATTGCAAAAATAAGCAAATATCATTAGCATGGAGGAATACCCACATAATTTGGTTGAATTATGAAGAAATATTCAGTTATATACCTCAAAGATGGTAGACAAATTCTCACAAGGGAAGTAATATCAAAAGAATTTCATGATAATGAAATCTATCTATATATTCTCGCTTTAGCACAGAACAAGTTTAGGGAGAAATGTAGGCTATCATACAGTTTACAATATTAATTTTCCCTTTGAGATAGATAAATATATATATTTCTAAAACTCGTACATTACCACTGTTGTTTTCATGAAATAATTTCTCAAGAGAGAGATAGATTATCATCCCCCTTGCTCTACAGTGTCACAAAAACTTGCGAATGGAATGCGTCCTCTAAAGCATGGAAGTAAAAGTTGTGATAGTATTACGATTACAGATTAATATAGCATGATATAGTAAGCAGATGATGTCATGATATTCTTTAGGGGATTTTATAAACCGTTTTATCGTTCGCTAGCGAATTTGTCATACACTATGTTTGGTGTTTTTGCGTCGTGAATTTTGGAGTGATATCGTCAACTTCACTCTAGTACATCTTCAGAACACAAGAGAACAGACACCCCTTCCAATCAAAACATGAAAAAGGATGGAAAATAAACTAAATTGATACGAAAGGTTTAAAATGACAAGATTTGGATCTCGGACCCTGTGAAAGTGTTCCTTTGGCTCAGTATCTACGTTTTATGGCTGGAGAATAGTTATTTTAAATCTTCGAGAGAGGCATTTCCCCATCATTTCCTTTAAAAGTAGTATAGATGTCCCTTCTGTTGCACCCAAAAAAACCCCAAATAAATAATAATAAAAAACCAACTTCTGAACGCGATGGTTTCGATGAACCCGAAGTAATTAATTATAGTAGGTCCGTGATCTATTTTGTCTAACTCGTCATAACGGACAGAGAAGTACTTGTTAGAGAATTATCCGGACGCATCAATCATCCAAACTACGGAGATGCCACATGTTTTATTGTTCTTTTTTTGCTAAGAGTTTGAGGGCAACTTCACGCTTTAATCTAATCAACAGAAATCTAGAGATTCTTTAAATTAAATCAATATCGAATAAAACCGGAGCGCGTGCCTTTATTCATAGGGATGGCAAAGGAATCATTGCCTAAGTGATTGCATAGACACGGACTCGTTAAGTGCTAAAACGCATTCAAAGAAATTCATGTCTAAATGGCGCAAACTTTTGTAGCCATGAGGTCAGACTAAGTTTCATTCTCAAGCTCTCGTTCTCGTGTCTGCTGAAGTAGAAGAAAGGGCGAGATGATTCCAAGTGATGCTGACTGTGTATTGCTGACATCACATTCAAAAATTTATATGCGTAGTGGAGTCATTCTCTGCGTGATTTGAAGAGATTTTTCGAGATTTCATTCACATTTTGAAACTTTTGAGGTCACTCATTAAATATATTTGCTATTTCCCGTGTTTTATGTGAGTTGTTTAGCCGGATGCGCAATTGAGCAATTGTGTTCACTTTGTGGTCGGCATCCATCCGTCTGTACATCCGTGTGGCATAAACTTTTCATATTTGCAACTTCCTCAAAATTGCTTAAAGGATTTTTATGAATATTGGTAGAGATAAAAGTGATATTATTTTTGTCCAAATCTGTCTAGGGTTGGACCCAGGGCAGGCTGGCATAGGTCACAAAAGTACCATACTCTACATATTTAATATTCAGTTCCAAAGGACTGCATCGATTTACAACCAAATGGTGCCAGACCGATCTAGAAGGGTGATTTAAAAGGTGTTACTGTGTTTGGTTCCATCCAGAAACATTATTGTTGACGCTTTTTATCTGTTTATTGGGTTTGCTTGTCATGTTTGCATATTTTCCTTTTTTTATTTTTCTCGTGGAAGATTTTTTAATAAGGCATTAAATTTGTGTAATATTAAATTTTAATCTGATTTCACAGAAATAAAAGCTCTCGTAGAATTTTGTAGCAAAATATTTCATTGATTTCTTTCAGTTCTTTAAATCTTTAAAAAGAAGAAGAAAAATAAAACCACTGATGAACTTCTTTAGAACATCTTTCCAAAATTTGTCTTATTTGCATATTTGTAGGTTATTTCTTTGCTTTTGTCATTGGAGATGACTCATAATGCATCGATATTTTAGAATTTGATCATATTTTGGGGAAATAAATGTTATTATACAGAACTGAAGTGCAAAATAATTTTTTTTTTGATTTTAAATATTGGAAACAAAGAAGGGAGGTGTGTTCTAGGTGCTCAAGGTGAGCGATTAAGGCCCATTTGGACATACAGAAAGGACTATTTGCCCACGTGCTCTATAGGGTTAGGTCCATGACTCAGCAAATTACGATTCTTTTAGAAGATCGTCTTAAGATTGTTACTCAAACACAAGACCACTCAAACACAAGACCACTCAAACACAAGACCACTCAAACACAAGACCACTCAAACACAAGATCACTCAAACACAAGACCACTCAAACACAAGATCACTCAAACACAAGATCACTCAAACACAAGACCACTCAAACACAAGACCACTCAAACACAAGATCACTCAAACACAAGACCACTCAAACACAAGACCACTCAAACACAAGACCACTCAAACACAAGATCACTCAAACACAAGACCACTCAAACACAAGACCACTCAAACACAAGACCACTCAAACACAAGATCACTCAAACACAAGATCACTCAAACACAAGACCACTCAAACACAAGATCACTCAAACACAAGACCACTCAAACACAAGACCACTCAAACACAAGACCACTCAAACACAAGATCACTCAAACACAAGACCACTCAAACACAAGACCACTCAAACACAAGATCACTCAAACACAAGACCACTCAAACACAAGACCACTCAAACACAAGACCACTCAAACACAAGACCACTCAAACACAAGACCACTCAAACACAAGATCACTCAAACACAAGATCACTCAAACACAAGACCACTCAAACACAAGACCACTCAAACACAAGATCACTCAAACACAAGACCACTCAAACACAAGACCACTCAAACACAAGATCACTCAAACACAAGACCACTCAAACACAAGACCACTCAAACACAAGATCACTCAAACACAAGACCACTCAAACACAAGATCACTCAAACACAAGATCACTCAAACACAAGACCACTCAAACACAAGATCACTCAAACTCAAGACCACTCAAACACAAGATCACTCAAACACAAGACCACTCAAACACAAGACCACTCAAACACAAGATCACTCAAACACAAGATCACTGAAGCGATTATCCCCTAAATTTCAAATTTTTATTAAATTTAAGTCAGCAGTTTTTAGTGGTTTAAAATTTGAAAGTTACAGAATGTCAAATAGTCAGAAACATAAACGTTTCAATTATAAATTTCAAATCGATAAAGAAGAAAGTGCGATTTGTGTTAAATGCATATTGAGTTTGGTATATTTTTGTCATTTTATCGCGCCCTACATACAGAAGCACATGTGCAATCGTTTGGGGTGTTCGTTTGGAGTGTTCGCTTGTGCGAAAACAAAGTCTGGATAAATTAGTTATTCAGTCGAGCAAACTCTTTTGTTTGACCTAGTAACGTTTTCCTCTTCACATCAAGTATTTTATGATCTCTGTACTGAATAATGTAATGTTGTAATGACGGTTTGAGGGAGGGGATTTGAAATTTTTATTGTCAAATTCCTCTGGTAATGACAACAAAGATGCCGGATTGGATGTTTTTGCCTATTTATGAAATTATTTTAATTTCCAATTTTAAATTAATTTAGAATTTTTTGGGGCATGGTGATGTAAAAAAAAATGGACAAAAATTCCAAATGTATTACATACCTCCCTCTTAAACTTGGCATCATGTACCACACTGATTGTGACACCTCGTCATATATTGTCACGTAAAAATGATCCTGTATTGAATTTCATTTTTGCTGTAATTTTAGAGAGCATGACGTTTTATACGTCTTTCGAGTTCTGGATTGCTTCCTGGTACATATACCGGTATGGTCTCCATCAGTCGATGGTTATGACATGTTGAATTATCCGACCATTTTGCTCGACATCACCCTGGCCTCTTCAAGATTTTATCAAATTTATATAACTTGATACATGCACAAGTTCTTCAGTTTTTGATGCAGTTAAGGATTTTCAATAAAAACTCGTGTGATTATTTTTTCCAGTGTATGTTATGGTCATGGTCGGTTGCCCATAGTCGGTTGTGATTCTCACGCTGACGTACGAGATGCGCAACCGACCGTGGGCTCCCGAGGATGCGTTATCCTACATGTATCATTCTATGAGAAGCTATTATAGTGCTGTTTATATGACATTCTACAGTGTACTTCTATACATGATATGTCAGGAAGATCCAGGGGCATGTAATAAGTACCATACGTTAGAAGACGTGGGGGCACCTTGTCTAGACCCTCCCCTTTATTTTTTCTTTTTTTTTTACTTGTCTAATAAATCTTTTAATCCTTATATATATCTATATCTGTGTATATATATATATATATATATATATATATATATATATATATATATATATATATATATATATATATAACCCTAACTTATATATATATATATATATTTTTTTTTTTTTTTTTTTTTGGAAATATATATTCATGGTGTAACTATGACGTTGTTGAGTATGTATGATGAAGTGTGGATATTATGCTACAGGGTCATGTGATGTGGATAATGGTTGGTTCCTGTGCCATGATGGAGAGTGCATCCCGGAGGAGTGGCGCTGTGATGGGGCGGGGGACTGTGAGGATGACTCTGATGAAACAGACTGTCATGGTATGTATACATGTATGTCTTCATCATAGAAATGGAAAAGGGGTTTAATACATGGGTTAGTAAGATCTTTGATGAAGGGCAAATAGTCCATGTGAAATATCCCTGTATAAAGAAGGAAGAGTAATTCCGCAAAATTCTCATTATAGATGCATGTGTAAAATCCTCATTATAGACGCATGTGTAAAATCCTCATTATAGACACTGGTGTAAAAAGAGGAAAGAAGGACTCATTTATTTTTAAGTCAATATACTTATTATGAAAAGTTTTCTGTTTATTTCAGTTTTTGTCTAAGTTAAATGTGAGGTTTCTTTTGCTGATGTACCATTGGTCCAGTTTTTTTTCATCATATATGTTTACTGAGTTTTTTAATTATATTTTTTTTCTCTAAAATATTTTATATCTATTTTCAGTGAAAACATCTACCCGAAGCAGAAGGTCTACAGATGGGAGTATGTATAAGAGAATGATTTTTCTTCATGACAATTATATCCATTCATTATAGTATTTTACACTATAACTAAAATATTTCTGTAGTTTCATTGTTGATGATGCAGAATTTAGTGCAGTAAGTGCATTGGTAAATTTTCTTTTTTCTAAATAGCAGTTGGGAGAAGAAAATGCCAAGGCCATGGCCAAGTTCATGACCTTGAATAAGAGTGTTGAATTTTACCAAAATTTGTCATTAAAGAATAATTGTCAGACTTTTTGACTTATGTCATGTCAGGTAACCATGGCGATATAGATAATCATATTCCTGGTGCATACACACATTGTAAGTAGATTGTTATAATGTTCAGAAAATTGCAGGTTCGTTATTGTTAAAGCATGCACTCCCAGGTCATCAGTATGACCTTAAAATCATCTGGATGATTTTCAACTACTTGACATTGATTTAAAGTTAATAATCATTACAATCCACAGGTTTCTTATTTCTTTAACTCTCTTCTCTTCTGTAACCTAATCAATTTCTCATTGTTACTGGTAATTCTATAACCCATGCTATCACTTGGCCTTCACCATGACCATGGCCACAAGTGTGTTCATTTTCATGAGTATGCCCACAATCACAGTTAACATTCCAGTATGTTTCACGAGTAATAATTGTATGGGTAGTGTACCGATACTTGGTATTATTCCAAATATTAAAGGAATACTTACATTGAAATCAGTGTAAAATTTATTTTTATGCTTGAGATCAATATATTGGGGGCATATTGTTTTTGTCCTGTCTGTTTGTCTGTCTGTTGTCAACTTTAACCTTGGCCATAACTATTGAAACGTTAGGGATGGAGACTTCATATTTGACATGTATACACAACTAATAAAGCCCTTTCAAATGATACTAAGATTGATGACCTTTTGACCTTGACAATGACTTTCATGCTAAAAAAAACATTTTGGACTTTGTTGCCACTGGGGTCATTAGTGTTTCACAAACACAGGTTGTTTGTTCATCTGATAAACCATCTCCCAGATTAAATCTATCAAATTACATGTATCAAAGTTAAATAAATAAATTGTAATTAGAAATTGCGGTATAGAGTTAGTAACAGGATAGCAATATGAAACATTGGAAAAGCCTGAAATAACTTGGGGAAAACCCTACCTTTATACATGTATTTTTTTTACTTAACAAACGCAATTATTGATTAGCAAATTAATATAGGAGCAACAGGGAAATATCATATCAACTCTGCAGTATTGTTGAAGGCCGTGTTCAACCATCATCAGTCAACTTGTCAGTATTGTTGAAGGCCACGCTTACCGTGACACATGACCTTGGTTTTTACTGTCTCATCGGAAAGACAGAACACCAGTGTGCCCCTGGTAGGAGTCGAATCTGGGACCTCTTGGTCTCGGGCTGAACATCTCCTCTAGGCCACAATGATTTTGGATTTCTTTACGGCTAAAAAAGAAAGTACACCGGCACATACAGTACTAATGACCATTTATGTTTTTGTTGCGCCACTATGTTCTTATTTATTTCTCATCACCTATTATTTACCTTTATTCACTTGCATGTTGATAATGATAAATGATACTAAAGTGGAAAAGACTGAAATTAATAAGGAACTTGGAAGCATAATTGGTGGTAGGGATTGTAATTGCTGCTGACTACAAATATGTTATTGCGTATTCATCTTGATTCTATTTGATTGTCTGGTGAGATTATATAAATATTATTTAAAAGTATAAGATCCTATTTTCTTAATAAAAGATTAGACTTTTCCCTTTGCATTGGAAATTGAGAATATCCCATAGGATGAAGAATAATCCAACAGAAAATAGGGAAAATTCCATTGCATAATTTTTTTTAAAGATGACGATTTCATTTGTCATATTATTTTATGGCTTTGTCTGTCAGGTCCGTCCGAGGTCAACTTTTCTGGACTTTTTTCCTCAATCTTTTAAGGTATTGAATTGAAACTTAGCATATAACTTTGTATCTATGAGGGTAGGTACCAGTTCGCATTTCGGTTTGAATGACCTGGTTTTGCCAGAGTTATGGTCCTTGAAAATTTTAGAGATTTTATCATGTATATGTGCAAGTTTGTTTATTTAAGATTAATTTTTACCACTTGCATGAATTTGAGTAATATTGCACAGAATTGTTGGCCAGGACCCAAAGGTATGCCATGACTGTGAACCAAGAATATATCTGCAAGTGCATAGGATGGGTATATCTTTGTTCGTTGCATAACTTTCAACCTATAGCACTTATTTGAATAATATTTCACAGAATTGTTGTAAAAGGGGAAATGTTTCCATACTTCCAAATTTTATTCCTTCAAACTAAGCGATGGGCGTATTATGCCAGTTTTTCTTTGTTTTACAACAGTAGAGTGAAATCTGCTGCCTGTCTTTTAAAATTTTTCTGTAACATGTAGCTAAGATGGGCACCCATTTGCCTTGCAAATTCAAATTTGCTACTGATAATTGTTTCAGTGCCTCAGTCAGAATTTCTGGTTTGAATGGTGTTTGAATCGTCTCTGGACCATTCGTTACATGGATCCATATAGTATTTGTAATGTCTGTTATGATCTATGTCTGTCAGTCCTTCTGTTCTGATTTGACATTTACTTTGCCGTCATATGGAGCATTTGGTTTTATCTGCATTCAAAATGGAATGTCTACATGGTATATCACAGAAATGTTTCGTGTTTTTGGAAATAAATTTTTAAAATTTGTCGACATGTAATGGAAAAGATATATATATATATTTACATCAGACCGAGACAGGCCAAAAATTGGTTTTATTCTTGCCGGATTGGTGCCCACCAACAATAAAACAGGTTTTTGGCCTGTCCCGTTCTATATATATATATATATATATAATTACAAAATCACTGTTTTCTATAAATTTTCTACCACCTGGCCTTTATCTAGTGGTTTACAGAAATTACATTCATTCATGTACAATCCAAATCTGCTTTAAGCTGATACGTGGGTGAAAATTTGTGAAATAGAAATTTTTTTTGTAACGATATGTTTATGGACCCCCCTTATGGAGGATTATCAAGAATATTTGAAAATAGTTCAGACAATTAATGGTTTCTTTTATCACTATTTACTACGTGGAAAAGTCTAAAATTGGATAGAGAATGAAATTAAAGGATAACAGGCTCATATAAAAGCGTTTTATTTACATAAGTTCTACTTTATTGTTACCATTTTGTGCTTGAGATGTATCATTGAAGTGATAAGAGGTACAACAGCTATTCTTTGTAGATTTTCAGTGGTTGATTATTTTACCTTGTGTTTCCTTCCTTTCACTCTTGTCACCTTTAAAGTAATGAATTCATATCTTTCCCTGTCTATCAATAAATTTCATACCTATTGTAATGATGAAAGGATTTTAATGTCTATCAAAAGCTTCAATAGCTGTAAATAGTAACCATTCTATAAACAGTTTGTAAAAACTATTTATAATTTTCTTGTTGTAATAAAAGGAGAAACCCTTTTTTTACAGCCAGCCATGTTGAAGAGCATTATCTTCCATGCCCACCAAATTATGAGAGGTGTCCGAATGAAGCTTCATGCATTCCACTTGCCAAATTTTGTGATAATCAGACTGACTGCCTTAAAGCAGGAGACGAATCAAAATGCAACAGTAAGACCTGAAATTCTACATCAGTTCAACAATTTGTTCAGAAGAATATTTTGTAAGCTATGCTCATGGAACTACAGCAAAATGCATAGATAAGAGGAGATTCTAAATTTGAAAATGTAAAAATAATTCTGAATGTTCTTCCTAGTTGTCTTTATGAAATTGAAAAATATGAATTGCATGCAAATGAGACTCCTGGTTTTGAAATGGTTTTCTTCTAGTTTCTATGTCATTAGTTAAGAGACCTGGGGACAGTTGTTCGAAATTTTAACTTCTGGTTAAGCTAACCAGTGGTTGAATTTCATCTGGCTATATCTTTGAAACGGTAAGACTTTAAGTCATATTCTGTGTACTGATTTGTAGCATTTGAAACAAGCTTTGTAAAGTAATTTAGATTTTTGTATAGAAATTCTATAAATTAAATTAATAATGTCTCTCAAACTTTAATCGCTGGTTAGCTTAACTGGTGGTTAAAGTTACAAACAATTGGCCCCTGGTAGTATTGTGGACAAAAGTAGTGCATTGTAATTCTCCCTTCTGTCAAGTTGGCCTGCGTATGCACTTTCCGAAAATCAGTGGTTTTCCTCCATGTACTCTGGTCTCTTAAACAATATTGTGGCTGCAAACATATAGCTGAAATTATGGTGCAGACATAATATTGAACAAGATACTACTACCAAACTAATAGTCTGTGTACATGTTAGTTTGGGTAATATTTCATCCTTAAATGAACCAAACCATAAAGTTAAAGTCAAGCCATTGTACCTGATTGATATTTTATTTCAGCTTCTGTAGCTACGGCTAGACAAACCTGTGATACTTTGAGTTGTGACTTTAATTGTACTCTGACCAAAGATGGACCTAGGTGTTACTGTCCTGAGGGAAAAGGTCCAAATTCTTCTACATGCTCATGTAAGTAGTGTATATTCAAGTCTATCTGTTCTAAAATGGCCACAGAATGGCAAATGTGTAAATGGTCTGTAATGGTAGGTGACCATTTTTATAGGTCAATTTTGTATTAGTTATTATGCATGGAAATGTTGTGTTTGGTGTTGAAGGTATGTGACTTGTACAAGCAGACATTATGATGTGTTAATGCAAGACATTTTCGGATGGATATATATTAAGAGTTTTAGGGTGTGGCAATGTTTTATTTATATTTGTTTTGAGGATTGAAAATGTTTAGAAGAAAAGTGATAAAATTTCAATATTTCAAAAGAAAAAAAAAATTAATTCACATCTTTCCTATAGTCATTTAACTTTTTTTTTCCATACGTTCAAAGGATCGGTAACCTACCTATTCAGTCTGGTCTCATACATGTATTTTTCTTTCAACAGATTTTAATGAATGTCTTTACAAGGAGTTTTATTGTGATCAGCTATGTACAAAGCCAGATAATCAAAGTTTACCGTACTCATGCGACTGCACAGACGGTTTCATCCTAGCAGCTGATAACAGAACCTGTACAGCTATCAACAGTAAGGTGTCTCGGTTATCGGCTTATCAGTCAGGATACTTAAAGTGGTGTTTAATTGCTCTATAAATGTACGCTTTTATAGTGTGTTAATCTGTCATTGATTTTTTACTATCTAGGGTGCTCTACGATGGAGTTTGCGAAGAGGAGTGAAGGGCTGTAAGCTTATGTTCACTTCAATGTCTTGTGTCATGTATAACCTTTAAATGTCTCTTTCTGGACACAAGATTGCTCAAAAACTGTGATTAATGGATTTGGCAGATCATATGATCTCAGCTGGAAAACTTATTTATGCCTTATAAGTTGTTGTTTTGACTTGTACATTTGGAAGCTGAATTGTTCATTGCTTTACATTGCAAAATAATGTTTATAAACGGAAGTGAACTCTATAATACAAATATCAAAAGTGCCAAGCTCCTGGCACAGCAGTTCAGAACATGTAGGGCTCTATACCTTAAGAGTGAATTTTCACTTAATTTAACCAATGAAATTCCAAGGATTTATCATGTTATGACCTCATGTGCAGTTATAGTTCTTTTTATGATTCCAGGAATGTTTACAATTTTGATTCCGTAATTTTCATCTATTGGTGATTGTCTTAACATTCATGGGTTATCTCCACCACTGCATATACACTGTAATCATCCTATTTATTAATGAAATTATCAAGAGATATTTTTTTATCAATGCATATAATGATCAATCCAAAATACAGTCTTGATGTGACGTGAAAAAACTTAGATGAAACTCAGTATAAAAGTTTTGACAGGAATAAACTCTGATATATTCTTTTTTTAGCTCCAAAGAGGGAAGATACATCATTACTTGTGGCTGATTTTGACCAGCTATTACAGCTGCAGTTGTCAGGGAAACCTTACAAACCCCAACTGAACCCTAAAGGGGAATACATTACATCTGTGGATTTTAATCATCGAAACCAGACTATATGCTGGGTAAGTGCGCAGTTCATATCGGCTTGAAGGCTGTATGGACGGAAAGGCTGTGCTAGAATTTACAGCATCTTTTCATATTATATGGTTGAGGTTTGAGTTCAGGTCAGATTCTTCACAATGTCAAACGTTTGTGACGTTGTTTCTCACACAAAACCATGACAAAATCAATATACAACAGCTGTGAGTGACAGCTCTGTAGACAACCAGTATCCGGTATATAAAAGAACCAAAATCTTTTTTGTGTAGATAGGTTGTTTGCTAACCGGTGTAGTTCCAAGAATGTTACCTACAACCAGTCAAACATTTACTCATTTGTCCAGCTGTCAAATAAGGTTTTTTGGTTGAAGTTTGTATAAGGAATTGGGAGTATGCATAGTCAGTGCCTGTGAGAAAGTTTACATGTGTACCTACAGAATTTTGGTCGTAGAACAGCTGCTCAAGTTTTGTCGTAAATCTGATGCTGATTGTTGGTTGTAAAACAGATGCTCATTGTGACTAAAGATGAGTTGCTGATCATTGACCACCTTCATATGAAGGTAAACAACGAAGAAGTACGAAAGGGTTAACCATATTTTGTAGTCCATGGAATAAAAGGACAAAATCTTGTGAAGCGTCATATTCAAACAAATGCGAACCCCAATTAAACTGAGGCGAGGTCAGGTGCCCAGGAGGAGTAAGCATCCCCTGGTCACATGCAACACTTGTCGCAAAAGTCCTGCAACAACTTTTCAAGTCGAGGAAGTAAATACATAAATATACAAATATGAACACATGAAGGAGACAAGAACACTAAACACTAAATTATCCTATTCACGATATGAAATGGTGTTGTACCGAAATTCCTGTGTTGGATATGAATGTCAGCAAATGTTAATATATATATAGATATTATGTCAAATCAAGTATAGTCAAAATGTTAAGACGGCTAGTTTGTATGGTCAGATCCCAAATGTCAGTTGACATTCTTGAAAGTTGCATCAGATCCCAATATGAAGTAATCCAGCATCAATATTTAAGATGTTTTTAGAAAATTTCTTTCAGTTGGTTAACTTTCCTAAATAATCAATTATTAATTTTGAATTTGTGTCATGTTTTAGGTTTCTTATAACCGTACTCTGAAGACCTCCATCTTAAGATGTAACAAATTAGGCGACAATCCGGAAAGCTGGGTGGTGGAGATGTCTGCCACTTTCTTAGAAAGTAAGACATGTTTGACTAATTAATGTAATATTTATCTGTGGATGTGTCATAAATATGAAATCTCAGATATTGAGATATACACAGTAAAAGCATGAAAGGATTTTACATTTTATTATTTAATTATTTCCACATTGACCATACTATGCAGATACAATGCATGAAGCAAAAAATTTGGAAATTTTGATTCATCATTTTCAAATAAAAGATGTTATCGTTCTTGAAAAAAGTTTTATTTTGAAATATCTGTAGTTAGATTATAACGATTTTTTGTGTATCGATGTATAGACAAACACCGATGCATAACCAAATTATATAGTTTGTGTACCGGTTTTTTAGCTCACCTGAGCCAAAGGCTCAAGTGAGCTATTGTGATCAATCGTCGTCCGTCGTCCGTCCGTCGTCCGTCGTTAACTTTTCACATTTTCGACTTCTTCTCCAGAACCACTGAACAGAATTTGATGAAACTTGATAAGCATGTAGTACTCATGGTCCCCTACAAGTGTTGTTGTTTTTCGTCCAGATTCATCAACAGGTGGCGCCACCACAGGCAAAAGTAGGTCAAAGAGGGTACCCTCCTTTGACAAACTTCTTCTTCAGACCGGGGGCATACAGAGACAAACCAAATGCATAGGAATGATCTAGAGGGATGTGTGAAGAAGTGTTGTTATTTTTGGTTCCATTCCGAAATCAAATTTTTGACGTTTTTTTTACGTTTTTTTGTACTTGGTAATTTTAATGCAGAAAAGAGGTATTTTTTTCTTTTAGTAAACATTGATGCATTAATTTGGTTTAATTTGATCATTTTGATGGTAAGAAATACTACTGCGAAGAAAATTTTTCAATATTTTATATTTTGGATTTTTTATGAATTTTTTAAGACTTTCAAGAAAAAGGGGGGGTGGGATAATTGGTGTAAACATTTCACAGTTTGAACTTTTTCTTCGGAACTACTTGCTGGAATTCAATGAAACTTGGCATGCATCAAATACTCAAGGTTCCCGACAAATGTGGTCATCTTTGTCAGGATCCATGAACAGGTGGCACCACCACAGACAAAAGTAGGTCACAGAGGGTACCCTCCTTTGACAAACTTCTTATTCAGATCGGGTGCATACAGCGACAAACCGACTCTATAGGAATGAGATAGAGGCATATGGGAAGAAGTGTTGATATTTTTGGTTCCATTCCGAAATCAAATTTTTGACGTTTTTTCATTTTTATTTTGGACTTTGTTATTTTAATGCATTAAAGAGTTATTATTTTCTTTTAAGTTTTAGTAAACATTGATGCATTCATTTGGTTTCATTTAATCATTTCTATGGTAAGGAATGCTGGTGTAAAGGAATTTTTTCAATATCTCGATTTTTGAATTTTTTATGAGTTTTTTAAGACTTCCAAGAAAAGGGGGGGGGGGACAATTTTTCATATCTTCAACTTGATCTACAGAACAACTTGAAGGATTGTGATAAAACTGGGTAGGATGCAAGTACTCATAGTCCTTTTCAAAGGTTTTGTTTTTTGTGCGGATCATCCAAATTGGTTAACAGATAATGCCACCATGTCTAAAAGTAGGTCTCACAATGGTACATATACCACTTGGTAATTGAAATATGGAGAGTAGCGGTTCAAATCCAGCTGTGGTCAAAAAAATTTTTTTTTTTTTTTACACACTTAAATAAGTTTTTAGATGTTTCTCAACACTCAACATATGAAATTAGGAATTTTACGTTTAAGACTTCAAAAAAAAAAGGGGGGGGGGGGGGGGTTGGCCATTTTTCACATTTTCAACTTTTTCTACAAAACTGTTTGAAGGATTTTAATAAATGTTGGTAGAAATAAGTCACTTATGATCCTCTTCAAATTCTGTCCAGACCTCTTTACAGGTGGCGCCACCATAGTCAAGAGTAGGTCACAAAAGAGTTCCCTCGTTTAACAATATTCTTTTTTATACGGGCTGTATACAGAGACAAACAGAATGCATAGAAATGATCTAGAGGGATGAGTGAAGATGTATTGTCATTTTGGTTCCCTTCCAAAATCAAATTTTAGAATTTTTTTCGACATTTCTTTGGACTTGGTGATTCAATGCAGAAAAAAGTGTCATATTTCCTAGTTAATTGATAATGATGATTTCTTATGGACTATTGTGATCATAATTTTGGTAAGGATTGTTACTTTGAAAGAATTTTGTCAATATCTCAATTTTTGGATTTTCTATGAATTTTTTAAGACTTCCAAATGAGGGTGTATAGGAACAATTCAATCACATTTTTCACTTCTGCTGTTATACCACATGAAAGATTTTAATGAAACATGGAATACATGAAGTATTAAAAGTCCTCTATCAATTTGGTAAATTTCATCCAAATTGGTTAACAGATAATGCCACCATGTCTAAAAAGCAGTTCTCACAATAGTACATATACCACTTGGTAATTGAAATATGGAGAGTAGTGGTTCAAATCCAGCTGTGGTCATAATTTTTTTTTCATTTCTTTACACATCTAAATAAGTTTTTAGATGTTTCTCAACACTCAACATATGAAATTAGGCAATTTTAAGTTAGATCTGGACAATATTTTAAACAATTGTTGTTCATGACCCAGACTTGAAATCAGTCAACAAAAGGCCCCACCTAAAGAAAATGACTAACTTGTTGCCCTGAATGACTTCTTGCAGAGACAAAGGAAATGCTTAATATCAAAATCACCTGAATGGATGTGCAAAAAAGTGTTGTTTTTTATTCTAGCCTGAAATAAAGTTTGACATATTTTCAACATCTGTGTTGACTTAGTCACATTAATGCAAAAATAAATGAATTCTTCCTTCATGCATGACTGATAATATAGGTACTCAGGTGAGCGATATAGGCCCACTTGGGCCTCTTGTTTCTATACATCGATAGACAGAAGTTTTTTTTAGTCATTTCTTAAATAACTTAAAAAAGAATGGACTTTTCTCAAAGTTTCTTACTTTAATATGTTAAAAGAAATGTGCTAATATGTTTCTTTCTTTTTCTTCATTTTAGCTGTGAACTTCCTGGTACAGGACTGGATAACATCTAACTGGTATTTTGTGGATAGTTTTTACCGACGAATTCTGGTGTGCAATTCACAGGGAAAATATTGCCGCAGGGTAGTGAAGTTTGGAGAAGAAAGTAAACCCTTAGCTCTGGCTGTTGATCCCAATTACGGGTAATTCTTATAAACATTGTTTTATCGACATGAATTTGATTCATGCTTTTTTTTTCAAGGCCGTTTCTATTTTATAGCTATTAATAGGTTGATTATCTTTCTCCTGCTTCCATTTTAAAATAAGAGTGAAGGAACCTTGCAAAAGAAGTAAGTCAATTTATATGACATAGGGACGTTGTCAGCCATGTTGAGTTGATGAACTGTATTGTGGCAATCTGATTAAAACCATATCTTCATTCCCCTTCTCTATTTGTCCCATTGTGGATAAAGATCTGATGAAATCCTGTGAGGGGTCATGTTCTGGTGAACTCTGATGATGTTCCAGTCACTGAAACTATTATTTCCCATAGCCAATCAATGACTCAGCTAGGCACATGCAAATGATGGGTTGGTTGGTTGATTGGTGTTTTACGTCGCTTTCAACAATATTTTAGCTATATCGCGACATGGAAGCAGGAGGTTACCAACCTCTTAAACATTCCTAGGAATTTGTAGCCAATCCACGGATTGGCTGAAAAGTGACCTCTTATGAGATTTTGCTTAATCTTTATTGGCAATTGGACAAATAGAAAAGCTGAATAAAGATATGGTTTTAATCAGATTGTGTACTATGGTCTCTTACTTCTTTCAAGACTGTGTTTAAATCCTAGTTTGTCCAAGTGAGATGTCACAGGCGTTGATTTGTTACCTGCCAGCAGCTGCTGTAAAACAGAGCTTCAGTTTTTATTGTCTCTTTCTACAGTTTTACTAAGGTTGAAGGATTTTCATCAACTCCTGTAATTTAAATGTCAGACTAAAGTAAACATATTAGATACTTTAAAGTATGCATCATAATAATGAAAAGTTTGTCTATAATCCTTAATAATGCCTCCAGTGAGAAAGTTGTCAGTCCAACTTCTTATTAAATCATCAGCATGTTCAGTAATCAGTGCATGCACATAAACTTGAATTCAACCCCCATGTAAAGAATTTGTGTCTGCCCTTTATGGAGAAGAATACTTTGTACTTGAAAATAACTTTGTATATATGAGGGTTATATCTCTGTAATGCAATCATTGATGTGATATGTAAGTTTATATCTTCATTTTCTCTCTTATTTTCAAGTTCTTCTAGTTGACACTTGTGTATCTCATATTGAAACCCTCTTCTTTTATCTGCTTAATTAGATGTGTAAAGACAATGTAGCTTAAACATTTACATATTTATATAACGCTCCTTGCTTCTAGTATAGGTATATTGTTCTTTATAGCTTATAACTTTGTTTTATAGCTTAAGGTATATTGGTATATTTGTATATAATGGGGTACTTATATCTCGGACAGTCTGTATCTTTTGAGAAGCTTTAAGGGCCAGGTAGGTCTAGAACCCATCTTTATTAGATTTTCTTAAGTTATATATTGTAAAGTATACCTCTTTCCTCTACATTATCATTAATTATCCTTGGCATCACATCGAATTATTGACAAGGACATTGCACCACTACTGTATCTATTGCCTAGAGCCTTCTGAACATGATAGAAGAATAATTATTTGGTCTACATAGAAACTTCAAATTTTCCACAAAGGTTACTTATCAGGAAGGATGAATTGTATAGATTTTCTGGATCAGAGGTCAAAGGTTAAGTTCATTATTTTGCCAGGGGATGGCCTCTTAGCAGATCTGTTTTCTTCATTTTCAATACATTCTGTTGGTTTCGAATATTATCTTCCATTTTTTCAAAAAGGTTCAAGTGTTACATACGGGTGATATGTAGGCAGAGTGAACAAGCAAATCCCTAGAATGTGAAACCTTAGAATTATATAGTTGTAATTATTGTGGTGAGATACTGAACATTTTTGTGTTACTGTAACCCATATATTAAGAACTTATAAATTCTGGAGACAATAAGGTCTTGCTAATCTATGTCATCTTATTGCTTAGTTTGAATGATCTGGCATTCATAGTTCATTCATAGTGTTTGCCAATATTTCAGTCTGTCCAGCTCTCAGAATGTTTACTTCAATTAAGCAGATACAGTGTATTGCCATAGGGAACATTGATATTTCATGTTCACGTCTTGTTAGTCCCCTATTTGGATAGCCAGAGAGGGGACAGTACGCTTTCACTGTCCATTTGTCTGTCTGTTTGTGTCTCTGTCTGTCCTTTGAGTATTTTTTGTTGAAATCAATGGCTTGACTTAGTTATGGTAAAATACAGTTGTCAGACTGACATAGTTGATCTACTTTAGGCAGAATTCATGCTGTGTGACCAGTTTTGCTTTAGTAATGCATTGTTTCCCCCTGTAAACTTGTGAATTAGAGTGCATACACAAATTATGAAAAAGGATGTTACAGCAGATCTTGTGTCTGATAAAACAAAATCTTTCTGACTTGTGTTGCTGGTACATGTATAAGTACATGTACTTATATTCCTGCCATGTATCTCTCTGTAACCTCACAGTCGTGAGAAGAAAATGTATCTGCTTAACTCCTTCCTCTTTTCTACATTGTCATTTATGCTCCCAGCGTTTTTCATGGTATTTCTTGTATTAATCTTACGTTTATACATTTCCACACATAGTAATTGCTGAGTATAAGAAAATATCAAAATCTCGGAAATTGAATATTTTCAGTAAAGATTATACTGGCTGAGATTTCTTAATTGATGACTTTATTCATAGGATGTAGTGTTCTTTTTCTTTTTCCTACATAATCATTTTGTACTACTGCAGTATTGGGTATGGAGGATTGAACATTGTTCATAATACTGTTGTGTAAGTCTCTGTTATATTCATAGTACTCTTTTGCTAAATTCAGTACTTGAGATTTTACACAGCATTCGATGTTTGTGAAATTTTTTTTTCTAGGTACATGTTCTACACGATTCATGACTCCCAAGTAGTGTTTGGCATCGGTGCTGGATCACATGGTAAAATCATTCGTGCGAGTCTCGACGGTACAGATGAGATTGATCTCGTCACCGAGAAAACCATTTCACCTCATGCTATTACATTAGACTTTGCCAACAAACACCTGTACTGGGTTGATACTGCGTTACATATCATTGAAAGAATAGACTATGACGGAAATAATCGAGCTATCATACGATTTGTAAGTAAACTTTCAGTCCTCACTCTTGTTGTCTTGATAATTTGAACTTCGAGGAATCCAGATAGAAAGTCGGAGGTATCCAGAGTCTGACTTTAACTTTTGATTAAACTTCAGTATATTTAAATTGGAATTCCAAAAATTTGTTCTACTTAGCTCAAAATTTGAAGTATCTGGATAAGAGTAATTACTATACATTGTATTTAATATACATTGTGTGTTGCCTTCAAAAGCCTTTTGCGTCTGTCTTTATGGCTTTCTACTTACCCATTGGTCTTTCTTTGTCTATCTATTTTATTGAAGTCTCAGTTTAGAAGGTGACACACATGTTTTCCAGCATAGAAAAGATAGATAACTTGGGTGAATAAAGATCTAGAAGAGTGATTGAAAAACAATTTCTCGTGAATTTCTTGAGAATATAGATGATCTTTTATGAGTCTGCATTGTTCAATCTGTAGGATGATGTACTCAAGGCAAAAAAAGTCCTTGGTTTGAAACCCAGCTGTGACTTGTTGGTGTCTAGTGTTTGGGATTACACAGTAAAAACCAAGGTCTTACGTCACAATAGGTCTTTGCATTCAAAAGATTTCTCTTCGTTCAGGCTGATCCAGTGTATAGGTCCAAATTTCTGTGAAAAACATCAGACAAAAACTTTATGTGAAAGCATCTTGATGTGATGTTAAACACCCCAAAACATTTTTATCAAGGCAAGATATAGGGTTTATCCACTGTAAAAGTTTTTTAAAACAGAAGTTTTGAAAGAGAAGCAGATTTTCTCAACCATCATCGAAGTGCAGAATTATCCAGATAACAGTCAATTTTACTTGTACAAATTGCCATTTTACATGTGCCCATGAATTTATAGTAATGAAAAAGAACATGCAATAGCAAAAGATTTTTCAATCATCTGGTCTTTATCAATTGGATAAACAAAAGATTAGGATGAGTAGAATCTGTTTCTACCTGTAAAACTGCCGACATATTTAACTTAATTCTGTACATGTACTTGAAGATTACTAAGAAGAATTTTATGATTTTTGTTTTTTTGAATACATCCTTATTATAAAAAGTAAACATCATTTCATTGTTTTTGCAGTTACATCAGTTCCCTGGAAAAGAATTGGGAATATCTGTTTTTGAAAATTATCTGTATGTCACCACTCAAAGCAAACGATTAATAAAAGTCCCTCGTTATAACTACTCTGAGCCAGTCACTAAACTTGACGTAGCTCTACATGACCCATATCAAATACAGGTGTATCATCGCCAACGGCAACCAAGTAAGTACCTTTTTACATATATATTTCTTTGACTGACCAGAGGACAGGATAGCTCACCATTTTCTCTTCCCTTTTTGAAGGAGCATGGTCCGATTGAAGTCGGCAAAAGTATAAAAGATGTAAACGGATTTCTTAAACGGCAATCGATTGCTAGTATATTATCTAAGATGTGTAAAAAGTATCGGTACCAAAGTTGATGTCGTTAACGAGATATGCCCGTTTTTAAATTTGCAGGATAACTAGGCCAACTCCTTGAATATTGATGAGGTCGGTCAGAGGAAATCACGTGACAATGAAACTCGAGCTTTACCCGATTCTAACATTTGTTCCACTTTTCTTTTTCGGCCTCTGAATCTGTGTATAGTTATTTTCTACCACACTTTTGCTTTTCTCATGCTCGTATTCCTCCATGTGAACCATTTTGGTTGTTTTCTACAGTGAATATCCGCGCACGTGCGTGATTATGGGCGGAGCATCGCCTTATTTGGGGAATTGATACCAACCGAATTTAATTCGACTCAATTACCTTTATTCTACGAAAACATTGAGGGATTTTAATTTTAAATTTGCAATTAACACAAAGTCTATAATTTATGAAATACAGGAAAAATAAGACATTGTCTTAATTTATCCTTTTCATGCTAAAATTTTCCAGTCTCGGACTATGTCCCTTTAATGATTTGAATAATCTAGGTCAAATTTTGTAAATCATAATATATTTCAATCCATTTACCTTGAATTTTTTTAATGTCCATAACTGTATTGTATTTTTATTTTATGTAACCATATTTTAATGACACATTTCATTTCACAGTTGCAGCAGGAATAGCTGATATCTGTACACAGAAGAATTGTAAACATCTCTGCGTCCTTGTTCCAAACAACACATCAGTTGAGGCTGTCTGTTTGTGTGAACAGGGTAACACAGCAAATGATAGCAGCTGTACATGTAAGAAAAGTTTTTTCTTTCTCTCTTCATTTTATTCCTTGGCCATGGCCATTGATACAGCTGACATTTGATGTCGAATTTTCAGAGGATGAAGAGAAATAGTGGAAGTTCTGTATTACTGAGTTCAATTTTAAAAATATTTTATGAAACCTCAACGTAAGATAATACAGTAAGTTGATTTATCTGCCCTTGGTGGGTTGGTTGGTTGATTGGCTTTCAACAATTTTTCAGTTATATTGCGACATTGAAGCAGGAGGTAACCAACCTCTTAAACGTAATGGCTTAACCCCGGAATCAAACCCGGATTATCATCACTGCAAGCCCAGCACTTAACCACTATACCAAGCCTGTCCCTTATCTGCCTTTGATAAAAACTCTCTTGATATCTGCCTGTCAGGTGAGGTATAGTAAAATGAGAGAAAATAAATTAAATTAGCAAAGACTGTACAATTTTATATGTCGCTACTTCAAATTCCACAGACTACCTTAATAAGCATGGGCAAATAATTCACCTCATTGAAATGTCCTGTACTTGAATTTACCGTCTTTGTATATTAGACTAATCATTCTCGTTGAATGCCTGATGTATGATATTTTTCCACCAAAATTTCTGTCAAACTATGGCAACATCACTGACAGCGTGATTAAAGAAATTTTTTTGATAATTGAAATCCCAACAAAATGGTGGTTTGTCATGCATTAGGCCCTTTATATCATGTAAAATATGAAATTCAGTCTTTGGATTAAAAAAAACCCCTCAAGTTCTCGAGCAGTTCGAGTTATCGCTTCTTAAGCAATAGATAATTTACTTGTTTTTGAATTGTTTTTGGGGCAGGATTTATGTATGTACAATAAATTTCATGCTTGGCAGATCATCTGTAACTTTCATAGAAAATTTTGAGTTCTACCAGAGACAAACTAGTCAGTGATAAATATGTGTTCATATCATTATACCTTCTTTACATAAATTTTGGGGCATGTCAGGTGTGGTGTTTGAGTGCTTGGCTTGTGGCGCAGACAGTCTAGGTTCAGTTCCCAAATTGTGTGATTATATTTAAGAGGTTGGTTACTTCCTGCCTTCATGTTGTGATATAACTTGAAAAATGTTGAAAGTGGCATAAAACACCAATAAACCAACCAATGCATAAATCTTCACTCTTGCTATATGCCAGAAAAATGAGGTTTTTCCCGTACAAATTTATGTCATTCTGCTGTGAGGTCACAAACAATAATGTCAATAAGGATATCCTAACTAAAACTAGTTTGTTGGGTATTGAGCCCCTTGCATCATGTAAAATTGGAAGAAGGTTTCCAATATATTGAAGTTTGATTTTGGCATTGTCTTTACTATCTACCACTGTGAAGATGGAAAAATCTAGGAACGTTCTTAAACAATAAACTATGGTAATTAAGCATTATGATACAGGTACATAAAACTATTGTCATATTTATTCTGCATCTATTGTCATGCTATCAAAAAGAAAACAATATATTCATATAAATGTAATTGATGTCATTTGACACTTTTACATAATTGATTATATTATGTCTTTTTGATCTTTAGACAGCAAAGAGTGCACCAAAGAATGTTCTGACATTTTGTGCCAGGAGCGAAAAGAAGAAGAATGCTTATTAGGTGAGTTCTGTCATCCCTCAAACTGTTGGGTTATTTCATCAACATCAAGGGGCACAATTTCAGATTTCTGATCTGATAAAGAGGACTGAACCTTGACAGTGGGAATAACTCTCTATCTGTCTCTGTATCCACCCCTCAGACAAGACTAAAAATAGAGACACTCTGTCATGTTATAAAGTTGAATCTAAAAATCCTTTGCTGCTACGAACAAGTCTGTCACAAACATTCAATTTTGTGAGAATGTGTACCATACATGCATGTACTATAATAGTAAGACCATAAACATTCTCTTTATTACAAGGTTTTGTTTCTTTCTTGCTTTACATCGAGTAAATAATGTAGTCATTTTAGTAATTGCATCGTAAAATCTCTGTACCTACCCTTCAGACAAGAGTTTGAAAACCAGGACCCTGTGTCATCATATGAGTTTGAAATTGAAAATCCTTTGTTGCTATGTATGAGTCCGTTACAAACATTCCATCTTGTGGCACAGAGTTTATTGATGTGGCAGTGCCACAGAAAATTCAGTTGCTTGCTGCATCCGTGCTGTGGTTAAACAAATAGCACTGCACAGATGTAGCAACTGAATCGCCTCTGGGCAGTGCCTGAGAAACTCCATTTTAATTTTATTTGACCTTACAAGAGTTTGTTTTTTTCTTGTTTTTATGTCAAGTTATAAACGTAGTCATGGACGTGATGGCATTGTAACCTGATGCAGTGCTCAGTAGTTGATGCACTTAGTCAATATAAATCAATGAGTGATCATACACAACCACTATATCTGAGAAATCATACCTGATGTGCCACCTAATGGGTTTGAATTCAAGACCTCTGGATCTTTAGCCCAGCTTTGGCTGCTGCACTGACTCTTTAATGAGTATAAGTAGAACAATAAAACACCAAGTAATGTTCTGTTGGAAAATCAAAACAAAAAGACAAAATAATGAATAAAGGCAATCATGGAAACATCCAGATTTGAGATCAGGTGCCATGGAGGAGTAAGCATCCCCTGCCAATTGGTCCTATCCGCCATGAAAAAGAGCTTTCAGGAAATTGAATAAAACTCAATTTCTATAATGGTCATAGAGACTGGAAAGGAAAATGAAATCATACAGTGAACAATAAACAAACTTCAAATGATTTTATGAATATTTTTTCAGGAAAAAAGTAATAATTCGTTCAGGAAATATTATTAAGAAAGATTTATAGAGTGTACTTTCTTTCTTTCTTACTTGGTCTAAATTATTTCCATGAAAGATTTTTCTAGATTAGTATATGGAAACAATTGTTGCCTCTGTACTGATATTCCTTTTGTTATCACAGACAAGCAGTGTTCAGAGGATTACATTCGTTGTCCACATGATGGCTGTATCCCCAGCCTTTGGTTCTGTGATAATGATGGGGATTGTGATGACGATTTCGATGAAAAACAGTGTGGTAAGTACAGGCAGGTCAATTACATTTTTGTGTATAAAATGCCATAAAGGTAGGTACGAATGGGTCAGTGAAATTACTTTATTGTAAACCTTTCATATTAAGGCTTAAGACAGTTAAATATACTTATCATGCCGTTTTTCATCACGGCATTTTCAATTCAACTGTTTTGACCCGCACTTGTTCCCGGCTGTTGTTTAAATTTTTAAGGGTGATTTTAATAATTTTCTACCTTGCTATCTGTCCTGCACTGTCTACACTGAGGTCCTGTTTTAAGTAATATGTATGCACATAAATCCCTCATGGCTCCAGTTGGGCCCATTGCATAGGACAAAATTATGGGGCCACATACCAGGCGGGTGCCACCACCATATGAATGAAATGACCTTGAAGTGGTGTAAAACAGGATATTAATATGACTGTATAACAGTGTTTTCCAAGCTGTTGTGCAATTTTCTTTTCCTTTTTGGAGGAAAAAAAATTGAAATAAAAAGCTACTACTGCATGAGAAATAGAACATTAATATGTTAATCTTTATTGCAAAACTGAACTACAATGATGATATTGGGCTGTGAGAGCTCATTGGATAGTTTGCTTTGCTTGGAGTGGAGAAAGAGCAGCTTTGAACCCTACCAATTTATTGGTGATCTTGTCTTTCAGATGTGACGTTGAAGTCTGAGGTCCAGTATTGAGGTCAATATTGGCACATAAAAGATTTTTCATTTCTTGGGACGAGTTTCCTGCAGCTGCAGAAGTGTAAATTTCTGTATTCTGCATAAGGCATATGCATTTCATGGGCATATCGTTTAAGTGCAATAATCTTGATGAAAGGTGAAACACCAAAGGAACAAAAAGTACCAAAAGGACACTTGAAAGGCAATTATATCAATATATTCTTTTTCAGATGCAGCAAATTGTGATCATTTAACGGAGTTTCAGTGTCAAAGTGGAGGTTGCATCTCGCTAGACTTTAGATGTGATGGGATTCCTAACTGCAATGTGACAAACGGTGTCCTAGATCTGTCAGATGAGGTATGTACGATATCTGCATCAGTATTTTTTGAGCCATAGTGACTATGTTGGCTCAGCTTTAATCTGGAACTCCCACCTCTGTCAAACCTGGATTTCATCATGGTCGGAAGAGTAAGAGTTCAATAATGTGCTTACTGCATGAGAGTGTCATGTAGGCTAAAGTGCCTTCCGGAAATCTTTCTTAGTACTGGGGTTTGATCTTTAGACAAAGCAAGTGGAAAAAATTAATTTCCTGATACATGTAGTACCTGTTCCTCACTAATTGTTTGATTAACCAGATGGTATGTTAATCACATGTTATGGTTACAGAATTTGCCATGGACGCATGGAGGGATGATACAAAAAGAACTGGGCCCCATTGCTCAAACTTTTAACCACTAGTTGACCATAGATTAAATTTCATAGACAGCAATTTAACTTATTAAGAACATAACTAAAATTGTTTCATTTCAATGAAAAAGGGATTTGAAGTTGAATTATTGGTTCATGCTGGTAAAGGTTTTGAACAGGTGGTTCCTTATTGGTTTAAAAAAGGTAAAAGCAGTAAGTTTGTGAACAGTGAACAGATAAGTACATCTAGGTACAGAGAAAATTCAGTAGCTACAACACAAGTAAATTTTAAATATACATTAAGCATGTTGTGGTGCTGAATTATTACATGGGTTTGGTAGGAACAGGAAGTAAGAGATCGGTACCACATACAAAAGGAAACCACAAAAGATCTGTTTCTATCAGATGACAGCTTCCCAAACAAAAGGAAGTCAGGAGTTTAAATTCTGATAAAACACTTAACGGAATCCATCCCACGAAAAACAGTTGGGAAACAAAAACAGAATAAATATGTATAGAATGCCACGATGATATTTGATTACACAGAAATGACAGAACCGATTTCAGATGGTTGATCAATATCCAGCTTATGGGTGTGGCGAAGTGTCAGTACATGTATATAATGCTATTTTTCATGAAATGTATATTATAATTCGAATAATATGATCATGTCACAATTCCGATTTGTAGGAGAACTGTCAGAACTTTTGTGATAAGATGACCGAATTCGACTGCAATAATACTTATCCAAGATGTCTGCCAAAATTATTTCGTTGTGATGGAGAAAAGGATTGTACCAATGGAGCAGATGAGGAGAATTGTGGTATGATATTTATTTGAAGTTTATCATCGTGAACCAATTTTCATTTCCTGGAGGTAATACACTCCTTAAAAGACCCCTATAAAAATGTAGAAGATATTATTCATAGTATGTACTTCTCATTTGCATCTGAATTACAGCAATTCATTGCCTTTGAAGTTGTTTATAACAAAATTTAAATATAGAATTGACTCTTACCTGCCTTAATCCCAATGTATGATATATGTAGTTCACATTATAATAATAGCTGGCTTAGGTTACTGTTTAAGTGCTTGAGTTGCTGCTTTGATGATCTGGGTCCAATTCCCTGGTTGCACCGTTATGTTTAAGAGGTTGTTTACCTACTGATCTGAAGTCTCAATATAACATACAAAATTTTCAAAAGCAGCGTAAAACACCAGTCAACCAACCAACTAATCAACCAATCAACCAATCATATTATAGTTACATAAAATAATTTTAAGTGTATCGACGGTTTTGATTGGTCATGAAATTGATGTCAAACAAACTTTCTTATGGGGACAAATTCTGCAGTGCCTCTGGCTTTTATGCCTAGCTTACCAGGGAATAATTCTGTGGAGACTGCTGCAGTTTCACTTAATTTCATTTCTGTAGGATTTATGCCTAACACTTCTTTCAAAAACTGCATATTTACTTTCTCTACAAATCAGTAATTACGCTTTGACTTCTGAAGTACTGCTGACATGATTGTGAACACCAACATGCACATATTGTTGAAGTCGGCGGTTGCCATGGGCAGTCAACTTATACACATTGATGCACTCTAAATTTGAAATTGTTCATTCATTTAAAATAAATCATTCTTTCAAGACGCAAATTATACCATGTTTGTGCATCGATAAAAAAACTCCAAGTCTATATAACAGCAAAACATTATGGAAACATTCCTTAAATAATCTCAAATTCTTTCTTTTATTGTACATATCTATGTTTGTTCTTTATTAAAAAAGTTATGAGCATTCTTCCCCAGGATCGATATATCGGGGGGCATTGTTTTTGACCTGTCTGTCTGTCTGTTTGTTGTCTTCTTTAACCTTCATGATACTATATTTACTTCTAAACAGCGAGAGATGGAGACTTCACATTTGGCATGCTTACTCCCCTAATAAAGCCCTTTCAAATTACACCAAGGTCATATCACTTCGTGACCTTGACTGTAACCTTTAATCTACATTTCAAAAATTGCCTTATTTGGAATTTGTTTCTGCCAGGAGTGCATTTGTGTTTCATAAACACATTTTGATTTTCCTTGTAGCTAAGTTCCTCTACCTCTGAAAACTCTGGCTACTACCATGATAAGTAAAATATTTCAAGTGTGTTATTCATGAACAAACAAATCAAACTGATTTTACTGTTACAGACACGGATATGCCCATCTTTAAAGTATGCGACAAGAGCAAAGAATTTCAGTGCACTGACGGCACTTGTATACCCAGTGTATGGAAGTGCGATGGTGAGAACGATTGTTTGGATGGATCAGATGAGGGCTGCAGTAAGTAAAACTTCTAACAATATTTTTGGTAATGGTAATTGTTTGTCCTGTGGTATCTCAGTTGGTACCATGTTTGGTACTATATTTGGTACCATTTTTGGTTGTAATGAGAAGTCCTGCATTCAAACCCATCTAAGAAATTGTCAGTTCCCTGATTGTCTGAGATTCTGTATCCTGAATTGTGCTTCTATGTTTAAGAGGGTGGTTACCTCTTGCTTCTCTGTTGCATTTATGACTGAAAAATTGTTGAAAGGGAAGTAACCAACCCACCCACCAACCAACCAACCAACAAACTTGTATGTCTGATGAGATGGTAAAAACCAAGGTCTTGTGTTCCAATTGATGTTTGTACATTTAAAAAGTTTTGTTTTTTTCCTATAATATATGAAAATTTTTCTGTGAGCTGTGAAGCATTGTAACACTTAGTGATTACTTTGTCCATTAGCTGGTTGTTTGTCTGTCATGCCTACAGTCATGTAAATGTCACACCATGTTTTAGCTCTCTTTGCACATGGTACATGTTCTATGGAACACAGTATACCAGATGTATGGTAAATTTGTTGTTTCAAATTTTTTTCAAACTTTTTTAAATGCCCTCTTCCAACTTCTTGAAGGTGATGTAAACTGCAAGGACGAGGAATTTCTATGTGACAAGAAGCGCTGTATACCTAAAATTTGGCAGTGTGACCGGGACCATGACTGTATGGATAAAACCGATGAAAAAGATTGTGGTAAGTGTGAAAAGAGTCATGAATTATGCTAAGGGTCATAGTGAGTGAGATAAGCACTGATAAAATGAAGTGGGAATGCATGTCAAAGGGGAAACAACTGATGTCAGTTTGTAGTTAGTGAAAGGATTGAAAAAAGTTGGGATTGTAAGAAGTGACAACTGATTTGTCAAGGGTTATTTGGACTTTTTGTTACACAGATTTACTTCCCATTTGTGAGGGTATCTGATGTAAAACAATTATGACGTCATCTAATTCTTTGGAAACCGATCTAAAACCCAGGGAAATGATAGTCCACAAATGAGGTTTTCATAGGAAATTGATGACGTTATATACGATCCCAAATGGTAAAGTGCTTTGTTTAACAAATAGCCTCATTAGCTGATAAAATGAATAGCTCAGGGTGTAGGGGGACACAGCTCTTGTCAGTGTTTGTGATGAGTGTATGGAGTTATGACTGTTAGAAAGGAGTCACAGATGTTGTAAACAATAGTGATGAGTGAATACAAGGCATATGTATGTTGTTTTTCTTTTATTGCAGACTATGACAAGCTGAACTGTACATATCCTAGCCTTTGGTGTTTGGATAAATGTGTATCACCTCACAAATTCTGTGATGGAAAAAATGACTGTGTAAACAAAGCCGATGAAAATGGATGTGGTAGGTATAGATATAATCCTAATTTTCTGCTTCTTCAGTGTAAGTGAAGGACCAAGTCTATGGCATAGTCTTGCTGTGTCTGACTGTATGTATCCAATGGGTTCCACATCAGTCTTTACAATTGATAAGCTAAAAAACGATCAGCTGCATGTTCTTATGGCACTGTGAATGCTGGAGTGCCTATCTAAGTGGTTTTCTGATGAATCTGTTCTTTAAACTCTGTGGGAGCAGCTGATTCCACATCCAGAAGTGTAGAATGACCCCGTGTAGATGGTAGTTCAGCTGTACGGAGTTGATATCCTCTTGTGCTTGCTTCTATCTAAGTGAATTGAGGAGGCAATAGGATGGCTTTTGGGAAGTACGCTAGGCAGTACTTCACCTACACATACTATGTGAAATATGCACATGTGTTCAATTCTCAGGGTTTGGAAGTTTTTCTCAAGAAAGTACATTTATTATACCTCCCCTCCCCCCACAATCGAAGTTTGGGTAGTGGGGTATATAGGAATCACCCTGTCTGTCTGTGTGTCCGGTTAAGAAATTAAACAAAGTAAGTTTCTCAGAGTGTGCAAGTGGGAGATTCATTACACTTATACCAGTGATGTATCTTGGGATGAATTATTGCATGTTTCAACTTATGCGGGAATATTTTTCCTGTTAGGACAGTTCTAGTTAGGAAAACGAAGTTTAATGAAGGTGGAAGGTGAGATAGAACATCAAACTTTACAAATGATATAATTTTGTGTCTGAGTTGTAATTTCATATAAACACTTACAATTTTATTCCATCGATGTGGGGCATAATTTTTTTATCTGCCTGTTTGTTTGTTTGTCTGTCTGTTTGTTTGTTTGTCTGTCTGTTTGCTTGTTTGTCTGCCTGTTTGTTTGTTTGTCTGTCTGTTTGTTTGTTTGTCTGTCTGTTTGTTTGTTTATCTGTCTGTTTGCTTGTTTGTCTGTCTGTTTGTTTGTTTGTCTGGCTGTTTGTTTGTTTGTCTGTCTGTTTGTTTGTTTGTCTGCCTGTTTGTTTGTTTGTCTGTCTGTTGTCAACTTGAACCTTCACCATTACTTTTGAATCATGAGAGATGAGACTTCTTATTTGGCATGCATACTCCACTAATGAAGCCCTTTCAAGTGACACCAAGGTCATTGACCTTGTGACCTTGACCTTGTGAACTTGTTTTTATATGAAGTTGTATCCTATTTTTTACTTACAGCTGCTGACACTTTGTCTACCTCTAATTATTAACTAAACAAGTGACTGGAAAGACTTTCCTGTCTTGTAGATTATCTACAAATGTATTGTGGTTCTTTTTAGTTCAAGTATTGGCCAACTGCAGCATACTGAAGGACAAGCAATGTCACAATGACACATTCTGTTACCTGGCACCAAAGGTCATGGGTAGAACCCACGTCTGCGACTGCAAACCTGGATTTACTTTGGGACCAGACAACGTCACATGTCAGGGTAAGTATTACTAATGAGATGAATTTATTCTGGACTGTCGTCATGGTAGACACAATTAGTGGCCCTATATGAATGATTGGGCCACAATTCCCTATGTTGTATTAACTTGCAATTTTGATAAACGGAATGTCCAGCACAATTCTATGCATTTCGGCATCAAATGGAAATAATATTTAACATATATAAACATTAAGCAAACGATCGGCAATAATAACTTACCCTCGATCTGTTGTCTGAATGCTGTATACACATTTTTTCTGTACCTGTGTCAAATTTCCCAGTTTGTTTATATGTAGTCTGAATCATCCACATGTTTGCGTAATACATCTCGGTAGCAGAATCAAACGTGTTGGTTGCAGTCCAAACATAACATTATGTTAACGTTGCGTCTATGTGAAATTTGCTCTTTCTCATTCATTCAGGACTGCTGAGTGCGCCTGCTTGTGTTAATAAAGATCTCCTCATGAACTTGATTTCGAGACCGAGTTAACATACTTTATATATATATATATATATATATATATATATATATATATATATATAAATATATATATATATATATATATGTAAATATATATGTATATAAAAATATATATATATATATGTAATACAGATAAAATATTTAGAATTGAATAAAATTTTGCGTGTTAAAGAATGAATTTTAAGAATCTTGCATGTGATTTTTAAACATTTGACAATAAAAATAATAATGATATTTATACTGGTAAGTAAATTAAGAAATAAATAGATAAGAATACATAAGAAAATATTTAAAAACTGATTTTAATAAATAGTAAAAATAATAATAATAGATAAATAAGTAAATACATATTATTAAGCAAAATAAAACTCAAGAAAATTACTAAAAATAATTTATAACATCCTTCCAAATATATGCTAGTTACTTGATGATATAGACTGATGAAATAAAGTTTTTCTGTATATACCTTATTGCATGTCTTTGCGGCAATTTCATTTGTTATGTTATCTTTTTATGTTTTGATATATTGTGACGGACACATATAAGAAAGTTTAAAACCCTCGCCAGTGAGTTAGCTTTTCTAGCGATATGGTTTACCTCACCCAGCTTTGTTGCAAAGTGGAGCAACGTCGATTGCTGGTACATGTATCTCCATTTTATTTGTTTCATCCATACCATGGCATGTGAATGTGCAACTGGAACGAGCACTCACTGGAATAAGTCATGTTAATGTAAATTTTCTCTTGTGTTAACATGATAAATGCATGCATGTCTGGCACAGTAGTCCTGCGATATGTGCTAAAGCACTCCAGGTGACGACTTCTTATGCTAGTCTGAATGCTATGTTAGGACTGTACCAATCTAGCTTAGATGTGAGCAGACAAAATTTTACACAAGAAAATTTGTTTTTTTCTTGAGAAGCAAGCATTTTATTTCTCACATGTGTATGACCTCACACGTAAAAGAATGATAAAAAATAATATTTCATTTATTATGCTTTGTAGCTGAAAATGTGTGTAAGAAATGGGGCGTTTGCAGTCAAATTTGTCAGGAAAGAAGTATCAATTCCACTTACAAAATCCATCAGTGCTCTTGTCAAGATGGTTACAAGTTAGAGGCAGACAAATTCTCTTGCAAACCGATGGGTATGTAAATTTCCTTCCTAGAAAATTCATGATATAGTATTAAGCTTTGACGTAAACTTGGAGTCGGAGAGGATGTGCGCTCTCATTGGGCAGGTTTAGCTCAGCCATAAGTATGCTTGATTCCGGGCCAACAGGTCCAAGGTTGGAGTCCTGGTAACAGCTGGAGAAAGTGCAAACAGAGACCCTATGTGAAAGTAAATGTTGGAACCTAAAATTCATAAAATCTCTTTGCATGGGTCTATTGTATAGATGGAAATTTCTGTGCAGTGCATCAGGCAGATGTCTTTTCAGTGTCTACATGAGCGGAAAAAACTTGATGTGATGTTAAAGCTAACAAGCAATGTAAACAAAATTGTTCTCATTTTACACTACTGAAATTTTGCAAAACTTTTGTTCTACCAGGACCTTATTTCTGATTCATTAGTGAAGCCACATTTTTGTGAGAAACAATATTCATCTCATATTTGAAATGGTAAAAAAAAAAAGTTACATATTACTGACAAAGTCTCTTTTTTATTTTGCGTGAAGCTGTTTTCGCGAATTCACACAAAATTAAAGATTGCAACATAAAAGGTGATTAACAATATTTTGTTTTTTATTTTCTTTTTCAGACAATGTGCCTATCTATGCTATCTTTTCTAATCGGCATGAGATGCGTCGGGTGAACTTGTTGGACTATAACTACAGATCCCTGGTATCTGGGTTACGGAACACCATCGCACTAGATTTCCATTATAACAAGAGCACAATTTACTGGACAGACGTTGTTGATGACAAAATCTACAGTGGCTTTATGACCTCAAACAGTGAGTACTTATTGGATGAAAGTATTTCCACTTCTCTCAACTCAGGGCCTGTGTTCTTGGTTATGACTGTCAGTGTACATGTTGATTATGAGTGGTTTACATGAAGAACTTCTCTCACTATTAGCTATGACAGCTTTAGTATGAATCAGGGATTTCATTAAGAGCCAGCACCTGGCGAAATGCTGCGACTTAAATGATGGAAATCGCTGGCTTGAATTTCCTCTGATCTTGAGTTTACTTCTCACATTTCATGTGTACAGTGCTCAAAATGATACAGCTTAAATTTCTAAGTCACGTCCTCATATTTTATTATTGAAAACCCTAATGAATGGAATAATGTTTATGTACCAAATACAAATCCTAGCTTACTTTTTTGTAATTTTATTATTATTATGTTTACACAGACCTTGTATGGTAAAATAGAAACTTCTTTAAAGTACATTTAATTAATAAGTTTTGAGTTTATTGGGTCTTTTAATGTAAGAATTTAGCGTTTTTAAGTTTATATGTACACTACAAATGAAGTCAGTTTTCATAAAACTGAGCAATACATGACCGCAGATGGTCAAGTTGCTGCATGGGGCATTATTCACTCTCTAGATATTTGTCAAATTCTTGTCATCCATAGCCAACATTGATCAGTTGGTTTCATGCTAAAAACAGAAGTAAGATGCCCAGGGTTCAAGCCTTGTTGTTGGCTTGTTTCTGTCCCTTTATTTAGGCAAGACGTTCATAGTAGATGTGAGCAAGATCCCATCGGGTGAGTGTGTTGCAAAATGAGAAATTTCTATGTCACGCATCAGGCGGATGTCATTGTTATAAAAGTGAAATTATCTCGATGTGACTTGAAACAGCAAATAAACCATCTTACCATGTATTTCTACAGGTCTAACTCGTATAGAGCCCCTGATTGACGTAGGCCTGGCCACCACCGAAGGTCTGGCCATAGACTGGATTGGTGACAACATTTACTGGGTGGAAAGCAATTTAGACCAAATCGAAGTAGCCCATCTTAACAATCTGACTATGAGGACCACTTTGGTGGCGGGCAATATGTACAGTCCTAGAGCTATAGTTCTGGACCCAAGGAGAGGGTAAGTTGAAATATAGTGAAAAACTACCATAAAAACCAAGTATTTTGAAAATTTCGACAAAGCAGTGTCGATGAAAATCAAGGTTTAAATTTAGAAATAATAAAACACACTGCGATTTTATCCTAAGCTGGAGTGATTTCCCTACTTTATTTTATGTACAGTGCAAGCCGCTTAATTGAATAAGCTGTTTGTCAGAACTTTATTATTCAAATAAACGAATATTCAATTACACGGCATGACGAACTAATGCAGTTTCAAAGACCAGAAGATCGACAGATTGTGCAAGAATTGCATACGTGTATAACTTTCACGGTATCTGTAATGGAATCATTGTACATTTATCTATATATAGATACACTAGAGTTACCTCTCTTAGATCCTCTTCTTGTTTGCTTGAGCTACATGAAAGTCAACAGACTACATTTTCGATAATTTTGCAAATGATTTAAAAGTACAGCAACCAAATGTTATTAAATAGTTACATTACACCTGCTCGTCTGACCGTAAAGATAAATCCGCAGTCTATTGAAACACATGTAATTGTATCTCAGTCGTGTAGCCAGGGTGATCAAAGACACAAGACGGGTTCAACAATTTATTTAAACAAAGGCAAATTAAAAGGCATATTCAAGCGAGTAAAACTTCAATTTTCCATCTGATAGAATAGGCTGAAGTAATCGCTTTACTTTTCCTCAAGGAATCGTCAAAGTATGGCTATTGCATCTTTACGTACACAGTGGCGCCGTTTTCTTCAGCCTCCTCGTCGTCACTGGCGTTGCATGGTCGGGTCTCGTCTTCAGGGAAACTGGCGCATATTTTCTCCTCAGTCCGGGCAGCTTAGCTCTCCAGGTTGCCATCGTTTGTGATGAAGGCATCAAGTGTCTAGCTATCAACATCCTCTGGCGGCCGGACATTGTCAGTTTCGGTTGTGTCGTTGTCTGACGAGACAAAGCCAGCCTTTCGGAAGCAGTTGGCGATGGTTGTGGGTTTCACGGTGTGCCAGGCCCTACTGAGTAAGTGGATGGCATCTAGTAGGGTCAGTCTTCACGCAATGCTGTTGGCTAACAGCGTCATCTTGTCGATGTTTTCGGTGATCTTGCGTACGATCTGGCTTCGGCAGTCGGTAATTAATTAATCCTTCCATCCCTACCGCTACGGCCTATTCGACAATTAACGTGTGATATTTGGTCAACAGCTTTTACCTGGACAGGTGTGAAACCATTTATCTCTAATTGATAGGTCGCTCGCACCGTAGTAAACAACATGACATCGGGCGTGATACAGTGAAGTTTTAACAAAGGTAAACTATACTTGATAGGATAATCGCGCTATTCAAATAAACGAAGTTGCTTCTTTATTCTAGTGTAATACATGGTGGATTTTCAATAGATTTAATAGAAAATGGTTTTGGATTTCAGCATCTTATTCAATAAAACGAAATATTCCATAATGCGACATTCAATTAAGTGGCGGGCACTGTATTTCCTTTGAGACTGTATTGTAGTTTTGAATTCATAAGGTACTTGTCTTGAATTTCTTAGAATATGTTTTACTTTTAACTGTAAGTTTTGGATGCCTTTGCTAACTGTATTAATAAGTGCATGAATAACTGTTAAAAAGAAGTGACACCAAAGGTTAAAAAATTCTTATTGCAAACAATTACATTTAATGTGTCATTGCATATTCACAATTTTATAAAATTTCTTCAGTGAACGGTTCCCTAGTCAAATGCTTTCTTATGAAAATGTGATCTGTGATAGGCCAAAGTCATATTTCTTTTCAAGAATCCAATCAGTTTGTGGAATTTTTATATAAAAATTTGAAAAGCTTTAAATTGATTATACAGATATTCAATAGACTTATATCAAAACTATCTGCAAGGTCATCAGTGTTTATTGAACACACTTTTGTTTTTGTTTTATTTTCAGAATGTTGTTTTGGAGTGACTGGGAATCAAACAATCCTCGGATTGAAAGCAGTTCAATGTCTGGTGAGGGTCGGCGTGTCATATTTAATATCTCGGACATTGTGGGAGCAGGATGGCCGAACGGTCTAGCAATGGACTACGACCATGATAGACTGTACTGGATAGATGCCAGGTAAAATGTAGTAGACTAGCCTCATTGAAAAGATTCAAGTGTATATAGCGTGTCCATTTCTTCGTTCCGCTGATAGAATTCTTCAATATGATTATTACATGTGCACTAATTTTATTCTTTGTAAACCTATTTTATTAATACTTACTATTGGAATAAGTGAGATAAGTATTTTTTTCTAAATAACTTTCAAGGTTTTAAACTAATTTATAATATCTGGAGCAAAGTTTATATTGTTTTCTTTCGCTTTATTCAGGTCTGATTCCATTCATACGATCAAGTATGACGGTTCTAGCCATAGAACTATCTTAAGAGATAATGAGAAAATACGACATCCTTTTGCTATTACTTTATTTGGAAATGATGTATACTGGACTGACTGGGGAAATAATGCACTACTTAGGGTAGGTATCAAATTAATGTGATAATTTCTTGCTTTAAAGGTAAAAATAATAATATGAATTGTATTCTGAAAATTATATGTTAAATGAAAGAAAATCCTACTGCAGACTGCTAGAAATATCTGGTTTGTTTCATTTTTTTTTTTCTCTCTCACCCATTGCATGTTAATGCATGTACGGTACTGAAAAATAAATCATTTTCAGGCCAACAAGTTTAATGGGTCAAATGTCACGGTCATCCAGCAGACTGTGACGCAACCCTTTGACCTTCAAGTATACCATCCTAAACGCCAGCCATATATAGCCAACCCATGTGGAAAAAACAATGGTGGCTGCTCGCATCTTTGTCTGATCAACTTTAATCAGACATCCGGATGTAAATGCCCTCATCTCTGGAAACTACAGAAAGATGGAAAGACATGTGAAAGTAAGTCTTCAAATGTATCTACGTTTTTATTTTTTCTTACAATGATTTCATGGATAAGTTCTCTTATTAAAGAGTGCAGTGTAGTCTGGAACTTTCTATTTTTGGCTCAGGATCATTAAGCCTGAGTTAAAAATCCAACTGAAATTTCTCCAGAATACTTTCTTCAGAGGAGACTGTAAAAACTATGGTCCCAATGCCTGCTAAGTGAATTTTTACTTCATCGATTGGTTCATTTCAAACATTGTTGGCCAGCATTTGCTAAGCAGTGTGCAAGGATGACAAAATCAGATACGTGGAGACAAAACATACTTTGTATCTGGATAATCTGGATCATTATATCTCCAGTTAGATTCTTGCAATGTGATTGGTTGATAGCTTAATCTCATTATCAAGTGTTGATTCAAGTATATACTGTGTGACTACCTGGAGAATGTGTAGAAATAATGGTATGGGCTTATTTTAATTATCAATTAATAAGTGGTCATAATAAACGGATTGTTGATACATGTATAATGAAATAGACAATTTTTCCTGGTGAGTTTCAACCTCACATCATTTTCTTCTTTGCAGAGGATATGAACTTCTTATTGTTTGGCAAAACAAATGAAATCCGAGGCGTTGATCTGATCAATGCTAATTATAGTGTGATGCCTACCATCACTGTGCCACATGTGAGCCGTCCTATTGCTGTCGATTTTGACGTCGTGCCCTCTATGAAGGACTCTAAAGATGGCAGAATATTTTGGGCCGATGAGGGGTTAAAGGTCATCAATAGCGCACTAATTGATGGGTCGTCTGTGGATACTATCATTGACTCAGGTAAAAGGAATTGTGAGGGAGATTGTGAGATTTTCTGAAAGTTGAAATAAAAAAAGAGTGCCATGAAAAAAAAAAAGAATTGTCAGAGAATTTTACTGATAAGATTTTGTTGTTAAAGAGGTTTAGAGACATGAAGGGAGTATTTTGTCCTCTCTCTATCCATGTATGTGTTTTAATATTGATGCTGTTTTAATAATTGAGATTCATATCATTTTATATATTTTTATATTTTATATATTTTTATATATATATATGCATCTCATTGTAAGCTATCTGGACTTCTTCATGTTCCTTGTTAATTGCTTGTGTTTTCCATGCAGGAATCGTGAATTTGGGTGGTTTTGCTGTAGACTGGTTATCAAAGAATATGTACTTTTCATCACACGATGAGAGCTCGAAGAAAGGCAGCATTTCTGTTTGTAATTTAAATGGAGCTTACAGAGTAGAAATTCTTGGAAAAAAAGATGTACAGAAGCCAGGATCCATTGCCTTAGATCCCATTAAAGGGTAAGATACCCAATACAAAAGTTGTACTAGATAAGATGAAAAATTTGGTTCTATTGACCTAGATCAAATAATTAAAAGAGTAAAATCTTGTAATATCAACATCTAAGGAAAACACCAACTCTAGTAATTATGCCCTAGATCAAATTAAGAAAAACCCCTCCCCCCAATAATCTGGTGGTATTGGACTTAACTGAAATAAAAGAGTAAAGTGTGGAATGAGTACCTGATATCTAACGAAAGAGGTGTCAAATGCTAATGCGTTGGATTATTGAAAGATAAAGGGGTTAGAGACTCGGAGTACAATTTATCTATTCTTAAATGAATGTCCTTCAATTTGTTCTACCATTGTGGTTAGTGGTAAGGTGGGCTCATAACCGGTTTACCACACCAACTGAGTAACTAGCATTATTTCAGCTGACCGTCCTATGTCATTGCCTCAACAGCATTAAAATTAAATTTTTTGTGATGTCTTTATTGTTTGCTTTTTTTGTCTGTTACAACGTTTGTCATATGACTGTGTTGAATGATTGTATGCTTTTTTTTATACCATGGATTCAATTTAATTAAAGAAAATCTGTGTGATACCCTAGGTTCAATGGAAGTGTAAGATACTGGCATGATTATGATAAAATGGGAAGTGTAAGATACTGGTATGATTATGATAAAATGGGAAGTGTAAGATACTGGTATGATTATGATAAAATGGGAAGTGTAAGATACTGGTATGATTATGATAAAATGGGAAGTGTAAGATACTGGCATGATTATGATAAAATGGAAGTGTAAGATACTGGTATGATTATGATAAAATGGGAAGTGTAAGATACTGGTATGATTATGATAAAATGGGAAGTGTAAGATACTGGTATGATTATGATAAAATGGGAAGTGTAAGATACTGGTATGATTATTATAAAATGGAAAATGTAAGATAGTGGTATGATTATGATAAAATGGGAAGTGTAAGATACTGGTATGATTATGATAAAATGGGAAGTGTAAGATACTGGTATGATTATGATAAATGGAAGTGTAAGATACTGGTATGATTATGATAAAATGGGAAGTGTAAGATACTGGTATGATTATGATAAAATGGGAAGTGTAAGATACTGGTATGATTATTATAAAATGGAAAATGTAAGATAGTGGTATGATTATGATAAAATGGGAAGTGTAAGATACTGGTATGATTATGATAAAATGGGAAGTGTAAGATACTGGTATGATTATGATAAAATGGGAAGTGTAAGATACTGGTATGATTATGATAAAATGGGAAGTGTAAGATACTGGTATGATTATTATAAAATGGAAAATGTAAGATACTGGTATGATTATTATAAAATGGAAAATGTAAGATACTGGTATGATTATGATAAAATGGAAAATGTAAGATACTGGTATGATAATGATAAAATGGGAAGAGACAGGTGCTATTGTCCTAGATCTAATGAAAGTGTTAAAGATCTGGGGTTTGCTGATGTTAGTTGATATGACATTATACAAAGTTGTTATTGTTTTATTAAATCCAGTGGGTGACAAATATGTTGGTAGTTTTATGTTCTTTAATCTAATGAAACTTTGAAGAGAGCTTTTAAGGCGTTACAGAATAAAAAAGGAAAATTTTTTTGTCCTTTTTCTGGGGATCAATATATACAGATGAATGAAAAGTATCAACTGTTCACCAACAGATAGGAGAATAATCCACCATCCATTCAGACCTCCTGAAAGGGATAAGGGAATATAGATAGGGGAATATTCCCCCATCTAGTCAAGATTTAATCCAATATATAGGGGAATATTCCTCCATCTACATGTAGTATATAGATTTCATCAGATAGATAGGGGAATATTCCCCTATCTAGTCAAGAATTTATCAGATATATAGGGGAATGTTCCTCCATCAATATAGACTCCATCAGATAGATAGGGGAATATTCCTCCATGTAGTATGTACATTTCTTCAGACAGATAGGAGAATATTCCCCTATCTAGTCAAGAATTAAACAAATAGAGGGGGGAATGTTCCTCCATCTATGCAGACTCTATCAGATAGATAGGGGAATATTCCCCCATCCATATAGACTCCATCAAATAGATAGGGGAATGTTCCTCTTTCTATATAGACTCCATCAGATAGATAGGGGAATATTCCCCCATCTATACAGACTCTATCAGAGAAGATAGGGGAATGTTCCTCCATCTATGCAGACTCTATCAGATAGATAGGGGAATATTCCCCCATCCATATAGACTCCATCAAATAGATAGGGGAATGTTCCTCTTTCTATATAGACTCCATCAGATAGATAGGGGAATATTCCCCCATCTATACAGACTCTATCAGAGAAGATAGAGGAATGTTCCTCTATCTATTCAGACTCCATCACATAGATAGGGGAATATTCCCCCATCTATACAGACTCTATCAGATAGAAAGGGGAATATTCCCCTATCTATACAGACTCTATCAGAGAAGATAGGGGAATATTCCCCTATCTAGTAAAGAATTTATCAAATAGATAGGGGGATATTCCCCCATCCATATAGACTCCATCAGATAGAGAGGGGAATGCTCCTCCATCTATATAGACTCCATCAGATAGATGGGAGGATGTTCCTCCATCTATATAGACTCCATCAGAAATACAGGGGAATATTCCTCATTCATATGAAGTATAGAACACATTAGATAGGTAATATTGAGAATATAGGCTGCATTACAACATTTTCTAAATTTTCTCAAAGGTCAAGGTCTAACTAGAAGTTACACTAAAAGTTTTTGTACTCGTTGATAGATCTACGAATCAAAATTCTTATCTGGAATGTACTTATGTAGTAGGGAAGTTACGCCTATTTGAAAAAGAGCTGTCTAATCCATCGAAAGCTGATGGCCTCATTCACGTGAAAAGTAAGACATTAGCTCTTCTTGACATTTGTCCAAATGAGGTAAAGATAGAAATTTACTTTGTGACTTTGACTATAACCTAAATCCTCTGACATATTTTTCCTTCTAAACATGGGGGCATCAGTGTTTCATAAATATGCTATATTTTCAATATTTGATCCCACTGGGTCACAGCTTGGTCATTTGAATTATTGTTTTGTAATCTGGCTTTAGCAGTTTCCTGTTCTTATTTACAGTAAGGTGATAAATTGATAATCATGATACAACGTTTTAAGACATTTATGAAATTCCCTCTTTATAACCCCTCCCACACGGTAATCAGCGCAACTGGGACAATGTCAATAACTGTAATATTGTTTTGGATGCAAGCTAGATATTTTTGAATTAAAAATTATAATAAAGAAAATCTACTATCTAAATTTTAATATGAGACATGCTGATTTTTAATTTCAAATCCAAAACAAGGAAAAAATAAAATAGAAAAAAAGATAAAAAATAGTAAAAAAAAAAAAAGTACACCCCCTTTCTGAAAAAAAACTCCAAAACACCCCCCCCCCCCAAATCACACAAACGAACCCCCCCCCCCAAAAAAAAAAAAAAAAAACAACAACAACAAAAACAAAAACAAAAAAACAAAAAAACAAAACAAAAAAAAAAAAAAAAAAAAAAAAAAAAAAAAAAAGACAAAACACAAAACAAGAGAATACAAGCAAATTTAGAGAATTGTGGTCCCCCCCCCCATTCGGGGTTCTATCAGTAAGGGTGCAGTGATATTGTCATGGTTGTACATGTCTACATGTATCTATAGTGTCATTGGGGACACACAAACCAAAATATCAAGGCCCCGTGTCTTATGCTTAAACAGTTACATTGAAGAAGATCAAAGGTCACAGTCAAAGGTCACATGATAAAAATTTTGGTACCAACGGAAAGGTATTGAAACTAGGAACACGTTTAAAAGTTATTACCAATGTTAAAGTTTTTGTGACAAACGGACAGACACCAGACAGACGAAGGAGATTTAATGTCCCCACGTTTTCGCGAAAAGCGGTGGACAACAAGCAAGCCAACAATACAGTGATATATATTTTCTTTCAAATGAATTATAGAATGTACTGTGCGTCCGGATGCAAGTGTATTTATTACCGTTGCTTTTAAATTATTGTGTTTCTTCACTACTATGAAATACTGATAATGAGTATGAATACTTGTTCAAGTTCCTTACCGTTTAATGATCCTCTTCTTTACTGCAAAACAAACGGCTTATTTCTTTAAATGGTCTACTTTCTATTGTGCATGCTTTTCTTTTAAATAAACAGGACAATCTAGTTAACTAATCTCATCAACGACATCGGGCAGATCGACCGCCAGCTGTGATAACGATTTCATACTAAAATCTATTTATAACGCGCGGCGCCTATTCGGTTAATGTCTAAGGAATGAGTGTCCAGGACAGACTATGTCAGGAGATACAAGATACTGAATAATGCTGGAATTCAGAGGCTGTTATATTTCATTCAAAGAAATAACTTTAAATACTGTTTCTGTTGTGGGTTCTTTTATTTATTTATTTTAATAATAATAATAATAATAATAATAATAATATTATTATTATTATTATTATTATTATTATTATTATTATTATTATTATTATCAAGGACTTCCCTGTTATTATTATTATTATGGACCTCTGAGACTGACAGTGTCAAATAATATTTGAATCTCCCGTTTATACATTATCCATGCCTGTGTGCAAAGAGATACATATACTATTTCAATTTTTTTGGTAACATATTTAAAATATTTAGGATATATAGTACTCATGGCGTTGTTTTAGCATAGATAGTTCCCCGTATAGACCCCCCTTTAATAGTGAGACCCATGATAAGTTTCAAATTCATTTCTAATCCATAAAAAATAATATTTCTAATATTCGAACCTATGCTGATTTACCCTAAAAGAGTAAAAAGCGCATTGGCACAAAAAAAAAATAAATAAAATAATAATAATAATCAAAGAAAGAAAAAAGGGGGAGGGGAGGTTGAGGTTATTTTTACTACGTCATTTTCTCTATCGGGAATATTACATCCTAGTTTAGTTCAAAACGGAGTGGGGTGGGGTGGATCCAGTCTCTCCTACTTAACGAAGATAATTAAAGCCGCAAACATTGAAAGACAAAATAAAAATTACGCACAAGAACTTCACCATTTTCTGAGAAATTACCGAACAACATCACAATTGAAACTTCACGCAGTAGAACGTCTTTTCTTCAGAAAAAAAATTAAAAGAAGCTACCTGTAATGTCGAAATTACCAATCAAAAGTCCGCTACAAAATAAAGGTCAGCGAGATATCGAGACTAGTGAAATGAAGTTCTTGATAGAAAATGTGAAAAGTCATATTCTATATCATGTAATATAAAATCATTGTCAAAATTTCTGTTTGAAATGACTTTCAATGCTAAATTTGGTTCAAAAGTCATTGAAAATTGACACACACCGTTAAATTTTGACTCCCCATGGGATAATTTTTCAACGATTTTTAATTTTATGTTTATTATAACCTTGATAACTGATTTTGGTCATAAGGAATGTCTCCCTACTCCATAATGAGCGGACGTGCAGGCCTGGTTTAATTTCATAATAAAACTTTTAACTTTAAATAAAAAAAAAACTTCTTTCTCCGTGTGTGTATATGTTTTGAATTTTAAAGAAATGGGGCACATGTACATGATGAAAAGGGCGTTGTAGAATTTTGCTCACACATTAAGTCTTGAATTCATTTCATCATAAATTTCAATTGAAATTTACCTTATTTGAGTACGTATATTCATAGAACAGAACGTTTCAAAGACAACTATGTAGTGTTATATATTTGTTTTTTACAAAACATTATATTACCTATAAAATATTACAGAATTCCAACTGGGAAAAAGTAGATATATACATGGGGTCAAGATATGTGGTTTGGGGGGGGGGGGGTGATTTTATACTCGAATTGCATTTCTTAAATGGTAGTATTGTCCTATAAAATACTACAATTTATAAGGATGAAATTGAAATTTCAAAATGACTACTAAGTACTCCTTAAAGAGGAGTTTGAAACCTTTTTCATATTGAGGCATTAATTAATGTTGAAATATGAACACCCCTCCCTATAAAGTATCATTTCTCATAGACAACACCAGTTGTTGATTTAAAATTCGCTTAGTACACTGTTTGATCATATTTTCAGTGGTAGATTTAAGGACAACCCCGGCGCTCCCCTCTTATATTTGTATAGGTTATATATCCGTTGGAATTAATTAATTCTATTTTCCAATTCAACTATGCGTTGAGACTTTTACTAGAACGCTGTTCCCGCGGAATTTATTTCCATAATAACTGACAACACCGAAGCAGTTCTGAAGTTTATACCTATGTTTTAATATCCAATCATGAAACGAGGAAAGATAAGTAAGTTTTTTGAAGTTGAAATGCGACAAAGAACATAAAACAAAACAAAACTTGCTGCAGAAGAATTGAATAGAAGGTACCTTTGTATTTACTCCCAAAATTTGTGGCAAATCTAGTTTATACAATACTAATTCTTTAGTTGATATTTGCTATGACATGTCAAGGTACGGTTATGTATATTATACGGCACCGTTCATTTGATATTCTGGGGGGAGGGAAGCCTGGAATGTTTTGAAAAAAAATTCTGCCCTGATTTTGACTAAAAAAATATGATCTTGCTCAGTCACACAGTGAAAAAATAATCTGTCTCCAATAAATTACCGTAATCTAAAATCATACATTGGAAAAAATTAAGTGATAAAACTCAATTTTTCCTGGATAGCTTTGCTCGCCAGAATTATACATAACACAACAGTTTGTGTTATTAGGATCTTTTGTTCTTCATCAGTTCAGTCATGGGCAAACCTACCATATTTTTAACTTGAATTTGATGGCAAAATCAGCAGATAGTTCGGATTTCTATGGGTACTAACTGTGCACCTCTTATAGCAGATTTGTTTCTATATTGTTATGTGGGTGGGGTTTCATGTATTCTATTAAAAATCTATACGATTCAACCTTATTGAGATGTTGGATGATACATCTAGTTACATGTACATGCATCTTGACGACATCTTAGTTATTGATAACTCAGAGTTTGAAAGATATATAGCTAACGTATACCCACCTAAACTTCAGTAAAAAAAAAGCCTGTATTTGTGATACAGAAACACTTTTCTTTGATCTATACATTAAGACAATTAACAATAAAATTCTTAGTTGGAAAGTTACAGATATTCCTAGACTAGACTCCCAACATATGGTATCTATAAAATTCAGTTTTTTCGATTTGCCAGCGCCTGCACTAACGTTTTGGAGTTTCATACAAAAAAAAATGACAAATAATGTTTGAACTTCTAACTCTGGGTTACAAGTATCATAAACTTAGAAAAGCCTTCGGAAATTGTTTTACGTCCTATTCAGAACTTTTATCAAAATTCGGAAATATTACTTTATATCCAATGGAATTTCCCATCCCAATTTCTGCGTTGATCTTGTGTACATAAGAGGGTTCTAACAAGTTTATCTAGTCGGGTTCCAAAATAGTGAAAGGCCTTCGTGATTTACAATAGTATGACCCGGAGATCATCAAAAAGACAATAATTCGTGTATCAACCCCTTCTACACTCTTATATAAAAATTTTGACTTGAACGCTGATTAACAGGCGGGTGGGGACTATATGGAGGGCCTTGTTGAACCCTTTTTATATGGCAGGGGGCATATAGTGTTGCACCCTGTCATTCCGTCATTTTGTCATTCCGAAACCTTGTCATCACAACTCCTCCCAAACCGTTCATCAGAATTTCACCAAACTTCACATGTAAGTAGGGCAGCATATGTAGATGTGCATGAAGGGAAGCAACTCTGCTGAGAAATTTTTTCAGGAGTTATGGGACTTTGAAATCAGAAAATGTGCATTGCATTTGGCTGAACCTTCATTGAATTTTCAAATATTAGTTCTGTGGCAATTATATTTCACTACTTGAGCTGCCAGCGGGGGCACCTGTGTCGCACCGACACATTAAAATTCTAGTTCAATGAAGAAATGGTCCTGAACCTCATTCCTTCTTATTGTTAATAAGTACTCTTTCATATCAATTAATTAAGGCAGAACACAGTTTACGGTTCATGAGGGGTGGATAGGGAGTAGTAGCAAATTTTGAAGCGTATTCATATCTTTATGTGCTCGGTCTTTCCGAAAAATAGTTTATATCGCTAGCCGGTAGGGCTAGTCCAACCCAAACTTTTACTAGCCAGAAGAAAATTCTGCTAGCCCAGACAAAAAGTCTTTAATCTTGATAAATCTTAATTTTATAATTCATTGTTGTACACGAATTATTAGTCATAATCATTATTACACTTGTCATTGCACTAAATTTTGCGTATTGAAAAGCACGTCATTAACGAGGAAGTATCTGCAATTTGCAAGACTAAAACGATACACTACCCTCAGGATGTGGGCATTATAAAATTAATGTGGCCAGTACTTCTTAAATTTAAAGAAAAACTTTAATTAAGGGACCGCCAGATCAAACTTTATCCATACTCATTCTGTAATTTCATTAAAACGTCATTGGGATATGTACAGTAACTTCTTTAAATCTGCGCACATCCATCATTTTGTATAAGACAAAGATAAATATATTATATGCATTCATGAATGCATTCACGAATATAGAAATTTGTAAACCACAACACATTTAATCTTCTTAATTTCATTACCTATCTGAGTGCAAGATTTCTGGTAAATCACTTGCTTGGTCATTAGATAGATACATTAAAGATAATTTATCTGACTATACTGTAGAGAAAGTTTACAATAATATGTTTTGATTTCAATTTTTAAAGTTCTATTTGCGTTTTTGAGAGATCGTTTTCTTTTTGTATTCAGAATTTCCTCTGATAAATTAAACTGCAAAAATCATGTAAAATTTTTCAATAGATCTGAGTTTTAAACCAAATCAAAATGTTCCAAATAAGATATAATATGCCATCATTGACGAAGTGTTTAAGAAATCAAAAACATTCGCTTATCTAAAACTGTACTGCATGGAGATATAGAAGATTATTTAACACTAGAGATTATAAAACGAAAGTCTAACAGTTGAATCGAACTAAAATTCAGACAGTTGTATCAAACACCGAGTGAAAAGAAAATATCGAGCCGAATTAAAATTGTAATGAATCGTTTCAGTCCTACTAGCAATGCGTTATCTTTTGTTCTCAAAAATTTCTTTTACTGAGACATCGACATTTTTACTAGCCAGTCGGGCTTTTTCAAAAGCAAATTTTACTAGCCCAAGGGAATTTTTGGTAGCCTCGGGCGTCGGGCTAGTGAGTTTTCGTAAAGACTGTGTGCTTAAAGTATTTGGATAGAGCTCAGTGAGATAAATTCAAGACAGTTTTCCTTTTGGTGATATATCAATTTTACTAAAAGTTATGGCAGTTTGAAGATGCCAAATTTTTACATTTTCGTAGATTTTTTTCCTTTTTATAATTCATGATTGATTTTGCGACTAAGACGGAACAGACATTTCTCACATTTTCAGAATTTGTGTCATAACTCTGTCAGTTTAGTTTTCCTGGGTAGCCTCTTTCCTTCACACCCCTACCCCCTTCTCTCCTTCCTCGTCCTCCTGCTTCCAGTCTCATCCTCATTTCAGTATATGGCATCATTATGACAGACTTAAATCGTATTTACATAGCTGAGATAGGTTTGAGCAGATTTTTGTCAAAAATAACAATGTTTACAATCAAATTTGTATAACTATACAACAATTTTTTATTGATGAAAAAAATTCCCTTGCTCTGGCTCTTCCAAAATCGAAATTCCCTTGCCCCAAGATTGAGGTAAAATATAATCTGGTCCGGTTGGAAAACACAGCCCCCCCCCCCCCCATTATCAAATGGACGATGGCTAACGATCTTTTGTTCTTCTATCACGATTTTGTACAAAATTTTGAGAGGAGAAATGAGACCAGGGGTGGATCCAGGATTTCCGAAAAGGGGGGGGGGGATTTACTTTTTAGAAATTGCGAACTGGACTTTGTTTTTTTGTGTTTTGTTTTCAAAGTCTTCCTGCCCCTCCCACCCCCTTTCCTCATAAAAATTAAATGGATGCTAACTAAGAAATGTTATGACTGACTTAAGCTAAATACACATTTATCTCCGAAATGGAGGAAAGGAGGACGTATATATTCTAAAAGGAGATGGTGGCGTAGCTTAAAACTTAAAAAAAAAAAGGGGGGGGGGCAGCATCAAGCCTCAAATGGGTCCAAGGTGAATCCCTGGTAAGGGGGTCAGAGTGCGAGGAGAAACTCCTGGAAATTTTAGCGAATTTAGAATTTGATATTAAAAATTCCATAAAAAACAATGCCAACTGCTGTAAAATTTAACAGCATATACACTGTACATTCAAATACATGTAAATATCAATCATAGTAGACCTATATCCTACGAACTTGTGTGTATATATTTCTGTTTTTGCATGAAGAGCGGTAAATTCATCTGAACTTATTCCTTACATGTCATGAATGCCAGTGTTTTCATTTAAAAGCTACGCGTTTTTAATTTAAAGAGGTATGTATTACACAACTAGGGAAAATTCTATTCAATTCATGCAAAGTTTACTCGCAATTTCAAGGAAACAAGCAAGCCCCCAAGCGTTTTAAGCCTTGGTCTTGCATCAGGGACTGAATGCTGTGTGAATAATTTTGCTCACCCCCTAATATTAAATCTTGGATCCGCCCCGAACACGTCTAATTAGATCGAAATTTGCCATTGCCCAACGTAAAATTTAGACGATACGTAACTGACCATTGCGCAAACAAGAACTACACAGCATGAATTGCATTTCAAGGGTAATTTTAACGTTAAAATATGATCCAACACTGCAGATCGATTTTCAGCGAGGGTGACATTTTCATGCCAGGGTCACATTTTCACGCGTCCGTGCGGTCAATTGATAACGGATTAGGTCTATTTTTAAGGTAAAAATTCGACTCTTAAACCGTTGAAAACTAATTCATGGGTCAGTTCTCAACGGGAAGGGGACCAGGTAGCGCAGTTGGTAGCGCGCTCGCTTCTCACAAATGCGACCCGGGTTGGATTCCCGGTGTGGTATGTGAGATGGTGGGGCTGTCACCAACCTGGCTTCGTGGGTTTTCTCCGGGTACTCCGGTTTCCTCCCACACAAACACCCTTACGCCAAGATCTGTGCCAACGAGCAAGATTTATATAAGTTGTTAACTTGTTTCTTAATCGCTGTAAAATAAATAAAGTTTTGGTTTTTTTTTTTTAGTTCTCAACAGGGATCACTTTTTAATGTTACACCGGAATGGGAAGATGTAATTAGGTATAGACCTGTTCAGTTAGCGGGTGATCATGAATGCAAAAACTGCAATATATTGTATTATTTACATACATGCATGCATAAAAACAAGTACTGTACGCGAAGTAACGAGTCATAAGTATTTGCAGTCTGAGATTTCTCTGTATCAGTCAGTGTTCGATACCTTTGGGAGCACAACCTGAGCTTATCGCCATATTTTCAACTGGAATATGAAACACAGCACTTTTCAATTCGTCAACAATATGAATATACCAAGTAGATTTACACCAGATAGAGTAGCAAAAAAAATATATGCGAGAAAATTGGATTTCCCGTTTTTCATTTCGTGTTTACAAGATTCAATATTAAAACATGTTTTGCTCGGACCGCCTTTAAGAAGACGGAAATTGCTGATTTCGAAGTATTTGCTTGTTCTATTTGTGGCGATAAGAAACAACGTACATTCTTATCTTAGATGTCTAATCACATCATTTATCACTCAAAGCAATTATCCATTATATGACAAAGGTCATCCACAAAGAAATTTAGATATCTGCAATGCCCGCGTGAAACCCAGGAACGTCGGGATCAGATAATGAATTACTCTGATGTGCGCACTTTTTGGATGTGAATATCTTGGTATATAGTGCCTATGGATCTAAACTTGACTGTTTGAAATTCAGTCCTTGTGATTCAAATGAGACTTCGTGTGCAGCAATTTATCTGTATCATAGAAATGAATATCACCATGACGTTGTTACATCTATGGACATTATGGATGAAGGTCAATATAAACAGATAGAAGATAAAATTACAGTTGTTGTTGCTGATAGTGAAGAAGAGATGTCCATAGTGAATATTAATTTTGAAGGTACTAAACATTTACTATTTTGCATAAAATGTAGGGCCAAGTAAGGCAATGAATTTGTTTCGTGTAAATTGAACCAGAAACACAGAGCTTACGGCTTGTTAGTCTCTTCTCAGTTATGCCAATATAATATTATTTTGGTATATTTGAGGCGCGCGGGGGAGGGGAGTATTGAGCCGAAAGCACTGCAATTAAACTTTGATTTAAGCAATATAAACTGTATCTTCATCTGATATTGTTTTCCTTACACCTGTTTTCATGATGTTATTTATTGACTTAACAAATATCACATACTAAAATATCGTCAAAATAATTCCTATATGTAATACATTCCATGTGAGATGTCAGCTCTTTCTACCCTTTTAGTAATAATGTTTAGCCAGTCTAGGGTCACGTCTACACTTAACGGCATATCATCTCCTAAAAGGGTAGTTAAGATGCAGTTACATTTCCAGGAAGATTTAAATGTTTTATCTAGTTTGTTGAGGTAGGAGAGATCAACTTTCTTGTCATATTCATTTGTGCAATGTAAAAGTTTGATAACGCATGTTTTTAAAATTCATTATAGATACGTCTGTTGAAGCCAAAAATTATATACATATTAGTACTGCAGTGTATATGCATGATTGTATATATGTTGAGAGTACTGTGATTTATAAAAGCCTTTATGACGATTAAGTCTCATCTATTCTTTGTGCACTCTGCATCATGTAACTTAAACAAATATTTTGTCTGATTTAATAAAAGAACACTCCAGTAAATGTCTCGCACACACACCCATCTACACACACACACCCATCTGTACACCCCCTCACACAGACACACCCCCTCACACACACACACACACACACCCACACACACACACACACACACACACACACACACTTATGATGATAATAACAACAAATAAATAAACAGTTGAGGATGGATATATAGATGGTAGACTATTCCCATATCCATTTGATAAAGTCTGAGTGGATGGGAATCTATCCCCGTATTTATTACATTGATTGATTATTGTTTTACGTCATTCCACGTTTATTTCATGTATATGGTGACGGCATCTGCTTGATGCGTTGCATAGAAATTCTACCTTTGCAACGAACCCACTCGAAGAGGTGAGGGATCTTTTATGTGCCATGTCTACTGTCAAATGGGACCTCGGATTGTACTGTCTCATCCAAATGACAGAACACCGGTGTGCCCAGGACTGAACTCGAACTCGGGACCTTTAGATCATTAGCCAAGCACTAAATCCACTAGGCCACACCGGCTTCATATTTATTAGAAGTCAGATTAGATGGAGGTATATTCCTAATCATGACTGAAGTCTGTATAAATGAGAAAATATTCCCCATCTAATAGATGAGTTCTGACTAGATGGGGTAATATTCCCCGATCTTTCTGATGGAGTCTGTATGGATGGGGGAACGTTCCCCTATCTATCTCATGGAGTCTATATAGATAGTGGAATATTCCCCCGTCTATCTGATGGAGTCTATATCCATGGGGGTACATTCCCCTATGTGTCTGATGGAGTCTATATAGATAGAGGAATATTCCCCTTTCTAACAGATGAAGTGTATATAGTTGGAGGGATATTCCCCTATCTATCTGATGGAGTCTATAGAGATGGAGGAACCTTCCCCTATCTATCTGATGGAGTCCATAGAGATGGAGGAACATTCCCCTATCTATCTGATGGAGTCTATATAGATGGGGGAATATTCCCCTATCTATCTGATGGAGTCTATATAGATGGGGGAATATTCCCCTATGTATCTAATGGAGTCCATAGAGATGGAGGAACATTCCCCTATCTATCTGATGGAGTCTATATAGATGGGGGAATATTCCCCTATCTATCTGATGGAGTCTATATAGATGGGGGAATATTCCCCTATGTATCTAATGGAGTCCATAGAGATGGAGGAATATTCCCCTATCTATCTGATGGAGTCCATAGAGATGGAGGAACATTCCCCTATCTATCTGATGGAGACTATATAGATGGGGGAATATTCCCCTATCTATCTGATGAAGTCTATATAGATAGAGGAATATTCCCCTATCTATCTGATGGAGTCCATAGAGATGGAGGAACATTCCCCTATCTATCTGATAGAGTCTATATAGATGGGGGAATATTCCCCTATCTATCTGATGAAGTCTTTATAGATGGAGGAACATTCCCCTATCTTTTTGATGAATTCTTGACTAGATAGGGGAATATTCCCCTATCTGTCTGATGAAATCTTTATACTAGATGGGGGAATATTCCCCTATCTATCTGATGAAGTCTATATAGATAGAGGAATATTCCCCTATCTATCTGATGGAGTCCATAGAGATGGAGGAACACTCCCCTATCTATCTGATAGAGTCTATATAGATAGAGGAATATTCCCCTATCTATCTGATGGAGACTATATAGATGGGGGAATATTCCCCTATCTATCTGATGAAGTCCATAGAGATGGAGGAACATTCCCCTATCTATCTGATAGAGTCTATATAGATGGGGGAATATTCCCCTATCTATCTGATGAAGTCTTTATAGATGGAGGAACATTCCCCTATCTTTTTGATGAATTCTTGACTAGATAGGGGAATATTCCCCTATCTGTCTGATGAAATCTTTATACTAGATGGAGGAATATTCCCCTATCTTTTAGATTAAATCTTGACTAGATGGGGGAATATTCCCCTATCTATATTCACTTATCCTTTTCAGGAGGTCTGAATGGATAGGGGATAATTTTCCTATCTGTTGGTGAAAAGTTGATACTTTTCATTTATCTGTATATATTGATCCCCAGAAAAAGGACAGAAAAATTTTCCTTTTTTATTCTGTAACGCCATTTTTATATCAGCTATAATGAAAAAGTAAGAAATGATGTAATATTTCTTTGGAACTTCTAGTTAACACAAGAGTAGAAATATGATATTGCTTTAGAAGTAATGAAAGAGTGAAGAGTCTAGTGTTATTTTATGACAGAAGGAAGGGGAGTAACTCCTGTGTGATTTGTAGGTACATGTACTGGTGTGACATGGGAGGCGCACCGGGTCAGCATCAGATAAACAGAGCCAAGATGGATGGAACAGAGAAAGAAGTGCTGTATAACACCTCCACCAACCCTAGAAGTAAGAGTTTCAATCAAGGGCAGATAACTATTATAGAAATCTTTGTATAGACCAGTTACATACAATTCTGTTCATATCTTGCGAATAATTTTTCCGATAGAGTGACTGCTTAGCAACAAGCATCAAGCCCTTTGCACATTAATAAGGGGCTGATTATAAAGCCAGTTAGATTTGGACGAGAACAGTAGTTTTCCTGAAAACTGTACATGTAGGTTATGACTGAATTGTGTGTTTTAAATGTAAAACAGACTTGTGGTTTGTTGACTTTAATGTTGTGTATAGAGAGGCATTTAAAATTGTTGTAAGTTATATGCCCAAGTTGTGGAAATGTTGGTGTAGCTCACTCTTTTCATCAGCATTGCATTTATTTATTTTGGAAAAATTGTGGTTCTGATTGGGGAAAAAAAGTAGCTGATTCAGATTGGGAATATGACCCATGAACGGCCCCGATTACAAAGGGTCAGTACAAATCTGAGAAGATGCATAATCAGAAGATGTATAGTGAGACAATGTGAATAGATAAATTCTTAAAAGAAATAAGAGGCTTAATATCCTACAGTTTACTTTTCATCTGGTGATGTTAATGCTCGACTGTGATGTCAGAGTAGAATGATGTATAATAGGGAATATCACAACTACAACAACGTCAACATACATGCGCACTTTGTGATTGTTTTGACGTCATATAATTATGACGTAAGTTGCCCACATAAGAGTGCCCACATCGAGAACAATGGATTTGGTAGGTGACTAAATGCAAACCGTGACGGGATATTAGTAGTTGTGGTACTCCGTATTGTATAGGGAAACTGTATCTCTGACATATTCAGTCTTTTCGTTACGGTATCGGACGTAAAACAATTATGACGCCATCAAATTCTATGAAAACCGAGAAATGATAGTCCACAAATGATGTTTTTGTAGGAAATTCATGATGTCCTAATTGTTTTATGCCAGATACCCAAAAGATAGGAAATGACTCTGTTTATTGAAAAGAATCAATAAATTAAGAGAAATAAGATTGATGTGAAGATACATTGGGCATTATTCATGTTTAGGTAAATGGCATCCACACATAATACACAATCAAGTACATGTATTACTATTTATCAAACTTAGAACTTCAGAAAATGTTTATACTAAATAATGATATTATGTGGTTTAACAGCAGGAGCAGTCATTCAGTATAGGCTTTTTTTTATTTTAACTATTATACTTATATCCTAGTAATAAGTCCAGAGTGATTGATAATTGTCCTCTTTTTTAACAATATCTAAGTAAATGAATATGTTGTTCCAGCCGGAAGAGGATTCTATCAGGGATTATTATGATCTGGCACAGTGTACTGATAATTTTCTGTACGAATTTTGGATTTCTTAATGACAAAATACAAATGTACTTGAAAAATCTAAATTAATACAAAAACTTTACCATATATGGTCTTTATACATTGTATATATCTGTTTTAGGTCTGAATGTGGATTCCGAAAATGACGTTTTATATTGGATTGAAGGAAATAATGACACCATCATCATGTCCTTTGACCTTACCAAACGTAGTAACGCAAGTATCGCAATTGGAAACATACGTCCAGTTGCTATTACTGTATTTCAGTCGACCACATTGTATGTAGCATATGACAAGTACTTGGCTAGTATGGGCACCAACGGACAGAATCTAACGATACTTCGAGATGAGACCACAGAGGTGAAGTACCTACAGGTATACGACATCAGGAGCCGCACAGGTAAGAAATACTTAATTAGGGGAGATAATGTGAACAATTTGGGAGAAAAATGATAAAAGATATGATAGAGCCAAACCTACTATACTGGGCAGTTTTTATGCCCCGGGATTGATAGAGCAGGGGCATATTGTTTTTAACATGTCTGGTTGTTTGTCTTTTTGACGTGTTTTTGTCTATCTGTTGTCAACTTTAACCTTTGCCATAACTTTTGAACCATGATAGATAGAAACTTCATATATGGCAACTATACTCTGCTAAAAAAGCTCTTTCAAATTACATCTAGATTATTTACTTCATGACCATGACCTTTTACCTACATTAAAAATTTTAAACATTGGTTATAATTTTTGATATGTAAGAGATAGGGCTTTCATATTTCTTATGTGTATTCCTTGTGGAAAGACCTTTTCATTGCTACATGACCTTGACTGTGGCAAGTATATTTCCCAGGGGGTGGGGTGTAATAAAAATATTGGATATTGCAAAATTTGCCTTATTCATTCTTTGTTGTCGCAGGGAGCATTAAATTTTGTGTTTCACAGACAAATCTTGTTAAACGTGGAGTCTTCTCAGTGGAGTATTTTAAAATGCTGATATATATATATATTATATATGATGAATTGACTGTTATATATGGGGACTTTGTGTAATACAGAGTTATCTACTCTTTGAGTGGGTGTCAGACGTAGAATTACTGTGACTGAACTAAATGTATGGAGACTGATCTGAAGCTACGGGGAATGAAGGAACCAAACAGATGCTTCCTTTGGAAATGTCACAGTTCATGGGACATGAGATACATAAGTATATGGGAAATAACTCTGTATTACAAAAACCCTGACTGGCAGTCTTTTTTGTGTCGCCTAGGAAGCATTATAAACTGCAATATTTCAAGAACACTTTGTGACTGTTCTTCAGTTTTTTTGTCTCTCACACTACCGTTTTAACCAGTTTTTAAAACCAAACATGCCACAATCTAGCTATTATTTCAGGTATGAATGGATGTTCAACTGGAAATGGAGGATGCTCCCAGCTTTGTCTACCATCAGGAAAATTACGTGTTTGTCGTTGTACTGCAGGATTCAAACTGGTCGATTCCAAGACCTGTAAAGGTAAGTTACACTGAGCAAATACAGTGCAGGTAAAATGGTAGCTGTGCAGACCACAGTTCTGGGGATACTGGATTGGTTTGTAAGATTGCGCTCAAAGTATCTGGAGTAGGCATAGCTCAATGGTTAAGGTCTCAAAGTATCTAGAGTAGGCTTAGCTCAATAGGTAAGGTCTAAAAGTATCTAGGGTGTGCATATCTCAATGGGTAAGGTCTCGTAGTATCTATAGTACAGTGGGCATATATCAATATGTAAGGTCTCAAAGTATCTAAAGTAAGCATAGCTCAATAGGTAAGGTCTAAAAGTATCTAGAGTAGGCATAGCTCAATAGGTAAGCTCTCAAAGTATCTAGGGTGTGCATATCTCAATGGGTAAGGTCTCAAAGTATCTAGAGTAGGCATATCTCGATGTATAAGGTCTAAATGTATCTAAAGTAAGCATAGCTCAATGGGTAAGGTCTCCAAGTATCTAGAGTAGGCATAGCTCAATGGGTAAGGTCTCAAAGTATATAGAGTAGGCATATCTCGATTTGTAAGGTCTCAAAGTATCTAGAGTAGGCATAACTCAATAGGTAAGGTGCTTAGTTTGTTACCAAAAGCTCCAGGTTTGAGTGACACATTTGGCTCATATGAGTTCATTTTTGGAGGAGATATTGAGCTTGAATTCCTATGTCATGGTAGGCGCAGCACGTAAAAAGATCCTTCACTTCTTTGGAAGGGTCCATTGCATAGGTCTTGATTGCCATCTAATGCATCAGGCAGATGCTCTCACCAAGTGAAATAATGCTCTGTCTGGTGGGATGTAAAACCATAATCCAACAAAGTATTAAAATAAAACAGAAACAGAAAGTCTCATGATTATCTTTTTTTTTTCTCTATTCCCCTTACCACACACACAGAAACAAACATGAAGAAAATCAGCTATTTTTCAGATAAAATTCATAAATTTAGTAACGTTTACATTCTGCATGTAATTGTGTACATTCAGTTGATCAACTATGAAATGATAAATTGATTAGAATGAATATCAGTTATAAATTTCACATAAAAAACGTGTGGAAAAAGTTGAGAGTACTTATATGGTATTGTACCAAGCTTTTGTTATGAGATTGTACTTGACAGGTGAATAAGATTGTCTAGAGCAGATTTCACATTCGCTTTAGCAATGATATTATGAGAATTTTTAGTTTACAGAAATGACTATTCTGCTCTCAGTCTGACACACAAAGTATTTTATATTTTATATCTTTATATGAGTTGTAGCTGAAACATGTCAATAAATTGAAGTAATTATTTGAAAAAAAAACAATAATTTATAAATGAAGTGAAATTCATTGATTGTTTTACTAGTCAGATTTCCAAACATATTAAGGTGAATCACAAATTTCCGAAAGGAAAGTGCATTACAGTTTAGTCCAAGTTTTTTTTTAAAATTTTCAATGTATGTTTTCAACAGCTGTCTTTTATCATGATCCAGGAATAAATTTAGAAACTGCACAAATACCTTGAGTTAATACGGAAGTATGAACCAGCACGGGTGTAATTTCACCTGAATTTGCACTATGTTTTGAGGTGATTTTGATTTTCCCATCCTGCTTTATGCATTTTCTGCAGAACAAATAGAAAAACACTTGGAATATCCTGTATTTTTGTACATATTATTTCTTACAGTTCTGAATTGAACATCTGTGAAATTTATGATATGAAAATATTTAATTTCCCATTTTTTATAGGAATCAATACATTCCTGATCTATACAAGTGCCACAGAGATTAGAGGAAAGTCATTTGACCCGAGTGACAAGTCCGAGGCTTTGCCTCTGATCTCCAGAATTAACAAGGCTGGAGCAGTCGACTTCCATGCAGGTATACCTTAAGATATTGATATATATTAACAATGTCCGTCCATCTTTCAAACAGGTATGGTTATTCCTAAAAAACATGAATTATTCATATTTCCTTCTTTGTTTGTGTGGCCTTGTTGTAGTTTGTTTATTCAGCATCTTTCCCACTTACCTTGTGGACACACATAGCCGTAGGTGAAACTCCTCTTTGAAGAAACACCTTTTAGTTATTGACTTTAAAACTCAAAGGTTACAATGAAGGCCAGTTGGTCTTTTGAAGAAGTTTGTTACAGTAACTTATCTTCGAGTAATTACAGTCTTGATTTACAAAGCTCAAAATTTCATATAATTATTACTTACAGAATGAAAGGTAAAAAGTTTGGGAAGAAATATGTAGGTTTGTGTATTTTTCTGAAATATAGAGGTGATTTTTAGACATTTTAATGAACTGACATACCTCAATAGACCATATTCCGGTTTTGATAATTGCTGTCTTTTTGTCCAAGCTAATACATTTTGGCGTTTTTTTTCACAGTGATGTCATAATGCATGACATAGATTCATTATAAAGTCACTGAAAAACAATGCCAAAAGGTATTAGCTCCGACAAAAAGTCATCATTTATCAAAACCGGAATATGGTCTTTTGGTAGCATGCTTGATTTAGGCAGAGACATCCCAAGTTCAGTGCTACTTGCCACCAGTCGGCATTCTTTCTTTTGTATGAGACAATATAACGGAAGTCTTTTGTTACAGAGAGTCTTTAACTATTCGGGATGTGGTTGTGGAATGGTTTGAAATTTCTAAACTCTGTATCAAACATATGCTGTTATCGTAGAGGTAAAATCATTTTGTGAAATCATTGATGTGACATTCTTAATAAAAGGATTTGTTCATGTAGTAACATTTCATTTCAGTCTCCGATTACATTTATTGGGTTGACAAGTCCTCCATCTTTATGACGGAAATCTCTAGAATCAAGCGAGATCTCACTAACCGTGAGACTATCGTGACAGAGGAGACTAGCTACGTGTCCTCCATCGCCATAGACTGGGTCACAGGTATGTGTATCCCATAATGCACCATTTAGCAGTCGCAGAATATCTTTCCTATACAGTATCATTAAACAGGGTCTCGATCATGTAGGTCTATTCCCATAATGAACAGTACCATGAAGATACAGGTATATCTATCCCATAATACATCATTAAGATGGATCAGAGTATATCTGTCCCATAATGCACCACTAAGATGGGTCACAAGTAGATCTGTCTCATAAGGTCAGTAACAGATATATTTGTCCCATAATGCACCATTAAGATCGGTTATAGGTATATTTGTCCCATAATGCACCATTAGTTTGGGTCTGGCGATTTTCTGATAATGCATCATTAAGCTTGGTCACAGACATAGATATCCCATAATGCAAACAAGCATATTCTTTATATTTAGTAAATTAACTTGATAAGAGATTTATTGCTTTCATAAAGTACTCCAAAGCAGTGTGGACCAAAGAGTATATTTCCTTGAATATTCATTTCTTTTCATAATACTAAATTATGAAGATAACTTGTGTTATCTCATTCACAACAATGTACAATAGTAGACAATCTTGGACCTTTGCAAGTCAGAAGTGAGTCTAGATGCCCTGGAGAAGAAATGTAGTAGCTCCTTCACATAAATGCCTTTAATATTGCCTAAAACATGCAAGCAACGCAAACTGCAATTGAATCTTGAACACCGATAATTCAAATTTCTTGTTACTCAAAACTATTTTTAAAGTCCTGATTCTAATTTCGCAACATAAATATATTTTTCTTGACTGAAATTTGACTCAACTTGAACTGTTTTAATGGTTCCATCCAGTTTGCATCATAGAGAGTAGACTGTACAGTTAAAGAGTTTTGATTATGGATGTCCCTTTTTTCACTATCAGTCCTTTGATTAATTACGTTTTGTTTTCCCTTTGTAGGTAACCTATACTGGACAGATGCTCACCAGAAGATTATTGAAGTCGTTCAGGTGAACAATTCTTCCATGCGTTACGTAGTGGTCTATGAGGATCTGGACCAACCCACATCCATTGTGGTGGACCCCCTTAAAGGGTGAGTGTAAAGAAATGAGTGTATGGGAAATTACCGCTTTTAAAAATGTCGATTAAACTGAAAATCTGCCAACTCGATAAATTATGATCATATTTCACCCAAATATATGAAATGAATTAATGTTGAAATCATGGACACTTAGTCATATTTCCAACATCAATGTTACTAAAAAATTATGACTTGAAATATCTCTAGGTGTTGATAGCTTAAAATGTTGTTTGATCATAATCGCAATCATAAAAATTATTGCTACATACAGCCTCATGCTTTGGATTATGACTTTGCAAGGTTGTATATCAAAGGTCTGAAAACTAGTCTTCAAAAATCTTAATGAATAATTTAACTAGATTATTATTGAAATTATCTTTGTATTTTGATTTCCACCTGAATCTTGATAGAACTCACATTGGTTTCATAGATACCTCAATACAACTAGATTTATTTTGCCCTTAACAGTCGGTACCGCTACGTGATTTGCAGGAGTTTGACTTCATTGTACTTGACAATATGACATTCATCAAATGTAATGATACTTTTAGTGCTTCTGAAATTGAGCATTATACTCAAAGTACCTGCCAATTTGTGCATAATATTTTACAAACATATATTAGTTATATTCATCTGTATCTTATTGATTTTACTCATTTCATTTGGTATAGGCATATGCACTGGCATAGTATTTCACAAACATATATTAGTTATTTTCATCCATATCTCATGTCTACAATGTACTCCCTTTTTTTTGGTACAGCCGAATGTACTGGATTGACTCAGGACGATACCCCAAGGTGGAGGGAGCAGCGCTGGATGGTTCAGGGCGTCACATTTTGGCAAAGAGGGAGGAAAATGTTAATAAGGCTAGCATAATAGGCCTGGCTCTGAGCTCCGAGGATAGTAAACTGTACTGGTGTGACAACAAGCAAGAAGTCATCAGTATGATCACTCTGGGTAAGACTTTACATAAAGCTAGCATAATAGGTCTGGCTCTTAGCTCTCAGGTCATTCCCTTACATGCCAAACATCTTCACTATCTTCACTGGATGGGCTTGATAGTTCCTGAAAAATATTTGTGCATTGCATGAGGTTGATGTTGATACAATACCAGTGTAATAAAATATACATTATTTAAAACATGAAATAAATACCAAAAAATCAAAGAAAAAAAAAACTTTTCTTGTCGTGATTTACTTTTGACCTTTGAACTGTTTTGCAGTTGAGCCATATAAAGAGGAGATATTACTGAACTTATCGGCTGTAGCTGGTCGCGATCCTATTCATTGGGACTGCCAGTCTGTTACAGTACACGGAGATTACATTTATTGGGTGGATTTGTAAGTTGATTAAAAGAATCTACCTCAGATGTCCAATGATGATTGAGAAATCCAGAAACCCAAGTGTTAAATTCACTTTGTCCATGCTGAAGCTTAATGATTTAATTTGATATGAGGGTTTGTGGATTTCTCATTCATCACTGGATATTAGGGATTGATTTTTTTTCTCCCACTGATTAATTTGTCTTTTTAAATAGTCATTTTCCCTTGCTCTGTATTAGAAAATGAACAAAATTAGATGACCTGACGTAGATGTATGTCAGATTAACTTATGAGGTCATAATAAAATTAAGCGCAAAATATGACTTTTAGCTTGTCATTCAACACTCCCCTCCCTCTGTGGTTGAGGAGCTGGTCTTTTCACACCACCTCTTTTAAGGATATCTCTGTGAGTATGGAAGAAAAACCTATATATGTCAATGTGATCTTGTTAGTAAACAAGTTATTTCTCAAATTAAGGTGGCATTAAAGTCATGAAATAATGTTTGAAAGGACATGGGATAGGTTAAGAACATGCATATTAAACTTGCAGTGAATTTCAGCTAAGTGTATTTATTTTTGCCAAACTGGTGAGTCCCGCTCTGGTCATGCCGGTGTCCTGTCTTTCGGATAAGACAGTAAAATCTGAGGCCCCGTGTGGTGGTATGCATGGCACGTTAAAGATCCCTCACTGCTTCAGGTGGGTCCATTGCAAAGGTCAAAATTTGTATGCCCCGCATCAGGCAGATGCTGTCACCATATACGTGAAAAATTAGTGGTGTAACGTTAAACAAAAACCAATCAATTTGTTTTTGTCAAAAGACTTTGGATATGTCATGGTCATTTGTATTCGTCACACAATTTAAGATAAGTTAAAGTAATTTGTGTTTACTTAGTCAATGACATGGACATGTTTAAAGTCATAGCATTTGTTTAGCTAACTTAGAAAAGTCTAAATTCTTGCATTGTTGAAAAGACTTATCATAAGTCATTTGTTATATGAGTAAAAAAATGTCAAGGTCATTTTGTTGGTCACTGAAAATAAATAAATAGCAAAGTAATTGTCAATACTTGTAATCATAAAAGAAATACATGTAATATTCTTTGAATAAATTGCATATTCCTGATCTTTGAAGTGTTCTTTTCTATAGAGTAATATATGGTGTATTACAATATGATATATTGCAATATGATATAATATAATATGATGTAATGTGATAGATCTATATGTTTTTTCTTTATATGTAAATATGCTAGGTAAAAAGGTTATCGTAAAGTGTTTTAAGATAAGAATTTTATATCATTGAAGTATCTGTTACAGGGGTCTCCATAAAGGAGTGATTCGAGCTGTCCACAAGTCTGGACAGAATGTGACAACTGGCTGGACAGACCTTTCTTCGAGTCTAAGTAACATTAAAGCCTTTGATGGTGCTATTCAGAGTGGTAAGCATATGGACAATCCTAGATAAAATTAAAGAAAGGCTTGAGTCACTTGCATATTTTTGTAATTTTACGGAATATCTTCTACCTTAGCACAAGTAGGGTCAATGTATGTGGCTCATCGGCAGTGCGTCTGGCTTGTGGCAGAGAGGTCTTAGGTTCGAGTCCCAGTGGTGGCCATCAGTCTCCAGTCTTTAAGTTAAGACAGTAAAACCAATGTCCAGTGTCATTGGCGGATCCTGAGGGGTGAACCGTAGGTCTTGACCCACCCTGAGATTTGGCAAAAGTTAATTTTCTTGTTATTTTTTATGTAAAATAAGTAATTTTATATACGAAAACATGGGTGGCCCCCATCTCGAAAAAATTCTTCGGGGTGGACCCCTCTCAGCAAAATTTCTGGATCTGCACTTGTGGTAGATGTGAGCATGTAAAAGATGCCACACCACTTCCAGAAAGAGGTCTATTGCATAGGTTGATATTTCTTTGCCATTCATCAAGCATGCATAGCATAAATGTTCATACCAACTCATACCTTGATTTTATACATGAATTATTACTGAACTATGCCCTACCTGCTTATTACCTAGCTTGCAGATGTATATATTTTAGCCATGTGGCATTTCCTTCATGTCCTCATTATTGTTATAGGTACCAATGCTTGCAGTGACAAAAATGGCGGATGTGAACAGTTGTGTTTCTTTACTGGAAAAAATGTCTCATGTGCCTGTTCCTATGGGAAACTCCAGTCTGACGGAAAACATTGTGCTGGTAATGTGTTGACTTTGTGAATCTTGAAGTTTTTTATCTCATCAGTTTATCAAAAGTTGGCTAATGAGAAGGAGGAAGGGAGAATGATGATGCATGGTGTACACATCAGATTCTATTTATATTAGTCAATAAGCGCAAAAACTTTTTTTACATGTATCATTATGCTTAAGTTTTCATGAAGCAAGGATCTTAGGGACTGAAAATAATAAAATCTATCACCACATTGTATAGAAATAGGGAAATCTTACCTAAAAATTTCAGGTCAAAACATTAGAATATGGTTAACATGCTAGTGTTTTAGAAAACCTGACAGGATGTTGGCGAATCTTCTGTCAGAAATATCTGCTAGTACCTGACGGTAAAACTCAATTTCTGACAGGGGATTCGCTGTAGCCCCCGTAATTTGCTGTGTCAGGAAGATGTAAAATATCCTTCAGTGTTTCAATGTGGGTCTATTAAATGTTTTCGAATTTTTTTGTAATGTATCGGGCAGGTGTCCTCACTATTATGAAATAATCTGAAAGATGCATAAAACAAAAATGAAACAGAAAAATGTTGTAACTTTATGAAATGGATAAAATCTTTTTCAGATCATGAGACTTTCCTTGTGTACTCCAAGGTGACCTCTATCAATACCTTACACATCTACCCTGATATGAACGCTCCCAAAAAGCAGATCAGAAACTCCGCTCATATACGTAATGTGATCGGCCTGGCCGTAGACTACCCCAATAAGAGAATCTTCTTCAGTGATATACAGATGAGCACCATAAAGGCTGTAGACTTTGATGGAAAAATATTTACTCCTATCGTTGGATGTAAGTTTTTATTATCACATTAGTCTTTTTGTAGATTTCAGGTTGGATCTCTTTGTATAGTTGTCATCATACAAATCAGTAAGATTGTGTTAGTGTCGTACACTCTCAGGGAGGTCACATGCAATAAGATCAGCAGAGAATATCACATTTGTCCGTGTTAGTGACTTTTACTGAAGTGTGACTTAACAGTTTTAAGTTCAGCAGAGGGCATCACATCTACTGGTGTTAGTGACTTGTACTTTAATGTAACTTATTGGATTTAAATTCAGCAGAGGATATCGCATCTGTCTGTGGTAGTGACTTATTTTTTTATGTGACTTAGCAGCTGTAAGATCAACGGAGGTTATCACATTTATCTAGTGACATACACCTTTATGTCACAGAACAACAGTTACTGTAAAATCAACAAATGGTTTAACATCTGTCTGTGTTAGTGGCTTCTACTTCTACGTGACTTATACTTCTACATGACTTATACTTCTACGTGACTTATACTTCTACGTGACTTATACTTCTACATGACTTATACTTCTACGTGACTTATACTTCTACGTGACTTATACTTCTACATGACTTAATCTCTATAAGATCAGCAGAAGGTATCTCTTGTATCTGTGTTATTAACAGCTGTAGTATTAGCAGAGAGTGAACATATATCATAGGTATGTCTGTGGGAATGACTCATATTTTGATATGATTTATTAACAGCTGTAGGGTCAGCAGAGGGCATAGCCTACGATGAAGTCTCCAAATACCTTTACTGGACAAGCTATGCCCATTCTACAATAAGTAGGAAACTTATCAACTCTACTGGTTCCATGGTTAATGTTTCTGCAGAAACTGTAGTCACATTGTCCAATAATGACCATCCTCGAGCCATTGTACTAGACGCTTGTAGTCAGTAAGTACCAGATTTATCTTGTACACAATTTATATGCATAGGGTATTTAAAAAGTAATAAATATCTGTGCTCTATATTTCTTTGTTACTGTGATGACAGAATCAACATACTTGAATCCTCAAAGTACCCTAATATTATGAAGTAAATTTTTTTATACCAATATACCGTCTTAAATTCATTTTGATTGTATGTCTAAAATCGATCATAACTGGTATCATTCTTGTTAACTTTATTCTGAGTGATCATTAAAGATTAGCATTGATTAAGGCCTGTCATTGTTTGAGGCCCTGCATTGATTAAGGCCCTGCATTGATTAAGGCCCTGCATTGATTGAGGCCCTGCATTGATTGAGGCCCTGCATTGATTAAGGCCCTGCATTGATTCAGGTACCCTATAGGAATCATATCTGTCTCTGCTTTGTTGTGAGATGATACTTAAAAGGGTCTCCAACTTAAGTTTGCACACAGATGACGGAACATGCTTATAGATTTTGAGTTGAAGGTCATAATAACAGAGCAAAAACCTTCATGACTTTGTTAATTCTCCTCTGAAGATTTGTAAAATGAGAAATAAAATGAGAAAATTCAGAAGTCATAATTTCATATTCTTCTGTTCAACAATGAATTAATAACTGGGATTTTGATTTTATTGAGGTTTATTCTATCGATAATAAAAATAAACCATTTTGCATGACAACTTATTTAAACTTTTGATAGTGAAATAAATTAAAATCAAATAATTGACTTAAGTATTTTTTCAGTTTATTGCGCCAGACCCTGATATTTAAGTATGTTTCAAGATCTGGGACAAGGAGTGTTATATGCACCATCAGATATCAATTTAGTTTAATTCCAAGTGCTTTTATGATTTTATACAGTCCTCATACACCATGATGATTAATACGAAATACAATTTAACAATTGTAAGTTTCATGAACAGAGCAATCAAGAAACATATACATGTATATTTCATTTCCTTTTTTTAGACGGATGTTCTGGACCAATTGGAATGACTTCAATCCCATGATTCAGCGGTCATACATGAGTGGCTATAACGCGACCTCTATTATCACCTCTGATATCCGTACACCCAACGGTCTGACCATCGACCACAGAGATCAACTACTGTACTGGTCAGATGCAAGACTAGACAAGATAGAAAGATGTGATTTTGACGGAAACAATAGAAGGGTATCTGTATTATTTTGTCAGTGTTAAGTGTGTAAATGAAAGTGTTATACAGGAAATTTTTGACTCCTGACTAAAATGATATTCAGATCAGTTCTTGAAGCCATAATGCTTAGAAATTATCATTTAAATATAGTCTAGTCTCATTTACTCAAATGTCAATAACGAGAATGTCCTGTTGCTTTAGATGATATAAATGTCCTGGCTCATAAGCTACATATGAATATAAAACCGAATCAACCTTCCTCAATCTGTATGATACCTGCCTTTTGATTGGCGTATTGAGAGTTATCACATCATTGAAGAAACTGTTTCTAGCAGATATTTGAATATCCTTGATATTAGGCTTTCAAAATTTCATTTAGTCATAAAATTTAGTATATGGCACCATAGAGAAATTTATAGCACTGGGCCAAGCTTGTAGTACCAGATAACCAAGGTAGGTGCTTAAGAGAAGTGAGAATTGGTTCATGACTTTGTATAAACAACTGGGATAGCTGTTGAAAAATAGGTGGTATTTGTATGAACACCAAGGGTTGTGTTAAAAGTCATGTTCAGTTTTGGCCCATGATTTCTGCTCACTCTTTGGTATGTAGAGCTTGTTTTGTATTGTCAGGTGGTAGTGGTAACAATTCCTAAGCATTCCTTTGGTCTGGCTGTGTATGGGGAGAACCTATTTTGGACAGATTGGATGAGGCGATCGGTATTCAGGGCCAACAAATATGACGGCAATATCTATACCACATTGAGGACAGGATTGCAAAGACAACCAATGGGAATAGCTGTTGTTGCTGAGGATGCAAATGACTGTAAGTATAGATACAACCAATAAGAAGAGTCGAATGATTTAATTTCCTTTCTAAAACAATTACTGATTTCTTTATCAATCTGCAAAACATTGAGACATTAATTTTATTCTTATCAGTTCTTGAAAAGAGAATTATTAAAGAATTTCTTCCACTTATTCTCACTCCTCCCGGGCACTGTTGTTAGTTCCACAGTCATGTGACACCAGTTACTTTCGTATTTTACATTTAAGAATATCGAGTTACATTACATGTAATCATTTACATGTTTTTATGCCCATGTCCTCTCTGTTTGCTTGTCTGTTGTCAACTGTAACTTTAATTTATATGGTGGATTTTGGATGTATTGTACATTATTAAATCCTTATAATCTTTTATATTATCAGATTTAAAGGAAGGCAAGAAGTTCTGATAGAACATTTGCATCAGTTGAAGCATGGTAGCAGAACATGCTCACTCCCTCCAGACACTGGTCTCATCCAATTTGGGATTCACAATTTTTTCTGCATTTTCAAATTTATGCCCTTAATGATTTTCAGCCAATCAAAAATCTCAGCACTCCTGATTTCACAGCAGTTTTTAGCCAAGCAAAAATCTTACTGGGGGGCCAGGTAGCACAGTCGGTAGCATGCTTGCTTCTCACCATTGCAACCCGGGTTTGATTCCCTGTGTGGTATGTGAGATGGTGAGGCTGTCACCAACCTGGCTTTATGGGTTTTCTCCGGGTACTCTGGTATACTCCCACACAAACGACACCCTTACACCAAGATCCGTGCAAACGAGCAAGATTTATATAAGTTGTTAACTTGTTTCTTAATTGTTGTAAAAAAATAAAGTTTAAATTTTAAAAATCTTAATGCATTTATGCAGTTCAGTCATTCAGAAATATTTACAACCTGACCATGATATATTGCAATATTTCATTCAGTCAAAAAAGGGAGACTCATGAGAAATTATATATGACTTTGTAATGTATATTTGCCTCCACTTTGTAGGTACCACTAATCCTTGCTATAAAAATCCTCTAAGGTGTGAAGGAAGTTGCAAGGTGGCGCCACTCAATACACCATTTTGTTCATGTGATCCACCTCTCATCCTGGCGGCGGATGGTGTACGTTGTATCAGTAAGTCAGGTTCTGTCTTTATAGTTACATATGCAAGTAAACCTAGAACATCAGAAATGTACATGTATTTCTAAAAAATGTAAAGGGAGAAGGTATACACGTTAACAATATTTTTGAGATGTACTCTGGTACTTGTTATGCACATTTGCATTAAGGATGGCATAGTTCAATCAGTAGTGGTTTCCAGTTAAGAACCCTAGGTGAGAAAATCTTGAGAAGGAAGGAGAAGCCAAGGTTACCCTTCTCTTTAATCTGCAGAAGGTACGTTAACACAGCTTGGGAGGTACATTGGCACACTTTCATGTGACATAATCTATAGGTAGGTCTTTGAGATCAGCCCACTGATCCACATACCGTATATACTCGCTTATAAGACGAGTTTTTGGGGCTTAAATTGCTTTCCAGAAGTCGGGGGTCGTCTTATAATGGTAGTACAAAGTTAATTTCATTTGAGAACTCAAATTTTTTGGAATCTTGCGCGTAAAAAAACTAAAATTGAAACGAGTGCTACAATACTGGTAAACGTGACTCGAATGATAGTTTTCCAATATCTGTACGGCGATTCTGGAACAATATTATATATTTTGACTGTACCGCCGAGTTTACATCATCCCCCGTATTTAAACTTAAACGTACATGTATATAACGGTGCAGCCGTGCAATCAAATTATCACATCGGTTAATAACCTGCTCGATGCTTCACTGAACACCTTTCCCCAAGTAACCCAGTTCTCATTGCATAGCACACGCCGCCGCTGAGCGTTAAACAAACAAACAAACAGATGCGATGTCCAGGTAAATGTCACGGGGCTATTGTTTAATTAGTACGTACTCAAAATAATGACTGTTTATAAATCGGAACGAAATAACGCAGTTCTTTTAATCGATCGATTGTTTCAAGTTAAACCGAAACACATTTCGTATTCGTTAAACATATGACACATTATACATCGTGTTAGTTGACGGAATTTTAACCTCGTCTAATAAGCGGGTCAAAGCTAAAGTACTAGAATTTTTCTCTGAATCAGGGGGGGTCGTCTTATAGTTGAGTCGTCCTTATAAGCGAGTATATACGGTACTCTGTTGATAGACACATACTGTTCTAACCATGTATCATCTTTATATCCTATTTCAGAGAAAGAGCTCCAGTGTAAAGTGAACGATTTTGTGTGTCACGATGGTTTGAAATGTTTCTCTATGAACCATGTCTGTAACAACATCTCAGACTGCTTAGATGGGAGTGATGAGTTGCCGCAGGTTTGCAGTGAGTATATTAGACATAACAGTCACCATGTAGGTATAGCTCCATATATCAGTCACTCTGTAGACTACTTCTGTTGTTACACCTTATTACCTCAAATGTTATAATTAATCAGGTAGTGATTTAATAATAATAATAATACATGTAATAATAAATAATAATAATAACGATAAAAATAATAATAATATTAATATTAATAAAAGACGGTGTGGCATAGTGGATGAGGTGTTTGGCTCATAACCTAGAGGTCCCAGGTTCGATTCCTGCCCTGGGCACACAGTTGTTCTTTCTTTCGGATGAGACAGTAAAAACCGAGGTCCCTAGTCATGGTAGGCGTGGCATGTAAAAAATTCCGCACTGCTTTGGGTGGGTCTTTTGCAAAGACAGAAATTTCTATGTAATGCATTAGGCAAATGCCATCACCATATACTTGAAATAACCATGGAGTGACGTAAAACCATTATTTATTGATCAATAATAGGTTTGAACCCATTCATATCGGATATATGTCCAAGAACTTGATGTCGTGTAAGTATAATCATCATTAGTCTCGACAGCAATGGTATTCAGCACCAAATCTAAGTAAGAACTGGGGGTACCACCATATATGGAAGTTAGACATCCATAGTTAGTTGTTTAATACATGTCAAGTTTTACGTCGCTTTCAACAATTTTTCAGTTATATTGCAACATGGGAGCAGAATGTAACCAATGTCTGAAACATATTCGTACAGTGTGGATTTGAACCAGATCACTTTTGCCTCAAGGTCATCACCTATCCTCTACACCACATCTTTCTCTGATAAAAAATTGAAATTAATTAACAATAGCACATGAACAATTTACTGCCATATTCTTTTGCATTGAAAATTTAAGTACATATATCAAGCAGTGATGACTTTATAGCTGAGAGTTAGTAAAGGTCAAGGTCCATTAATATGATGTTAGTCTAAAGGTCAAGGCTCATTAATATGATGTTAGTCTAAAGGTCAAGGTTCATTAATATGATATTAGTCATGTAGTTGTCTTGTGTAAAAGTTCGAGTAAGAATCTGAATATATTTTCTTGATTCATATTTCAGTGAAGGCTTCATGTGGTGTTGGTTTCTTCACCTGTGACAACCATCAGTGTGTGCAGAAGCCGAATGCGGAGTGTGATGGAGTCACTGACTGCATAGACAATTCTGATGAAAAATCCTGCTCGTGTCCTAAAGACCACTTCAAGTGTGAGACCACTGACCAGTGCATAGAGAAGGATTTCCGATGTGACTTTGACCCAGATTGTAGGGATCATTCTGACGAGAAAGGATGCAGTATGTTCACTTGCTTTTGTTTCAGTTTGCATCACAAATGATTATTTTAGTGACATATCAATTGGCATCTGCCTCATTTTTCTGATCTACTTAAATGACCTGTCGGATGCAGTGATTTACCTTTCATGTGCTTATGACCCGAGAATATAAAACTTCTTGAGAACACTCTCTGTGCTCAAACTCTGATCCCATGCTCAAATCATCTAAAATATTTAGGTTATAATACTTCTTACACTTGTGCATGTGCTCAAATTTGAGCATATTTTAAAGTATTTGTAAGATTGGTAAATACATTGCTTAAACCAATGCTCAAAACATCTATAACCTTTACCAATCTCAATCTCCAGTGGTAGTCTCTACTGAGCATGTTCTCAGAGTTTGAGCATGGAGTTTGAGCTGATGACGGTAACAGTTTTATAACGTTTGGGCTATATCTCCTTGTGACCTCTCTGTAAGATAAGACACCGATGAGCCACTGATAGGACTTGAACACAGTACCTCTTGACACATAGCCAAGCATTTATTCAATTGGGCTCTGTAGGCTTTATTTGGATCAGTCATGAAAAATTCTGACAGCTTGCTTCAAAATGTGCAGGGTATGACATTAATTTTGAGAGAGGTGGTCCAGTTGGACAGCCTCAAGGAAATTATATCCGTCCAAATTCTAGTCCAGTTTTAACTACATGTAGCTGAAGTGATTCAAATTCAGATACTAAAGTATCACATGCTATAAGAGACTATAAAAGATTTTGTAATGTTTTAATACGAAATAATCATAAAAAGTCTGTGATAATCCTCACAGTATCGGGTAAAATAGCTGCCATGCAGCATGTAAATCAAGTTAGAGTGGAACCTCATCATAAAACTGAAGATTTGGTGTATTTACTAATAACTTTCACAACATAAACATTATAGTATACCCTCAGTGAACTGAACTCATGATTCAGAAGTGTTGTACAATTTGAATTGCAATACATTTGGTCTTTACGACATCATGTTCCACACATGGAAAGTCTTTCCTCCACTCGATCAAAAATTTTCTGACATTTCTCTTCATTCTTATTTCTTTTATTCTCTTCTTTACTTGATTTATTTCCAACCCCTTCCTCCTCTTGTGGCCCTTCCACATAAACCCAACATTAGGTATTCGCTACGCTACCGACAATCTGCAAGTAAAATCTAAATTTAAACACCATGACCGTGGGAAAGCACTATAACAGCATCACTAATCCATTCTCATTAAATTTACCAATATTAAATATTATGATTGACAGAATTATGACACTGTTTGATTTCTATTAAATTAATTTAAAAGAATATCATCTTCTTTAATATCAAAGGACATGTTTAAATGTTACTTTATTTCACGTATTAGACTTGTATACTGGGGTATATGAAGGTGGAATTTGATAATTTCCCTTGAATCGTTTTGGCATTTGATGCACCGTTGTTTCGTTCACAAAGACCCATAATAATAATTGCTATTTTGTTCAATACTAAATACTGAGCTCATGTTTGTCAGCTAATAAATAGCAGTTTGATAACATTTACTGTATTTGTATAGTAGGCTCAAACCTGTCCAGTCAGGCTGTCTGTGGAAATTTTTACCTGTCCACTGCTGATTTTTTACTAGACAATATCAGTCAGACATGCCTAAATGTCAAACCCTGATGTGTATTGATTACTTCATTGTTTTCTGATTTACTTTCAGAACAAGGATTATTAATTGCTTTGCTTATGGTGCAGGCAATTTTGGTTCGATTCCCAGGTCAAGCAACCATGTTTAAATGGCTGTTTACCTCCAGCTTTCATGACTTCATGTGACTGGAATTGTGAAACCATATCAGTCAATAATCAAGTCTAATTTTCATGTAAAGAAAATTAATATCTATATGTATTTCACTTAATTAACAATTGATTTATACACATCTATTAGTGGTTATATTTTTATCAGAATATTATGTATAAAATTGAACAGAAAGTTTCTTAAATCAAGAGAGATTCAGAATTTAATTTAATTATTTTAATTTTTGCTTCAGATAATGCCTTTACTCTCCAGGTATTGCTTCTTGGGGTCTTATTCACAAAGAAACTTAAGTCCAAGTCTAAGAACTGATACCTAAAATACCATGTGTCATTGTTCTAAGAATTTGTCGAAAGTTTGCCTGTGACTTATCAGATATACTGTTTACAGAAACTTTTTATTAATTCTTAGAATTAAGACACATGCTACCACATAGGTCTCAATTCTTAGACTTAGACTTAAGTTTCTTTGTGAATAAGTCCCCTGGTTCCTGATATTGAGTTTGCTCTCCAGGTATTGCTTCCTGGTTCCTGATATTGAGTTTGCTCTCCAGGTATTGCTTCCTGATTCCTGATATTGACTTTGCTTTCCAGGTATTGCTTCCTGGTTCCTGATATTGACTTTGCTTTCCAGGTATTGCTTCCTGGTTCCTGTTATTGACTTTACTCTTCAGATATTGCTTCCTGGTTCCTGATAATGAATTTGCTCTCCAGATACTGATCTCTCTTTGCAGACATTTACCAGTTTTCTCCAGATACTATTAATTTTTTTTCTGTGAGTACTGCCTTGTCTCCTTTTTCCAGATACTGCTTTTCATTCTTCAGTTTTCTACCTCTTTTTGTAGATATCAACTGTACTCTACTGAAGGATAAAATGTTTCCGGGAGTGACGGAGGAGGTAATATCGTGTAACACTACCTCTCAGTGTATCCTCAAAAGCTGGCTCTGTGATGGTAAACGAGACTGCTTTGATAGCAATGACGAGAAGAATTGTGCAGAAGGTAAACAAGTTGGTCGGATTGGTTTGACTGTTCAAGCATATTAAACTAGTAAAATTATAGTTTACATAAATAGTAAAGGAACACAAACACTCTGTATTGCAAATTTTCGGCCTCACGACCTTTATCAAGCAATTTTTCAGATGTAAAATGCAAAGCTATGTAAAATTGATGTTTACGTTTCAAAGACACATAAGCTTCTAAACTAAAATAAACGATGATGTCATAATATCATTATTACGTGCGTAAGTACAGCGTTAAAATTGACTGATGTTAATGTTAAATTACATGTGGGAATCTTGTATCTAAACCTATACCGCATAGAAAATCATCATACTATATACAATTATATAGAATAATTAAATGAAGTATACCGACATATTATATAAAATGGTAGATATACAACTAGGAAAATAAGTGTGCTAAAAAAGTGTGGAGGACTTCTTCGAATCTTTATACATACATGTAAATGTTTGATAAATATTATGTCATTTCTAAAATTGACCCTTCCAAAAGACGTAATCTTTTTGTTGATATCGCCTGAGGTTTATAAAACCTCCAAAATGATGTCTTCATTGATGACATGATAAAGATATCAAGGAGAAATCCTCTGAATATCCTCTGAAAATTTTAGTGTTGTTTATATGGAGTTAAGGGGGTGCACAACTTAACTCTCTGTTATTGAGTTTTGATATAATCCTTCTGATGCATGAAAATTACACTGAAAATTAAATTTATATAACTTGGATTTTACAGGACCAAGCAACTGCACAGGATCAGGTTTTCAATGCAAAGCAGGGGGTTGTATCCCGTTACCATGGCAATGTGATGGTGACATAGATTGTACTGATGGATCAGACGAAGGCGATAACTGTGGTAAGCTGATGATGTTTTACCTGTTTAAGTTTAATTCAGTTTGTTTCAAACTGCAATTTGGATGACTTACATCAGTTGATGGTGTTGATTGTTGTGTATACATGTACTAGATTTTTGGTTCTTTTTGGTTTCAGAATACACTTGTCAACCAAAGATGTTTAACTGCTCGGATAATCACTGCCTTCCTCAATCCTGGCAGTGTGACGGCTATCCAGATTGTACTAATGGGACAGACGAACTGGACTCCATCTGTAGTAAGTACCTTGTATTTATAATGTACCGAGTCCTCCAAAGGGAAGTTAGTATAAAATGATAACAAAACACTCTTTCTCCACAAATTTTCAGCCCCTTTATCAAGTGGAAACTCATACATTGAAGAAGTTTATGTGAAATACATTACTGATGGCAACATGGCCCAGCGCAAATAACATTTTATTTGCACTGGGCCATGTAACCGACAGTAATGGATTTCACATAGATTTCTTCACTGTATTTGTTAAAGGCCAAGGGGCTGAAAATTTGTGGACAAAGCATGCTTTGTTATTATTTTACCTGGTACTTAGTTTTAGGATCTCACATTTAAGACAGTTGAGTGGACTAGAATTTTATGAGAGTGCTTTGCCTGATAGGTATGGCAATAAGGTGATTTATCTGCCCATGAACAGAACTCTCCTGCTTTCTGCATATCAAGGTGAGGTATATAAAGGTGACTGCTACATCGCTGACCATATCTCACCATGGTGAATTGACCAGAAAAACAAGAACAGTTAATTGATAAAAGAGACTTGCCTAGCTTTGATGCCACTCCTTTTCCACTCCTGCAACTAAATGTTCCTTAATAAACATGAGCGGATAACTCATCCTATTGAAATGGCCCATATATTAAGAGCACAAGTACTAAGACGTAAAGCCTGATTTTAGGAACAATATTGGTACGGAAGTGAAGAATTTACTTTCTTTCCGCATAGCAGTCTTCTGTGTTTAAGATAACCTCTTATATATGTGAAATCAACAGAGAAAAACCTGAACCAATGCAGACAATGAACCCAGCATACATTTGACTTTAGTGTCTGTCATTGAAAAGTTTTGAGTTAGAATATAAGTTGTTACAGTAATTCCTTAGAATTATGCACCTGACATTGCACTTTTTGGCAGGTTACATTTATAACTATGGCCTGTTGGTGATAGGGCAAACAAACTGCAGCTTACTGATTGATGCTCTTGGTAAAAGTTGCAGTAATGATCCTTGGATTCTCTCTCAGTCATTTATAGAATGGTTTGAGAGGTGGGATCAGAGTTAGTACTAAGTTTTACTTTGCATGTATTCCAGGAAACCGTACATGTAAAGACACGGAGTTTCTCTGTAGCGAGAATGGTAGATGCATTCCGATGGAATGGAAATGCGATGGAGATCCGGATTGTCCTGACAGTGAAGACGAAAGCCTGGAGCATGGATGTCGTAAGCAATATTTGGTTCTGATATTGCAGGTTTATTAAGTTAAAAGACAGCGGATGTTCATAGAGAAAATTAATTGATTTACATTCGTGTGCTACTTTCCCTGTACTCAAGAATATAGATGACGAGACTTTATCCCTAGATAGAACCTCTTTCAACCATGGACATTACAGATTTCAAAATCTTAATACCAAATGCCATGAATGTGCAGATTGACATAGAATTTTACATCTTGGGCCACATCAAATTTATTATTAGTTCTTCAAGAGCGACGGCACCTAAAATTGCAAATTTCAAATTTTAATATTAAAAAAAGAATCCCCCACGAATTTTCCAATCGAACGCCAAGAGCTATTTTTCCTTCTAGATTTGGCACTAAGCTTCCTTAATATGCTTTAAAAAAGATGTTACTGGTCTTCATAAACGACCTGATAGATTACCAAGTCAGAATTGTACACCAAATTAATGATGATTTGCATTAAAAGGCTTCAAATGGAGTCATTTTTATTGCTTAAGACATCGATATTTTCAAAATGAGGCAGATCTTATAAATATCTCATAACTTCCGTAACTCTTTAGGTCCTTATTTTGTCAAACTTTTGTAATTTCAACTTCATTTCGAAATTTAATTTAATTTATTTTTGCACCCTCTCGCCCCTTAAAATTATCAAATATGTCTGAAGAACTAATAATTAATTTGGTGTGGCCTTGAATGCCAGTAAATGTGATGTGATATGTGAACATGATTATCACCTGGTTTGTTTTGAGTAAGAGGTAATACCGGAATTATTTTACCTCTAACCTCTATGGTAACGAATGTGTATTTTTTAGGAGGAAATGGATAAAACTAAATGACACTGACAGGTACACAAGTGAACTTCCCTTCTGCCCTAATCTCATTCCCAGAGTTAATGTAGATCTGTTCATATTTATTCTTATTTTAACATACACCAAGATTATTTCACATATATAGCAATGGCATCTGCCTAATGCATAACAGAGATTTAAGCCCATGCAACCAACCCACCTGGAGATGTGAGGGATTTTTCATTTTATACCATGACACAGGATCTTTGGTTTTACTGTCTCATCAGAAAGATAGAGCACCATCAAAACAACAGCACCGACAAACTATATGCAGGATTTGAACCCTAAACCCTTTCAGTCACGAGCAAATCACTTATTGAGCAAGCCAGATATTTATGTAGGCTTTACATGCATGAAAATCACTGAGATTTTTTAGCGCATTGTTATATTCTGTGTGGCCTCTGTGGTCCCAGTTTGTCATGAGAGTTTCTGGAGAGAATTGTTTTTCTGTTGTAGAGCCACCAGAATGCAGTGAGGAAGAGTTCCAGTGTATGAATAGAAAATGTGTGAAGAAAATCTTCTTTTGTGATGGCGAGGATGATTGTAGCGATGGCAGCGATGAACCCAGTACCTGTGGTAAATATTTATTGAAAACTTGAGTTCGTTATTATGGAAACAACACCTGTCAGTATTCAGTGAGACACCAGGCACCTAAAATCATATTTATTGAGTAAACTTTCCCCTAAAGTTATGATAGGTAATGAAAAACCAACATGTATAGTCAGTATTTAATGTGTAAACCTACACCTGTAGTCAGTACTTATTGGAAAACCAGCATCTGTAGTCATTGTTTAATGAAACACCAGCATCTGTAGTCATTATGTTAAAAAAAATCTATAGGAACAAAAAAGATCGTATTAGATGTGGAGTAATTGTGAATGTAAACCAGTTCTATGGAAGCCGGTGTAAAATTAAGAGAAATGAAAGAAAAAAATGAAGATTCCCCAGGAATGGAAGGGTGTCACATGGGCTTTGATGCCAGATATCTACACAGATAGGAAATATCTTTGTATTACAAAAATCGCCAATATTCTTAGAGAAAACTACTTATGATGGTCATCAAAAATCTCTCAACAGCAGATACTAGGTATTTTGAAATATTCTTAACAAAATTTTATTCACATCTCAAGGTATCTACATGCTTTATCATGTTTCTTTAACTGTTATTTCTATGTTAATGGTAAATAGTTTAATTCTTAATCCAGAGCACCATGATTGCACCCCAGGATATTTCCAGTGTGGTGCTCTGTGTCTGCGTCCAGAGCTGAAATGTGATGGTCATCCAGATTGCCTGGATGGTTCAGACGAGCGGGACTGTAACCTTTGTGACGTAGAAGGAGGAAAGAGTTTCCTGTGTAGTAATGACGTGTGTATCAACTATAACCTGACTTGTAATGGACGAGACGATTGTGGTGACCATAGTGATGAACCAGAAAATTGCAGTATGTTGCATAAATATTTCACTTCTTTCTTTACAGCTCACTGACTTTTCAATTACAGTGAGGTGCAGTCCTAACATAACACTATGTGAATGTCGCGTTAACATGAAGTTTGCTTTCCTCGTGCGCTCAGGACTGCTGAGCGCACGCATTTGCGTTAACGCAGATTTTCTCGTGAACTTAATTTTGAGACCGCGTTAACCTGCTAGGCTGCCGCGTGAACGTACTGGACAACCACGTTTGCTTGCTTACAACTTAAAACTTACGTTAACATCTACATAGAGAAGGATTTGAAGGAGAATCGATACATACATTGTATATTTGATTATAAAAACATATTACTGTGTGCATGTAAATAAATATTTAGAATTAAAGAAAAGGCTTACGAGTATAATAATAATAATAATAATAATAATAATAATAAAAATAAAATTAATAAAAATAATAATGATGATGATATTTTTATGAAAAATAGCAAAATAAAAAAAAAAAAATTATAAGTACATAAATCAGAATTAGTACATGAATAGATTATAAATATATAAATGAATAAGAAATAAATACATAATTTAATTAATTAAAAATTAATAAATAAAATAGAATTAGAATATCTTAGTGCATGTCTACGCGATAATTTCCATTATAATTTTGCATATGAAACCCTTAATGCAGGGTGTCATTTTAACATTACATTTTATATACGTATATATGGCGACATTTGCGGTTATTTAATTAGATCCCTTTTATTTCCTCCATCCGTACCACTGCATAGAGATTTACAAATGTAGGCATGTGAACGTGCAATTGGACTGAGCGCATATGGGAATAAATTGCGTTAATACAAATACCCGGTATCCTCCCGCGTTAACGCAAGGAGGGCACGTGCGTCCGGTCGAACAGTCCTAGCACGTGTGCTAAAGCAGTCCTTGTGACCGCTTTTTAGGTGCATGTTATGTTAGGACTGCACATATCTGTATGCTCAAGGTTGTAGCCATTGTCTATTCTATAAAAAATTATTGTCCTCTAAGCATTGCAACACTTACAGACTTGTCCTGCCCTTCTCTGTCCATGTGTCAGACATCTAATTTTAAATTGCTGATGACCCATGTGTTCCCTAGAACAATATGTGTCATAACATTTCATACAGAATTGTAAACCTTTTTGTAAGTACACTGGCAGAACTTGCGCCTTGTTTTGAGTGGACATTTAACCCAGATTTAACATTTTGAGGTAACAGTGAGATCTAGTAATATATTTCATATAGACTGCTGAATGGCTTGTATAAGGGTCAGATGATGTCATAATCTTCAGGAAGAGAAAATTTAAGGATTTCCATCTTGTAAATGTTGAGTGTATAGGCTAAACGAGGCACACTTTGGTTTTATAAGGATCAGAAGAGGACTTGTGATAATCTTCAGGAAGAGAAAAATTAAGGAATCTCATTTTGTAAATGTTTAGCGTATAGGCTAAACCAGGCTAATTCTGTTGATGGTCTTTCGTACTGCTCATGTTGATAGTATGAAGAATAAATCTTTGTATCAAGAGTGAATTAAAAATATTTAATATCAATACAATTCATGAGAGTCAATAAGTTTCGAATTTTAGAATTTGAAGTTTTCTTCATTTAAAAATTACCTGCAATATACTGAACCTCATTTTAACAATAACATTTACAAGTATCAAAATGTGCTATATCTGTCAGGTTGGCGTGATCACTCATTCATCTTAGGTTAGCTGTATCTACATGGTTTCTATCTTCCAAGAAGTACTAAAGTGGAACCAGAGAAAATTGCTCAAGTGATCAAGAATACCCTTCAAGTGTTTGCTAAGCATGCCATAATATATGTACATCATTGGAACAACCTTTTTTTGGGCTGTCTGTATGGCATGACATCATATGCAGCATGCTTTGTAATCTAGGCGAAGCCCCCCTACAGTTTATAAAGACTATATTTTTCATATATGTTCATCAGTTGAGGTCCACTGGTTTAGAGAATATGATATCACCACCTCGGAAGCTACATATTTTATATCATAACTTTATGTCCCATGTCTGTGAAGCATCTTTAAAATATGTACGTCATTGTAACAACCTTTTTTGAGGTTGTCTCCATGGCATGACATCATATGCGGCATGCTTTGTAAGCCAGACGAAGCCACTGTACAGTTTATACAGACTATATTTTTCATATAATGTGCATCAGTGGAGGTCTGCTGGTGTAGAGAATATGATATCCCCACCTCAGAAGCCACATTTTTCATATAATAACTGTATTTCCGATGTTTGTCAAGCATCTATTATATATGTACATCATTGTAACAACCTTTTTTGTGGCATGCTTTGTAGACTAGGTAAAGCTGCCATATGGTACAGATTATATATTCCAAAATAGTATACTAAATAAATCATAATTGAAGGACTGGATAATGGACAGACTGACTTGGACCACCTTATACCCTACCTCTATGAAAAGGATGAATATTGAATATGGAGTAACATAGTGGCTAAGATTTTGTGTGCTCACCCAGAGTCTTTATGATCAAGGGTTCGTAATAATTTTTTGTAGTATCTATCGAAAATTAAGTCTTCTCCCCCAAAGAAATGGTTCCCTAGATACATACATGTAGTGTCTGGTGTGCAATGATAAATCTTTTTAGAACAATATAGGGGCTACAATCTTGAGTACACAACTATCATTGTAATGGATCTGTAATTATTACATGTTTTATGGTAAAATTTACAGAAAATGATTTCCAGATTTCCTATTCATAATCCTGATGAGAAGTCCAGAGATGACTTCCAGAATTTCATTCTGCCTTGTATAAAATCTTTTATCCTTTTTATTTCTAAGCATTTTGAATCGATTATGCTAAAGGTAGGAAATAAAAAGAAATTGCTATTCTCAGAATTTGGTTTTGATATGAAATATATACGAAGAACCAAGTCAACATACACATGTACATTAATTGGGATTTTTTTCCATTTTGATGTGGTATAACTATGATGTATGTTGCCTGCACAAAAGTTACCAACATGGAGAACACTGGATTTGGTGACTAAATGTGGATTTTATTAGTTTAGAAATTGTGTATTATTCATGTTGTAGATGTAAATGAATGTCAGTCATCCACCAATAAATGCACACAGAAATGTACAGACAGGAATATAGGGTATATATGCGAGTGTCAACCAGGATATAAGCTTCGTGAAGACAAACATAGCTGCGAAGGTAAGCATTCGTGTTATATTGATAAATTCTTTGCAGATACTATGACACACAGTGATGATACAATAACGATTCTGAATTTGTTTTCTTGTGAAAAAAAAACCCCAAGTCTCAAAGGTATGCTGCAAACAGATTACTTGTTTGAATCAACTTTTAACAGCTGGCCTCTATGACTTACATATGTTGATATCTGAGTTCACAACCAGCAAGTAAAGTGGGCAGTGCTGTAGCTAGTGCCTGTCGTGAAATCTATCTAGGTCATTTTCTGTCCATAAATGAAATTCAAACAATTATTTTTACTGAAAATGTGTATTTCAGACATTAATGAATGTTCGACTATCTACCCCTGTTCCCACTTCTGTATCAACACCATCGGCAGCTTCCATTGTAAATGTGCTCAAGGATATCAGCTTGAACATAATGGAACAATGTGTAAAACTACGGACTGTAAGTAATATAAAGCTAAACGAGCAAAATGTGAAATTAGATTATTAATAACGCATTCGCTAAATGCAATCATGATATGATTTAAATTTCGAATCATTTACTAAGTCATAGATTATATCTGAAATTGTCACTGTAATATTTCTACTGGCATGTATCATCAGACGAAAAAATAATGAGTATTTTACCCTCTAAGGAATCTTGTGTGGTGAAGTTTTAGTATTTGTATGTTTATAATCCCTCGAATTTGCACGAAAATAAAACTTTGCGAGTGAAGGGGATTTGCAGTACCCAGCAAATAATGGTTGCAGGCAATCTTGGTTCAATGTCCAGAATAAATATATAAGGTATTTTAAAATGTCTGTGTGATACATCTAGCTGATGCATCACCATATATGTGATGTGATCGTGGAGTGACATGAAACAGAAATCAATCAATCAATCAATGGACTGATTAGATTTGCTTTGTGTTTTGCCGTTCATGAACAATCTGACCAGTTAATATGGCAAACACTGGACAGCGGCCACCACCATATTATATCCATGTGTGGCGTTAAAGTAAGATACGGCATAGAAACAAATACAGTAAGTACCATCTTAGAGCAAACAAAGAGGCAGATTTTGTTTAGCAGTTGCAGCCCAAGGATCTGGGTTCGATTATTAGACTGTACAACTATGCTTAAGAGTTTGCTTACCATCTGCTTCTATGTCATGATATGACTGAAAATTGGAAAATGACATAAAACCCCAGTCTACCAACTGACCAATCAGTGGAGACAGAGATGGTGTTGCTAACTCGGTAGCTGGCTTGGGTTGGGTAAGGGGTACCAAGTTTGAGTCTCACTGGTGACTTTTGGTGTCCTGTCTACTAGATGAGACAACCAAACTCCAAGTCCATTACCATAATGGTTGCAGTCCTAAAATAAAATCACCAATTTGGTTTGGACTGTTGTAAAGGTCTGCAACATTCCCAGCGCATTGGGAAGATGAGGTATAAATGAGGTCACTGTGACATAAAATATCAAATAAAGTCCATGGATACTTGTATGTTTCAGCATTCCGCCCATATTTGATTCTGGCTAATCGCTATTACATCAGAAATATCAGCTTCACTGGAGAGCAGCGCATAATCGCCCATAAATTGAAGAATGCCGTTGCAGTCGACTATGATATCACCAAGGATTATATCTATTGGTCAGAGCTTACAAACAATAGCAGCAGTATTAACAGAATGAATGTCACCTCCGGAGAAATCAAAGTACGTAATCCTCTCGTCCCTTTTGCTATGCAAAAATAGTTTGTGAATTTGGTCTTTGTTAAGTTTAGGAGACCATGATTATATAGCTTAAATAGAAAGATACTTAGACCGGGTTTTTTGTAAAATGTGTGTTGAGATTTGTGTTCTGTAGGTTCTGATTTTATTTTTGTTACATTCAGAGAATTGACTACAATATGTAAGCTCCTAAGGACTGAGTTTCCTTTGTTGGAGTTGCAAGTAATTGCAATTTGCAGTCATTGCAGTACTTGCCTTTTTTCATAAACCCCTTGCTCCATACAACCACCTAATCTTGGAAACATTTTCCTTCACGGAGCCGAATAATTGTTCTACATCCATTCTCGAAGATCGACTGCAAGTAAAACAACGTTAGAAAGGATGTCTTAGAACATGGTCACGCGCTTTTACGTCACCAGAAACATTGTTATGACGTCAAAATGCATTGTGACGTCGAGAAAACCAGCAGGTGCTCCTTAGATATGTCACTTATTCTCGCATGGCCTAGACATAAACAAACCATACTCCGTTACTCCAGTTTAACTGAAATTGTCCCTATCTCTTCTAATCCCAACCTCTTTGACATCGGCCTGCAGCACAAAACACTTAAACATATTGGTAGCAATAAGGTACAGTAAAATTTCTTTGATATACACAGTATTTTACCTTACATAACCCCCGTTCCCTAAACTTAACTAAGGCTGTGAGTTTTTTATCAAAATTGTATCCGGTAAAATAATTCCTCATGTACATGTCAGAAACTGGTTTGACGTGGTTTGAGATAATTATAAATTATTCAAATACTAACTAAAGGAGTTTCTATTTCACTTACAGCTTGGATGAGGTTCTTGGGCATTCGTGTTAAGGTCAATTTGGCACTGAGTTTGCTCTCGAAATATTTCTTCTTCCGATCTCCACAGTTTAGGCCTTGAGCATCACTGAAGAGACTTCCTATTATTATCATTAGTTTGTTGAAATGCACATTTGATGTACCAAACTAAGTCATGTATATATGTTTTAATATTTAATATTTTAATGCAGATGGGTGCAGTCCTAAAATAACATTCACCTCAGCATAGAATGTTGTTTTAGGACTTCTTTCAGACGTGGTAGGACTACTCGACCAGATGTGTTTACAATCCCCACATTAATGTGGAAACAAATCACCATAAAATAAATGCAAATTGTTCTCAATGGCACTTCATCCGGTTCCACGTTTTCATGCTCAGTTCATTGTATGCTTTGGTACAGATGAACCTATATAGATTAATGTAATAAAATCATTGAGAATATTGCCATATATAAGGGAATCAAATGCAGTAATGAAGTGACACCCCTCAATAAGGGTTTCAAAAAAAAAATTTGACAATGCAAACAGATGACATAACAAATATTATTGCTGGGTACACATAAAGTAAAACATTCATGAATAACTTCTTTCTCAGTTTATAGATGTATTATCAAGTAATTACCATTTGTTTTTAGTATAATTATTGGTTTCCTTATTTTAGACATAATTTTGGCAGTCTTACAAATACTAAAATTACTAGTCATAACAAATGTGATGTTTCATTTGCGGGGTGCGTTCAGAATCGTAGCTGCTAGGCTAGCCGCTACATTTAGTATAACACATCATTCTGAACGTGTGATTGTATCTGATTTTATTTTTACTTTGGATTGGGTAACCAAGTTGTTTTCAAGCAGTAGGGGAGAAGAGAAAGCAAGAAAGTTTTATGTCCACCATTTTGATTTTGAAAGCTAGCGAAAGAATTTAAGGCATGGTTTTGCTACGTAGCAGCTAGGCAAGCAGAGCGTTCATTTACCGAGCAGAGCTAGCTGCTACGTAGCCGCTACGATTCTGAACGCAGTCCTGATGTTCCTCAATAATGTGAAATGTAAATTTTTACATGCATATAAAGTGATTCATGGTATTATACATACTAAAGAAAAAGCAAATGTAAAAGATTTTTACTTTAATTCAGGTCCTTCATAACACAACAGTGAAGAACCCAGATGGTCTGGCCGTGGATTGGGTAGCGCGCAATCTGTATTGGTGTGACAAAACAACGGACACCATTGAGGTATCAAGGCTAGATGGTCGGTACAGAAAGGTCATCATATCGGGTGATTTACAGGTAAAACCTTACTTTTCAAAAATAATTCCTATTATGCAAGTGTTAAAATTTTATACAAATAAATTTTGAAGTAGCCATAGCCTTCAATATGTTTTCAGCTAAAGTTTGACTTGTACAGTTCATCTTTGTTTACTGGAGCAAAGAGAAAATCAAACTTCTGTTAGTTATTAAATTCCCCATACAAATGCAACAAACATGGATTAAATCTTTACTTCAGTTTATTGTTAACTTGAACATGTAAAAGGTATAAAGTCCTATTGATACTTTGTTTTTTTTTTTACAGGAACCTCGAGCTCTTGAGGTGTTCCCAGCCAAAGGTTTACTGTTCTACACAGACTGGGGTGATAGTGCGCACATATCTCGTGCCAACATGGATGGCACAAACATTCAGAAGATTGTCACGGATAATTTGGCTTGGCCGAATGCACTGACTATAGACTATGTTACAGAAAAGATATTCTGGGGGGATGCTAACCTTCACTATATCGCATTTGCGGATCTGGATGGTAAAAATGTTCATACCGTCATCAATTCTATTACAATTTTGCCCCATATTTTTTCAATGACCACATTTATGGACTTCATTTTCTGGACGGATTGGGAAGAAATGAAGATCATGCGAGCTCACAAATTCTCAGGTCTTGAACTTCAAACTGTCGCCACCACTATACATCGACCAATGGATATGCATGTTTATCATCCTATGAGACAAGCCTCAGGTATGACAACATTAAAAACCCTATGTAGTTGAACAGAGTATGTTCCAATGACTATGTATAATATTTTAATAATATTTTAGTCGTGAATATCTAAGGTATTAGAGTTTTAATGTAACATTTTGAATATTTTTGCTTCTATAGCTTTTTTAGTATATAATGAAAAAGAAATTTAATAAAAAATTGAAAATACATGGTGTTAACCTTGATCAAATAGAATAATCAAGATACTGCTTTACTTTCACTTTTATTTTGCAGTACTGATCAATCCGTGTATGAATAATGGTGGCTGTAGCCATTTATGTCTATTGAGACCGAGTCCCCATGACAACCAAACACTCAGCAAAGTGTGTGCATGCCCAGACAATCATATCGTTCAGCCAGATGGAACCTGTATCAGTAACTGTACAACGTAAGTGTAATAAAGTCATAGAGTTTGCATCAGCAACTGTGCAAGTACATGTAATTGCAATGATGTCATTGAGTTTTCAAGGGTAAATGCTATAAAATGTATTCTACCTCAAAATTTCTACTTAAATGATACAGTCACAAACTCATCTTTAATAGATTTATCATGTTCATGCATTAAGATTAGTGCACTTAGTTAAATGAGTATAATATGGTGAAAATCTTGCAGTCATAGAAATTGGTTTTCAGATCATTTCTCCTCAATAATATGGAATAATTTTTTTTTTTTTCGAAAGCCAGTATGGCCTAATGGATGAGGTACTCGGCTCATAACCTAGAGGTCCTAAGTTAGATTCCCGCCCTGGGCAAACTGATGTTCTGTCTTTCGGGTGAGACAGTGAAAACCGAGGTCCAGTGTCACTGTAGAGTGGCACGTAAAAGATCGCTCACTGCTTCAGGTGGGTCGGTTGCAAAAGTAGAAATTTCCATGCAATGCATCAGGCAGCCGTCACCATATACGTGAAAAAACAATGGAGTGACGTAAAACAATAATCAATCAATTAGATTTTTTTTACAGACGTCAAAATTTGGGGGATTGCATCAGGCAAATGCTGTCACTTTATTCCATATAATCTGTAATAAACGAAAAAGGGGGTGTTTATCTAAGTCGTTACAATTTAAGATTATTTGTAGATAATTTATTTATTTCAACATTGACTGTATAACACATACACAAATGCATTGAGCAAAATTTAGTCTGTTTCTACATAGACAATGTCCCTTTGTTTAATACATGATTGGAGCCTCACATAAACAAAACTCTAGTTCAATCTATATATGAGTAGATCTAGATATTGAGTGATTGCTAACTGAGTAAGAAGTCAGTTTTAAATTCAATAATATAAGAAAATATAAAATCATTAGTGCTTTTTTCTTTCATTTCATGGTTTTCTTTCCACCTCCTACATATACTATATTTATTATTGATGGGGCCGATATCAGATTATGGAGGTGTTTTCTTGAATTTGATGCTTTCATTATTGTATGTTGAGCGACATTTTACTTAAAAAAAAGGGGGGGGGTGTGGGTTTATTAGAAGAGTGCATCTATTACAGAATACATAGTAAATGAAACATTTGGTTTAATGTAAAACAAGAATCATGTTGCCTAATGTTTTTAATCTGCTATAGTGATGTGTTTATTTATTTTAGGTCCCAGTATTTGTGCAAGTCTTCTTCGAAGTGTATCCCCACATGGTGGCGCTGTGACGGGGAACGAGATTGTGATGATGGCTCTGATGAACCACCGTCATGTCGTATGTTGCCTACAGATTATAATTTTGCTCGTCTATTTATAGTAACGGGAGTATACAAAGATTTTTTTCGTATATTTGAAAATAAAAGATACTGTTTAAACTTGATCATTGCCATAACATATATGCCCTTTGCAGTGAAAATTATACTGATATAAGTGGAGTAGATTATTGCCAGGAGGAATTCAGAGATATAGATATTAACTATGATATTTACTGTGAAAATTATTTTTTTGTAACAATGCAAATGTCACTATAGGAGAATATGTTCCAGAACATAGTAACTATGAAATCAAATAAAAATGCTTATGTTAAAAGTTCAGAACATTAGTTAAAGATTGTATTTCAGAACACACCACATTGCAGTTTTTACCCTGATGACTATATTTTGTAAATTGATGGCTTATGAGGATTTTGTAATGTTTTTGTTCATTAAGAAATCCTTTCCCTCCAAAAAATTTAAAAAACAGAAGTCTGCCTGTTATATTTTCCCCTAATGATATGCGTGAGAAAGAAAGTTGTTTTTCTTTGGCATAATTATTACAGAATTAATTATTTATAATTATTAAAATGGCTATTTATTCACTAATTTTATTCTTTTATTAGCCCATTATTTTTGCAACAAAAAGAATATGTTCCAGTGTCAAAATGCAACACGATCCATGGACTGTATACAACCCTCCCAGTTATGTAATGGAATAAATGATTGTGCCGACAAATCAGATGAATCCAGCTGTGGTACGTTTGTCACTTAAAAAAAAAAAGGACAGTAGGGGACAAAATAAGAAAAATCATAATACAAATTTGGGCTTGTTATTGTCTTTTTCAAATAAAAGCTCCTACGTTTTCTTGATTTTTAAGGTGGAAATAGCATTGAATAAAAGTTATTTTTGTAAATTTCTTTTCTGTTTTACATCGAAGTTCAATTTACATTTTGTTAAATATATTAGAATACACTTTGATCAACAGAACAATATAGTGTCTCGCCAAAAAATTATTTCATAAACAAGACATGCTGTAATCATAAGAAGGGTAATCATGACTCATTGTACACTTTTTTGCACCATTTCCTACAACTGTATCAAAAAAAATACTGATAATGTAACTTATAATACTTTTAGTATTTCTAATTTTTGATTTTTTTTGGGGGGGGGGGAGAAGTGTATGATGGGTTATGAAGCATGCCAGTTCTTAATTTGTGAAAAAATGTCTTTGGATATATGTATTTGTAGATGAATTTGTCTGCCTTCCGGGTTTCATCAAGTGCAGTACTACTGGAACTTGCGTGCCCTTACATGAACTCTGCTTAGAGAAAAATAAAAATTGCAATCCACAAGAGTTCAGTAAACGCTGCAGTAAGTCATGGCTTTATATATTTTTTATTATTTTAGCTCAATCAAATTTTAGCAGAATAGGATGAAGATTAAGTTTTGTAACTTTAAGCTTAGTCTCAGAATTAGTCTCAGAATTAATGAGACATCCTGTCTTTTCTACATATATTAATTTCAATTCTTAATGCTTCCATTTCCTAGTGCTGTCTTTTTCTAATACTACTACTTTTATAGTAGCCATATCATATACCATTTTAAAGAGTAAGATATCTTCCTAACGTTACCATTTTCTAGGGTTGTTATTTTCTAATTCTACAGTTTAGATCTTTTATGTCATTTCAGAACACCAACAGTGTGAGAAGAGTCAGTATTTATGTGGGTCTAGTAACATTACGGATTGGACATCAGTTGGAGACGGTAATTGTATACCGTACGTATGGGTTTGTGATGGGAATGCAGACTGTAGTGATGGAAGTGACGAACCACCGCACTGTAAGGATATAGTATGCAGAGACAGCTACAAGAAATGCAAGGAGAAGGGTCGATGTATACCAAGCTCATGGTGGTGCGATGGAGATATCGATTGTGGCGACAGCGATCAGTCGGATGAAGATCATACAGAGTGTGGTCAGTTCTTATCAAAAGTTTAAATAAACTGTTATAATACTGAATGGTTTAATTCTATTTATCTATAGAATAAAACTCGATAAAATCCAAATCCCAGTTATTAATTCATTGTTGATTAGAAGAATTTCAAATTATGAATTAAGTATTTTCTCAGTTTATGTCGCCAGACTCTGGAGAATTGGACAAGCGCATATTGTTAAACGTAATCTTGCTGTCGTAAATGTTGTTAAAGCTAAAATAAGTCTTCCCCGCAGTTGTTATTTGTTAAATTTGATGAATTCTCTGTTATTTGTTATATTGAAGGAATTCTCTGTTATTTGTTATATTGAAGGAATTCTCTGTTATTTGTTATATTGAAGGAATTCTCAGTTACTTGTTTTATTGAAAGACCTCTGTTATTTGTTTTTGCAGCTCAGAAGCAGTGTCCTGCCGATCACCTGAAATGTGACAACCATAACTGTATACCTGCTCGCTGGAAATGTGACATTGACAACGACTGTAAAGATGGGTCAGATGAAAAAAATTGCACAGACTGTAAGTTGTATTTGTATACAAGATGAAATTTTCCTCATATTGTAGAATTTTTAGCCGAGTTGCAAATTGGGGTGGGTGGCAGGCATCATCTGTTGGATTTTGGACTCTAAGTGTTACCACTATTTAGGTATAGTAATGAAACTGATTGTCTGTCTGTCTGTCTGTCACACCAGTATTTTATTTATTTGGTAAGGATGCATTTCTTAAACGGACAAACATCACTCTATTAATACTCCTTTGTTGGTATCAGATTTAAATGATTCATTTGGTGTCCCCATTTCATTTTTGAACCACATGTCTGGTGCAATAGAAGCCCGATATATAGTATGCTGAAATAGAATTTTGAAGAAAAATTGCTGTGTGACCAGAAATAATTTTTGTTTGCTGGAGAGTAATTAAGATGTTTACACTGAGTGTTACACTCTGTCTTTGTAGCTGATTATCGACCATGTTCCAATTCTGAGTTCCGCTGCGACAACCATCGCTGTATTCCACAAATAATGAAGTGTGATGGGGAATACAACTGTGAAGACTCCAGCGATGAACGTGGCTGTGCAAGTATGTAGTCTGAATTAAATAGGAAGAAACGGGAAGGGGGTGGGAGTGGAGGGGCTTATGGTGTGACGAAATTCTTAAAGAAGAAGAGGTATTAGTCAGATAGGATAATTCTATTTTAATTGAGTTTTTGTAGCTAATAACCAATAAATAGATGTCTGACCCATAGATGACATTTTTTTATGCCACCTGGTAAAGGCGGGGGAAGGAGGGGCATATATATATATTTTTTAATATTTTCCAATATATTCTCTCAGTTTTATACACAAAATATTGACTATTTAAAACTTTTATCTTGTGACTATTTGACAATATGTAATTATTTTTATACAGAGTTTATTGACTATAATGAGATGTTCTCTCTATAAAATGTTTATTTATAGATACATTGTTCTGTGTATCCATTTATTTTCTGAGGTTCATTCCACTTTATATTTAGTATATTCATTTTGAAGCAGTAATTTTATTTCGCAAAATAATCATGATTATTTTTCAAGATTTTCCCTATATACACAATGTTTCTATTTGTTTAATTCAGTTGTAATCCATGTTTCTCTGACCATGTTTTATATCAAGACTGAATTGGTTTTGTACAGACTGCATCCATTCATAAAAGCTTGGGATTTGTTGACACTGCCGAGAAGTCTTGGTTCAATTGATTCCTACTGGATTGTATCAATAATTTGCCCAGATAATCCCATCCAAATGCAGTCAATTTATTTGACAGCTTGTTGAAATTCATATTGCAGTATCTTGCTATATGGTCAGAGAATGTCAGACAAATTAATGGAATCTTTAAATGTACATGTATTATATCTATCCAGAAATCTTTCATCCTTATCTTCATTATGCATATAAAATATCGTTGTTTTGAGATGCCCCCTTATCTTTATGCAGAGGTGACTTGTAATACAACAATAGAGTTCTCATGTCAGTCCATGTGTATACCTCTCAGCTGGAAATGTGATGAGGATATAGACTGTCCAGGTGGAGAGGATGAAAGGTCATGTCAAGGTAAGGTCAAAGTTGTGCTATACCAAATTTGATAAGTATTTTTCTTACCATTATATGTTGGGGCATAGGTAGTGAAAGCATTGGGCTGGCTCTCATTCTAGCATCTTACCTTTATGAAATGTTGATATTGTACTTGGAGAAGGTAAGAGAGAACATCTGCTAGTAGAAGAATTGGTGGGTTTTAGCCATATACTCCATTTGATCTCTAAACACTGGATGTTACTATATAGTAGAAATAGTCCCTATGTGCATATCACATTCAATATCATCAAACTAGTGAATCAAATCTCGCTACATATATGGATACACAACATTTTTCACGGTTCATAACATAAAATCAGATAACTGTGTGTTTTCGTTTAACCTGGTAAATGTATAATATTATATGAATTTTTGCAAATGGACTTTTTTTTAGCTCACCTGAGCCAAAGGCTCAAGTGAGCTATTGTGTCGTCCGTCGTCTGTCGTCCGTCGTCCGTCGTTAACTTTTCACATTTTCGACTTCTTCTCCAGAACCACTGAACAGAATTTGATAAAACTTGATAAGCATGTAGTACTCATGGTCCCCTACAAGTGTTGTTGTTTTTCGTCTGGATTCATCAACAGGTGGCGCCACCGCAGGCAAAAGTAGGTCAAAGAGGGTACCCTCCTTTGACAAACTTCTTCTTCAGACCGGGGGCATACAGAGACAAACCGAATGCATAGGAATGATCTAGAGGGATGTGTGAAGAAGTGTTGTTATTTTTGGTTCCGTTCCGAAATCAAATTTTTGACGTTTTTTTGACGTTTTTTTGTACTTGGTAGTTTTAATGCAGAAAAGTAGTATTTTTTTCTTTTAGTAAACATTGATGCATTAATTTGGTTTAATTTGATCATTTTGATGGTAAGAAATACTACTGCGAAGGAAATTTTTCAATATTTTATGTTTTGGATTTTTTATGAATTTTTTAAGACTTTCAAGAAAAAGGGGGGTGGGATAATTGGTGTAAACATTTCACAGTTTGAACTTTTTCTTCAGAACCACTTGCTGGAATTCAATGAAACTTGGCATGCATCAAATACTCAAGGTCCCCGACAAATGTGGTCATCTTTGTCAGGATCCATGAACAGGTGGCACCACCACAGACAAAAGTAGGTCACAGAGGGTACCCTCCTTTGACAAACTTCTTATTCAGATCGGGTGCATACAGCGACAAACCGACTGCATAGGAATGATTTAGAGGCGTATGGGAAGAAGTGTTGATATTTTTGGTTCCATTCCGAAATCAAATTTTTGACGTTTTTTTCATTTTTATTTTGGACTTTGTTATTTTAATGCATTAAAGAGTTATTATTTTCTTTTAGTAAACATTGATGCATTCATTTGGTTTCATTTAATCATTTCTATGGTAAGGAATGCTGATGCGAAGGAATTTTTTCAATATCTCGATTTTTGAATTTTTTATGAATTTTTTAAGACTTCCAAGAAAAGGGGGGGGGGGACAATTTTTCATATCTTCAACTTGATCTACAGAACAACTTGAAGGATTGTGATAAAACTGGGTAGGATGCAAGTACTCATAGTCCTTTTCAAAGGTTTTGTTTTTTGTGCGGATCATCCAAATTGGTTAACAGATAATGCCACCATGTCTAAAAGTAGGTCTCACAATGGTACATATACCACTTGGTAATTGAAATATGGAGAGCAGCGGTTCAAATCCAGCTGTGGTCAAAAAATTTTTTTTTTTTTTTTACACATCTAAATAAGTTTTTAGATGTTTCTCAACACTCAACATTTGAAATTAGGAATTTTACGTTTAAGACTTCCAAAAAAAAAGGAGGGGGGGGGGTTTGGCCATTTTTCACATTTTCAACTTTTTCTACAAAACTGTTTGAAGGATTTTAATAAATCTTGGTAGAAATAAGTCACTTATGATCCTCTTCAAATTCTGTTGTTTTCGTCCAGACCTCTTTACAGGTGGCGCCACCATAGTCAAGAGTAGGTCACAAAAGAGTTCCCTCGTTTAACAATATTCTTTTTCATACGGGCTGTATACAGAGACAAACAGAATGCATAGAAATGATCTAGAGGGATGAGTGAAGATGTATTGTCATTTTGGTTCCCTTCCAAAATCAAATTTTAGAATTTTTTTCGACATTTCTTTGGACTTGGTGATTCAATGCAGAAAAAAGTGTCATATTTCCTAGTTAATTGATAATGATGATTTCTTATGGACTATTGTGATCATAATTATGGTAAGGATTGTTACTTTGAAAGAATTTTGTCAATATCTCAATTTTTGGATTTTCTATGAATTTTTTAAGACTTCCAAATGAGGGTGTATAGGAACAATTCAATCACATTTTTCACTTCTGCTGTTATACCACATGAAAGATTTTAATGAAACATGGAATACATGAAGTACTAAAAGTCCTCTATCAATTTGGTAAATTTCATCCAAATTGGTTAACAGATAATGCCACCATGTCTAAAAAGCAGTTCTCACAATAGTACATATACCACTTGGTAATTGAAATATGGAGAGTAGCGGTTCAAATCCAGCTGTGGTCAAATTTTTTTTTTCATTTCTTTACACATCTAAATAAGTTTTTAGATGTTTCTCAACACTCAACACATGAAATTAGTCAATTTTAAGTTAGATCTGGACAATATTTGAAACAATTGTTGTTCATGACCCAGACTTGAAATCAGTCAACAAAAGGCTCCACCTAAAGAAAATGACTAACTTGTTGCCCTGAATGACTTCTTGCAGAGACAAAGGAAATGCTTAATATCAAAATCACCTGAATGGATGTGCAAAAAAGTGCTGTTTTTTTATTCTAGCCTGAAATAAAATTTGACATATTTTCAACATCTGTGTTGACTTAGTCACATTAATGCAAAAATAAATGAATTCTTCCTTCATGCATGACTGATAATCTAGGTACTCAGGTGAGCGATATAGGCCCACTTGGGCCTCTTGTTTTTTGTTTGATTCTTGTTCTTCTTAGCATAAAAATTACTTCACTTACATGTACGATTATGTGTATATAGAGAGGCAGTTCCGTCCATTGGCGTTACATACGACATCAAATCTATGGACCAAAATTTAATACCGATCATCGGCTTGGTTTTTAACAAGGTGATTTATCATCTATCTCCCCATCTGTCCTTGGAATGAGACCAAATGAATTGAGGCCCCGTATCACGGTAAAGGTTGGCATGTTAAAGATCCATTACTGCCTCGGATGGGCCCGTAGTGTGGGACAGAATTATGAAGCAATGCACCAGACAGTTGGCAACACCATATTAGTGCAGATAATCTTGTAGTGGTAAAAATTAATAAAAACCAAACAAAAGTGCACATGGGGATGGCATCTGCCTGATGCATTGCAGAAATATTTAGACCTATGCAGTTGTTCTACTCCAAACAGTGAGAGATTTTTCATTCGACTCATTTACCAATAACCATATTGTACATTTAATACTGTATAATGAACATTATGAAAGAGAGAATATAATTTTTGAAGGAATTTCATTTCATGCCATTAGACCCTTTTGCTGTTACTGTGGGACTAAGATTTTGGTAGGCAAAATAATAACTGTTCCTGCAAAATGACGTCAAGGATAATCAATTTTCTATTATGACGTCAAAAATTTTATGGAAGACGTCATCATTTTCCAACCAGAATAAAAGTCTCACAATAACAGTGAATGGGTCTATTATATGTATAAATCAACATCGACTCGGAAATAATTGGTGTAAATTTATTATTTTGCAATGTTTCAAAAGAGAATGCTATTTTCAATTCTGTAATACATGTGCTTTTTCACTATACACATATGCTATTTGTAGCACAAAACCACAACTGTTCAGTAAGGGAGTTTCAATGTAAGAACAAGAAGTGTATTCCATGGCCATGGCAATGTGATAGGGATCCAGACTGTGATGATGGCTCCGACGAGGAACCAGCTCATTGTAGTAAGTCATTCTCTAATTACTGGGGGTATGTGACATATCAATCTGTAAGATCAGAGAGAATTTGGTCCTTTCTTTTTCCTTGATTTGGCACTGTTCATATCCTTTTTGTATGGTTTGATCTTAATTTGCAGTATCACAAATGTCTAGCTTGGTTTTCAGTTGGTTGAAATCTAGTATTAAAATGAATTTTATGATAAAGTTTTAAAAGTTTTGAAAATGGGATGTGAATAAAAAGAAGGTAAAACTTCACTTATGTTTGTTGTAATGACAGAAAAATGATTTAAAGTCAAAACCAGAAATTAGAGAAAGCTAAGTTATGCAAACAAATAATATCCATGCAGCTTCTCTTATTTTTCTATTCTTACACAATAACTTACCTGACCACATATTACTAAGACCTTTGTCTTACATGTATCTTTGGAGGTACAGTCACTCCTCGTTAGAAAATAAAATAGGAAGACAAATTAAATTTAATAAAATTAATAAAATTAATCACAGATTTTGGTGTGTAACATTGTATTCTCAATATCATTAAGAATTTTTCAGAGACATGTGTACTCTGTGGTAACTATCATGGGTGCGGAAGCTGTGATTCCATTCTGTTACTGGACATTGAATGTATATTTTGTAAGTGTATGTCGTTTTTCTGCAGAGAATTACACATGTCCACCAGGAATGTACTCGTGTAAGAATCACATGTGTGTATACAATAGGATGCGATGTGATGGTAAAGATGATTGCGGAGACGGCTCCGATGAAGAGAACTGTAAGTAGCGGTCTTTAGTTGACTGAGATTTACATGACTATGAACTATTTCCCTGTTAAAAAGCGACTTTGAAGATGTAGTTAATTCACCTCTTAGGTAAAATGGCACAATATGGGAATCCAACTTGGAACACTTTCAGAGCAAGCCAAGGGCCTAACCACTATACTATGTATGGCCCAGTGCTATTGCACTGCATTGTATTTCTATTGTATCTCTACAGCTATATGTTCCACCAACCTGAAATGATATTTTTCTGTAGAACAAATATTTTTATCTCCCTCACGAAAAAGCAATAGGTATCATATTTGAAATTAAAAAATCACCTAGATATGGTTCCACAAAATATGTTACTATATAAAATCACCAGTGTGACGTGTAATGTGAATGTTGGGGATATGAAAACTGATAATACATATCTAAAACTCCAGCATCACCTAGATATGGTACCACCAGATGTGGTACCACCAAATATGGTATGGTATGGTACCACCATATAATGTGACATGTAATGTGGGAGATATGAAGACTGATATATTCATTTAGTATCATATGAGGTGTATGGTATATGAATGAATGAAATTTTTTGTCAACAAATACATACATTGTAAAGAGTTATACATCATTTATATCCATGTACATAAGGTGGGCTGATAGTGATCCTACAAACAGACCTGGGTCCAGCGCCATAAACTGAGAATTTACTAAAGTCATAATTTCATATTCTTCTGTTCAGCAATGAATTAATATCTGGGATTTGGATTTTATTGAGTTTTGTTCTATCCATAAATAGAATTAAACCATTGTGCATGAAAATTTATTTGAATGTTTAATAATGGAATAAATTAAAATGAAATATTTGACTTAAGTACATTCTCAGTTTATGGTGCCGGACCCTTATGTTTATCTCAGATTCTAATGAAAGTCAAAGTATTTGATCTTGTCCAGTGGGATGTGATGTAGAAAGTTTCAAATGAGTGTGGTTTTACAAACATATATTGTACATTGTCATATATATAAATCATATAAATATCATAGACTGAGGATGGAAAATTCTGTCCTGTTATTGTTCCTGACTCTGATTTTAATATATTTATGTTGTCAGGTTATTTGGATCACATTTGCTCCAATCGGGATTTCCGATGTCAAAAGGATAAGGCATGTATTCCAATGCACAAAGTCTGCGACAACATGATAGACTGTCATGGGAAGGAAGATGAAGACGTAAAGTTATGCGGTATGTTAAGTTATAAGCAATCACCACTGTGATATAACTAGTCATAAGCAATCACCACAATGATATAACTAGTCATAAGCAATTACAATAAGGATAATAACCAATCTTAATGATAATAAACAGTCTTGAACAATAACTATGATAACAAAAACCAGTCATAAGCAGTTACTATGAAAATAATACCACTCATAAGCAGTTACCATGATGATAAGAACCAGTCATAAGCAGTTTCTATGATGAAAATAACCAGTCATAAGTAGTTTCTATAATAATAATTTATCATTAAGCAGTCACTATAAAGACCATTGATTAATAAACCAGTTATTTTATCAAAATTGATGATGGGGTTATTTTGACAACTATAGTTTTATCTTCAGTGTGTTAAGTTATCTAGATACTGTGTTATAATGGGTGTGTTGAACATTTGCTAGCTTTACTGCTATTACAATTATAAACTGTGGTCGTTTTAATAATCAAACTTAATTCTATATTCAACTTGATTTGTTCTTATATTCCTGGACTAAACGATTCTAGGTCATATTTGTTGGAGTTTTTTTGTCTGGAAAACATTGATTTTGAACATTAACTGGACAGGTGAAGAATAATGGAAAGGGCTTTTATGTTGCATTGTTGGCCAAAGCAGATTTTTTACCATGGGAAATCCCCTTTCTTTTATGTATATCCTTTTCATTTTCATACAGTAGTGTTCAACCAGCCAACTCTTTCTCAAACTGTTAAACATAATTTGTCTTGTTTTTTACAGGAAACAGCCAAAAGAATAAATGTGGTCCCAACAATTGCCAGCATTGGTGTGTGCATTATCCCTCTATCAGGAACTACAAGTGCATGTGTAAACCTGGCTACAAACTGGCTGCCAATGGCTACTCTTGTGTCTGTAAGTTATCAGCAACTTTAAAATATGATATAAACTTATATAAGATACTTCAAATATTATAGAATTTAGCAATTTAATATGATGTGTATAATACAGGGATAATGTAATATAACTATTCTTTCTGTGTCTATAAGTCATCAACAATGACTGGAAATATGATATAGAAAGATAATATTATATTATTTCAAATATGATGTAACATAACAATATAATATGATATGTATGATATTGTGATAATGTGATAATGGTTCTTCCTGTGTCTGTAAGTCATCAGCAACTGAAAATATGATATAAAATAAATATTTCAAATACAATATAACATAACGATATAATATTATATGTATCATATAGTGAAAATGTAACATGACTGTTCTTTTAGTGTCTTTTAGTCATAAACACCTTAAAATACATAATATTTATAATAAATGAGGGTTATCAATCTGTGATTTATTATTGGCCAAGTTATTAAGCTGAGGTCTCCCAATCAACTTTTTTCATCATGAAAAAACAATATTTATTGCAAACAAAAAAAAATTTATAAAAAATTTGTCCAGGCCGTAACTTGAATAATACCCTTTGAGGGAGGAACTTGAAACTTGGAACATAGAAAGGTGACAGTGAGGCAAAAAAATTTTTGACCTTGACCTTCATTTACAGTCTCAAGGTCAATTTTTTTTTTAAAAAAAAATTTACCGTTTCAAGGTCATTTAAAAAAAGATTCTAAATTGTAATTTGTAAATTGTTTGACTTATGGACTTTAACTTTATAGCATATAATAACACTGTATATGAACTGTGTCAAAAGTTTTGACCCTGAACTTAACTCAGGTCAGTTTTAGTACCCCTTGTCAAAAAATGTTTTATAAATGCAAGGATAGTAACAAAATACATTTATAGTGAATCAAAATTGGTCATCCCTGGCACTTCGTTATAAGCATGTTTTACTGTACATTCATTTCTACAGAGTACTGGTATCTTAGTTTATATTCCTATAATGCTTTAAAATCCTAGTCAGATTCTTCCACTTGTAATAGTCCATTCTGAAGCACATCCATAAGGAAGGGGAGATGTGTTTTTTTTTGTTTGTTCAAAAACAATACCCACTAGTTTAATTTTTATTTAGCTGGGGCCATTTTCAGAGGGAATCGGAACCTTAAACATGTACACCTCAGAATAAAGGATAAACTATGTCTTCAGAGGTTTTCATGACTTGGGAAAAGGTTTTACTCACAGTGCACAACTTAACATTTCATATTCTATTGGAGGCAAAACTCAGGACTTTCAATCCTTTGATATGAAGACAAATATATATATGGCATTGATTATGTATATTTTTTACTTTTAATGTTGCACATTTCTTATTCAGTTGAGGATGGTTGTAAGAAGTGGGGTACTTGTTCACAGAGCTGTGAGAATCTACATCCCAGTATTGGTATCCAACGCATACACTGTCGCTGTGACACTGGCTACATCCTGGACATCTTGTCATCATCTGTCACCACCTGCAGTGCTATAGGTCAGAATTTCATGTCAAGGTCATTGACAAAAGAAAGTCAGTAATGATTATTATGTTATTACATATACATAATTGGAGTATGACCCCCATATATCATAGCTCCTCTCTCTAATGAAAAATTATTTTCATTTTTATATGCCCATCATAGACTGACGTATTATGGTATGGCGTTATGGGTCTGTGGGTCAGTGGGTCTGTCTGCACCTTGTTAACATGATACAGACCATACTGTTTAGGCTAGGACTTTGTCATGGGGAATAATTGACACTCGTAAATTCCTGATTGCTTGGGAAAGGTCATTCAAAGCAATGCTGTAACAGTGACATTGATAAATTGAATACCGTTTATGTGATGATAAAAAAAACCCCAAAATAATCACAACAACTTTTATACGATGGTTAAAGGTCAAATCAGGGTCAAGAGATTTCTCTGGTGGCAACCAGTAATGAAGATTAATGGAAAAAACCAAGCTCTTTTGGGCAGTACAGTAGTACAACTACCCACTTGCCAAAGTCAAGATTTGAACCAGTGTTTCATGACAGTTGGTCAGTTGATTGGTGTTTTACGTCACTTTCAACAATTTTAAGTTGTCTCACCACATGGAAGCGGGAGGTAACCAACTTCTTAAACATAGTGACACAATCTGGGAATCGAACCCAGATCAACAGTTCAACAAGCCAATGTCATGACAGTTATATAACATTTACCAGTATTTACTGACATTTGTATGCATGTCAGTGAATGTGTTTTTGTTCTTTCAGGATACAAACCGGAATTGCTGATTGCTCATGAGAACAACATGATTCAGTATAGCATCCAGAAGGGGAGTAATGGGGGCTGGGAAAACGTCATCAGCCAGGTAATGGGGGTGTGTGATATCACTGCAAATTTTGTATATTATGATAGTGTAGGGTGCAATACCTTTTGAGGTACTTTCTGAAAGAGTGGTTTCAACTTGTTCCTTATATGACCCACTAACAGAAGTTTATTGTACAAATTAACGTGAAATCTTGGCGTTGTATCATATTGATGCCATCACCATAAAAATGCAATTTCAGTGACATAAGTGAGAATCAAACAGAATGAACTTGCAGATCCTTTCCAAACCTTCTGGTTGTAGATGATAGGAATGGGTGCTTACGCATATTTTATCATTTTATTTCATGTACAGAACGGCAACATTGACAAGAAGATAGAGAGCCTGGATGGTCACATGGTCCAGCCTGATGGTACATGGCAAATCTTTACTATCCAGAAAGCTCCCGGGGTCTCTGGTCAAAGATCGATCTGGAGTACCATGGTCAATTCTAACCAGACCAGGAGAAAGAGATCGGCCACCAGTGCCGTAAGTATATCATATATTCTAGTACACCAGGGAACTCAGTGTTCTAAACCAATCAGGCATCCTGCTGGAAGTCTGTAGACTCTTTATATGTCAGATGACTCTGACACTGCTGTAAGTCTGTAGCTTCTTTATATGTCAGATTACTCTGACACTGCTGTAAGTCTGTAGCTTTTTTATATGTCAGATGACTCTGACACTGCTGTAAGTCTGTAGCTTCTTTATATGTCAGATAACTCTGACACTGCTGTAAGTCTGTAGCTTCTTTATATGTCAGATGACTCTGACACTGCTGTAAGTCTGTAGCTTCTTTATATGTCAGATGACTCTGACACTGCTGTAAGTCTGTAGCTTCTTGATATGTCAGATGACTGACACTGCTGGAAGTCTGTAGACTCTTTATACGTCAGATGACTCTGACACTGCTGTAAGTCTGTAGCTTCTTTATATGTCAGATGACTCTGACACTGCTGTAAGTCTGTAGCTTCTTTATATGTCAGATGACTGACACTGCTGGAAGTCTGTAGACTCTTTATACGTCAGATGACTCTGACACTGCTGTAAGTCTGTAGCTTCTTTATATGTCAGATGACTCTGACACTGCTGTAAGTCTGTAGCTTTTTTATATGTCAGATGACTCTGACACTGCTGTAAGTCTGTAGCTTCTTTATATGTCAGATGACTCTGACACTGCTGTAAGTCTGTAGCTTCTTTATATGTCAGGATGACTCTGACACTGCTGTAAGTCTGTAGCTTCTTTATATGTCAGATGACTCTGACACTGCTGTAAGTCTGTAGCTTCTTGATATGTCAGATGACTGACACTGCTGGAAGTCTGTAGACTCTTTATACGTCAGATGACTCTGACACTGCTGTAAGTCTGTAGCTTCTTTATACGTCAGATGACTCTGACACTGCTGTAAGTCTGTAGCTTCTTTATATGTCAGATGACTGACACTGCTGGAAGTCTGTAGACTCTTTATACGTCAGATGACTCTGACACTGCTGTAAGTCTGTAGCTTCTTTATATGTCAGATGACTCTGACACTGCTGTAAGTCTGTAGCTTTTTTATATGTCAGATGACTCTGACACTGCTGTAAGTCTGTAGCTTCTGTATATGTCAGATGACTCTGACACTGCTGTAAGTCTGTAGCTTCTTTATATGTCAGGATGACTCTGACACTGCTGTAAGTCTGTAGCTTCTTTATATGTCAGATGACTCTGACACTGCTGTAAGTCTGTAGCTTCTTGATATGTCAGATGACTGACACTGCTGGAAGTCTGTAGACTCTTTATACGTCAGATGACTCTGACACTGCTGTAAGTCTGTAGCTTCTTTATACGTCAGATGACTCTGACACTGCTGTAATTCTGTAGCTTCTTTATATGTCAGATGACTGACACTGCTGGAAGTCTGTAGACTCTTTATACGTCAGATGACTCTGACACTGCTGTAAGTTGCTTTAGTTTGATATCAAGTATACGTAAGTGTATAACAAAACAATTACTATTACAGGTGTTGTAAAGCTACTTCAGAGAAACTCAGCTTCCCCCCCCTCCCCCAAATTATGCAGCAAAACAGACCACTAAAAACTTAATTTTTAGGAAGTTATGTTGGGAAAATAGGCATAGGTGTTACTTTAATCTCCATTTGTCAGTAGTGTGTGTTATAATGATTTAAAATTGTAGTTTCTTGTGATTGAATATACATAGTATTTAAGACATTTTCATGGGTTCTTTATGTTGTCACTCATTTTTATCTATCCAACATTATTATGATTTTTAGCTCACCTGAGCCAAAGGCTCAAGTGAGCTATAGTCATAGTGCGCCGTCCGTCGTCCGTCGTCGTCGTCGTCGTCGTCCGTCGTTAACTTTTTCACATTTTCGACTTCTTCTCTGGAACTACATTGCAGATTTGGATCAAACTTTGTGTAAATGATGTACTCAAGGTCCTCTACTAAAATTGTGTTCGGGATCCAGATTCCCTCAGGGGTGGATCCAGGGCGGGACCAAAAGTGCCCAAAAGGGTACCCCTCTTCAAACATCTTCTTCTCCAGAACCAGTACATAAATGGGGAAACTAATTGCATTTCAACAATCTATAAAGATGGGTTATTAAAAATTGTGTTCGGGGTTAAGATCCGTCAAATAGAAATTTACGCTTTTTTGACGTATTTCTGGACTTAGTCATTTCAATGAAGAAAAGTGTCATGTTTTTCAGTTAATTGATATTGATGATTTCTTAATGACTATTTTGATCATAATTGTGGTAAGGAATATTATTGTGAAAGAATTTTGTCATTATCTCAATTTTTGGATTTTTTATGAATTTTTTAAGACTTCCAAGAAAAAGGGGGGGTTGGCCATTTTTCACATTTTCAACTTTTTCTACGAAACCACATGAAAGATTTTAATGAAACATGGAATACATGAAGTACTAAAAATCCTCTATCAATGTGGTAAATTTCATCCAAATTGGTTAACAGATAATGCCACCATGTCTAAAAAGTAGGTCTCACAATGGTACATATAATACTTGGTAATTGAAATATGGAGAGTAGCGGATCAAATCCAGCTGTGGTCAAAAATTTTTTTTTTTTTTTTACACATCTAAATAAGTTTTTAGATGTTTCTAAACACTCAACATATGAAATTAGGAATTTTACGTTTAAGACTTCCAAAAAAAAAAATGGGGGGGGGGGGAAGGCCATTTTTCACATTTTCAACTTTTTCTACAAAACTGTTTGGAACTACATTGCAGATTTGGATCAAACTTTGTGTAAATGATGTACTCAAGGTCCCCTACTAAAATTGTGTTCGGGATCCAGATTCCCTCAGGGGTGGATCCAGGGTGGGACCAAAAGTGCCCAAAAGGGTACCCCTCTTCAAACATCTTCTTCTCCAGAACCAGTACATAAATGGGGAAACTAATTGCATTTCAACAATCTATAAAGATGGGTTATTAAAAATTGTGTTCGGGGTTAAGATCCGTCAAATAGAAATTTACGCTTTTTTGACATGTTTCTGGACTTAGTCAATTCAATGAAGAAAAGTGTCATGTTTTTCAGTTAATTGATATTGATGATTTCTTAATGACTATTTTGATCATAATTGTGGTAAGGAATATTATTGTGAAAGAATTTTGTCATTATCTCAATTTTTGGATTTTTTATGAATTTTTTAAGACTTCCAAGAAAAAGGGGGGGTTGGCCATTTTTCACATTTTCAACTTTTTCTACGAAATCACATAAAAGATTTTAATGAAACATGGAATATATGAAGTACTAAAAGTCCTCTATCAATGTGGTAAATTTCATCCAAATTGGTTAACAGATAATGCCACCATGTCTAAAAAGTAGGTCTCACAATGGTACATATACCACTTGGTAATTGAAATATAGAGAGTAGCGGATCAAATCCAGCTGTGGTCAAAAAATTTATTTTTTTTTTTTACACATCTAAATAAGTTTTTAGATGTTTCTAAACACTCAACATATGAAATTAGGAATTTTACGTTTAAGACTTCCAAAAAAAAAAAGGGGGGGGGGGTGGCCATTTTTCACATTTTCAACTTTTTCTACAAAACTGTTTGGAACTACATTGCAGATTTGGATCAAACTTTGTGTAAATGATGTACTCAAGGTCCCCTACTAAAATTGTGTTCGGGATCCAGATTCCCTCAGGGGTGGATCCAGGGTGGGACCAAAAGTGCCCAAAAGGGTACCCCTCTTCAAACATCTTCTTCTCCAGAACCAGTACATAAATGGGGAAACTAATTGCATTTCAACAATCTATAAAGATGGATTATTAAAAATTGTGTTCGGGGTTAAGATCCGTCAAATAGAAATTTACGCTTTTTTGACATGTTTCTGGACTTAGTCATTTCAATGAAGAAAAGTGTCATGTTTTTCAGTTAATTGATATTGATGATTTCTTAATGACTATTTTGATCATAATTGTGGTAAGGAATATTATTGTGAAAGAATTTTGTCATTATCTCAATTTTTGGATTTTTTATGAATTTTTTAAGACTTCCAAGAAAAAGGGGGGGGTTGGCCATTTTTCACATTTTCAACTTTTTCTACGAAATCACATAAAAGATTTTAATGAAACATGGAATATATGAAGTACTAAAAGTCCTCTATCAATGTGGTAAATTTCATCCAAATTGGTTAACAGATAATGCCACCATGTCTAAAAAGTAGGTCTCACAATGGTACATATACCACTTGGTAATTGAAATATAGAGAGTAGCGGATCAAATCCAGCTGTGGTCAAAAAAATTTTTTTTTTTATTTACACATCTAAATAAGTTTTTAGATGTTTCTAAACACTCAACATATGAAATTAGGAATTTTACGTTTAAGACTTCCAAAAAAAAAAAGGGGGGGGGGGGGTGGCCATTTTTCACATTTTCAACTTTTTCTACAAAACTGTTTGGAACTACATTGCAGATTTGGATCAAACTTTGTGTAAATGATGTACTCAAGGTCCCCTACTAAAATTGTGTTCGGGATCCAGATTCCTCAGGGGTGGATCCAGGGTGGGACCAAAAGTGCCAAAAGGGTACCCCTCTTCAAACATCTTCTTCTCCAGAACCAGTACATAAATGGGGAAACTAATTGCATTTCAACAATCTATAAAGATGGGTTATTAAAAATTGTGTTCGGGGTTAAGATCCGTCAAATAGAAATTTACGCTTTTTTGACATGTTTCTGGACTTAGTCATTTCAATGAAGAAAAGTGTCATGTTTTTCAGTTAATTGATATTGATGATTTCTTAATGACTATTTTGATCATAATTGTGGTAAGGAATATTATTGTGAAAGAATTTTGTCATTATCTCAATTTTTGGATTTTTTATGAATTTTTTAAGACTTCCAAGAAAAAGGGGGGGTTGGCCATTTTTCACATTTTCAACTTTTTCTACGAAATCACATGAAAGATTTTAATGAACATGGAAATACATGAAGTACTAAAAATCCTCTATCAATGTGGTAAATTTCATCCAAATTGGTTAACAGATAATGCCACCATGTCTAAAAAGTAGGTCTCACAATGGTACATATAATACTTGGTAATTGAAATATAGAGTAGCGGATCAAATCCAGCTGTGGTCAAAAAAATTTTTTTTTTTTTTTTACACATCTAAATAAGTTTTTAGATGTTTCTAAACACTCAACATATGAAATTAGGAATTTTACGTTTAAGACTTCCAAAAAAAAAAAGGGGGGGGGGGGGGGTGGCCATTTTTAACATTTTAAAATTTTTATACAAAAATTTTTGGAACTACATTGCAGATTTGGATCAAACTTTGTGTAAATGATGTACTCAAGGTCCCCTACTAAAATTGTGTTCGGGATCCAGATTCCCTCAGGGGTGGATCCAGGGTGGGACCAAAAGTGCCCAAAAGGGTACCCCTCTTCAAACATCTTCTTCTCCAGAACCAGTACATAAATGGGGAAACTAATTGCATTTCAACAATCTATAAAGATGGGTTATTAAAAATTGTGTTCGGGGTTAAGATCCGTCAAATAGAAATTTACGCTTTTTTGACATGTTTCTGGACTTAGTCATTTCAATGAAGAAAAGTGTCATGTTTTTCAGTTAATTGATATTGATGATTTCTTAATGACTATTTTGATCATAATTGTGGTAAGGAATATTATTGTGAAAGAATTTTGTCATTATCTCAATTTTTGGATTTTTTATGAATTTTTTAAGACTTCCAAGAAAAAGGGGGGTTGGCCATTTTTTCACATTTTCAACTTTTTCTACGAAATCACATAAAAGATTTTAATGAAACATGGAATATATGAAGTACTAAAAGTCCTCTATCAATGTGGTAAATTTCATCCAAATTGGTTAACAGATAATGCCACCATGTCTAAAAAGTAGGTCTCACAATGGTACATATACCACTTGGTAATTGAAATATAGAGAGTAGCGGATCAAATCCAGCTGTGGTCAAAAAAATTTTTTTTTTTTTACACATCTAAATAAGTTTTTAGATGTTTCTAAACACTCAACATATGAAATTAGGAATTTTACGTTTAAGACTTCCAAAAAAAAAAAGGGGGGGGGGGTGGCCATTTTTCACATTTTCAACTTTTTCTACAAAACTGTTTGGAACTACATTGCAGATTTGGATCAAACTTTGTGTAAATGATGTACTCAAGGTCCCCTACTAAAATTGTGTTCGGGATCCAGATTCCCTCAGGGGTGGATCCAGGGTGGGACCAAAAGTGCCCAAAAGGGTACCCCTCTTCAAACATCTTCTTCTCCAGAACCAGTACATAAATGGGGAAACTAATTGCATTTCAACAATCTATAAAGATGGATTATTAAAAATTGTGTTCGGGGTTAAGATCCGTCAAATAGAAATTTACGCTTTTTTGACATGTTTCTGGACTTAGTCATTTCAATGAAGAAAAGTGTCATGTTTTTCAGTTAATTGATATTGATGATTTCTTAATGACTATTTTGATCATAATTGTGGTAAGGAATATTATTGTGAAAGAATTTTGTCATTATCTAAATTTTTGGATTTTTTATGAATTTTTTAAGACTTCCAAGAAAAAGGGGGGGGTTGGCCATTTTTCACATTTTCAACTTTTTCTACGAAATCACATAAAAGATTTTAATGAAACATGGAATATATGAAGTACTAAAAGTCCTCTATCAATGTGGTAAATTTCATCCAAATTGGTTAACAGATAATGCCACCATGTCTAAAAAGTAGGTCTCACAATGGTACATATACCACTTGGTAATTGAAATATAGAGAGTAGCGGATCAAATCCAGCTGTGGTCAAAAAAATTTTTTTTTTTTTTTTACACATCTAAATAAGTTTTTAGATGTTTCTAAACACTCAACATATGAAATTAGGAATTTTACGTTTAAGACTTCCAAAAAAAAAAGGGGGGGGGGGGGTGGCCATTTTTCACATTTTCAACTTTTTCTACAAAACTGTTTGGAACTACATTGCAGATTTGGATCAAACTTTGTGTAAATGATGTACTCAAGGTCCCCTACTAAAATTGTGTTCGGGATCCAGATTCCCCTCAGGGGTGGATCCAGGGTGGGACCAAAAGTGCCCAAAAGGGTACCCTCTTCAAACATCTTCTTCTCCAGAACCAGTACATAAATGGGGAAACTAATTGCATTTCAACAATCTATATAAAGATGGGTTATTAAAATTGTGTTCGGGGTTAAGATCCGTCAAATAGAAATTTACGCTTTTTTTACAAGTTTCTGGACTTAGTCATTTCAATGAAGAAAAGTGTCATGTTTTTCAGTTAATTGATATTGATGATTTCTTAATGACTATTTTGATCATAATTGTGGTAAGGAATATTATTGTGAAAGAATTTTGTCATTATCTCAATTTTTGGATTTTTTATGAATTTTTTAAGACTTCCAAGAAAAAGGGGGGTTGGCCATTTTTCACATTTTCAACTTTTTCTACGAAATCACATGAAAGATTTTAATGAAACATGGAATATATGAAGGACTACAAAGCCTCTATCAATGTGGTAAATTTCATCCAAATTGGTTAACAGATAATGCCACCATGTCTAAAAAGTAGGTCTCACAATGGTACATATACCACTTGGTAATTGAAATATAGAGAGTAGCGGATCAAATCCAGCTGTGGTCAAAAAAATTTTTTTTTTTTTTACACATCTAAATAAGTTTTTAGATGTTTCTCAACACTCAACATATGAAATTAGGAATTTTACGTTTAAGACTTCCAAAAAAAAAAGGGGGTGGGGGGGTGGCCATTTTTCACATTTTCAACTTTTTCTACAAAACTGTTTGAAGGATTTTAATAAATCTTGATAGAAATAAGTCACTTATGATCCTCTTCAAATTCTGTTGTTTTCGTCCAGACCTCTTTACAGGTGGCACCACCATAGTCAAAAGTAGGTCACAAAAGAGTTCCCTCCTTTAACAATATTCTTTTTCATACGGGCTGTATACAGAGACAAACAGAATGCATTGAAATGATCTAGAGGGATGAGTGAAGACGTATTGTCATTTTGGTTCCCTTCCAAAATCAAATTTTAGAATTTTTTTTCGACATTTCTTTGGACTTGATGATTCAATGCAGAAAAAAAAGTGTCATATTTCCTAGTTAATTGATAATGATGATTTCTTATGGACTATTGTGATCATAATTATGGTAAGGATTGTTACTTTGAAAGAATTTTGTCAATATCTCAATTTTTGGATTATCTATGAATTTTTTAAGACTTCCAAATGAGGGTGTATAGGAACAATTCAATCACATTTTTCACTTCTGCTGTTATACCACATGAAAGATTTTAATGAAACAAGGAATACATGAAGTACTAAAGGTCCTCTATCAATTTGGTAAATTTTTATCCAAATTGGTTAACAGATAATGCCACCATGTCTAAAAAGCAGTTCTCACAATGGTACATATACCACTTGGTAATTGAAATATGGAGAAATTTTTTTTTTCATTTCTTTACACATCTAAATAAGTTTTTAGATGTTTCTCAACACTAAACATATGAAATTAGGCAATTTTAAGTTAGATCTGGACAATATTTGAAACAATTGTTGTTCATGACCCAGACTTGAAATCAGTCAACAAAAGGCCCCACCTAAAGAAAATGACTAACTTGTTGCCCTAAATGACTTCTTGCAGAGACAAAGGAAATGCTTAATATCAAAATCACGTGAATGGATGTGCAAAAAAGTGTTGTTTTTTATTCTAGCCTGAAATAAAATTTGACATATTTTCAACATCTGTGTTGACTTAGTCACATTAATGCAAAAATAAATGAATTCTTCCTTCATGCATGACTGATCATCTAGGTACTCAGGTGAGCGATATAGGCCCACTTGGGCCTCTTGTTTTCTCAAGTCATAATCTTTTACTAACGGTGTTCATACATTGTTTCAAGTACTTCATGCTTCAGAACCTAGCAAATGATGTGTCATTATGCCCTGGGAATAAAAGATTCAGGGCATCTAGTTTTGGCCTGTCAGCCTGTTTGTCTGTGGCAAAAACATTAACATTGCACATAACTTTTCAGTTGTAAGAAATAGAACTTTCATATTTCACATGTGTGCACCACGTGACAATACCTTTCTGCCGGTACCAAAATGTTGACCTTGTGACCTTGACCTTGGAGTTTGACCTAGTTTTCGGATAGCAACTTATACTGAAAAAGTTGCCTACTGAGGGTGTTCGTATATCTTAAATACAGCTTGTTTTTAACATGGTTTCAGATTATAAGCAGTTTAGCAGATCCCACTGGAATTGCCATTGATTGGGTAGGAAAACATCTGTACTGGGCCGATGCTCACACCAACAAAATAGAGATGTCAAAACTTGATGGTAGCATGAGACGGACAGTGATACACTGGGAGATAGATGACCCTACAGCAATTGTTGTGGACCCCAAAAATGGGTAAGCAAATTTATGTATGTGTTTGCACCAGAGTTGGAGCTCTGTTAAGTGTTTGTTTAAATTTTGTCGACTGCTTTACTCCATTCTAAGATCATTTCATTCATATGGTGAAGGCAGCTACCTGATGCGTTGCACAGAAATTCTAAACCAAGCGACGGACCCACATAAATCAATGAGAGGTCTTTCATATGCTAGTATTTACTGGATACATGTTTTGTTTTTACTGTCTCAGTCAAAAGACAGGACATTAACCAGTTGCTGGTCTGTAGTACTGGAACCATAGAAACCTGACAGACCTGAGCACTAAAAGTCTACAACCTTACCAGAGTGCGTTTTACTACGCAAAAAGAGAAATGTTGATACAGTAAATCAAATTTTATTCTTATTCTCCTGTAGCTTATGTAAGGAGAAGCAGGATAGTTAGATTGATGAATTCAAAAAGCCTAAATTTGTGAGGAAAACTTTCATTGCTTGTACAAAGTCTTAATCATTTGCGATGAAGGTGTCAGGCCATTCATGTGATTCATTACAAAATGGTTCTTCTTACAGGAAGTTGTATTGGACGGATAGCGGTTACCCTCCCAAAATCTGCAGCTCTAATCTAGATGGTAGTGGTCAGAAAGACTTGGTCAAGAGTGACATTCTGTGGCCATCTGGCCTGGCCATGGATTATCCCAATGAACGACTGTACTGGACAGATATGAAAAAGAGGACTGTGGAGACTATTGATTTGCATGGCAGGGATAGACACGTTGTGCGGACATTTAACAGTAAGTTTTATGACTATATCATTATTATTGAGAGTATCATGAACACTTATTGGAGTTGGACCTGCTTTCATCCACCCAATAGTACAGGGCTTAAAATTTTGGGTCGTCAAATTTGCAAATTTAAAGAAAATCTGGATGACCTCCATTGTGTTTCATGGAATTTTAGGTTGCCGAAAGAAAATTTAGGCTGTTTGTAACGACCAGACAACTGCTAATTTTAAGCCCTGATAGTAGAGGACACATTGTCAGTGGTCTATCTGCATTTAGTCTTTTATTTTGGAGCTTAAGTGATAGTGACATACCCTTGACATTTAACTGTAATGGGGCATTCATTTTTAATGGACATACATGTTTTCAATTTATCTATATAGTCAAATACAGAAAATAACGACGTTTCTTCAATAGAGATAACCCCTCTCTTGTGTCATCAGCATTGTACAATGAGGCAGTGAAATAACTATATCTAAATTCTACATAGGCCACAAACATGTTTCTTTATTCAAAATTCTCTCTAGTTTCCTTAATAAACTGTTACTTAGCTCCAAATGGAAATTAGTATAAAATTATAAAAATTATTAAAAATGCTCTTTGTCCACAAATTTCCAACCCATTTAGCCTTCATCAAGTGGAAATAAATATGTGTATTTGTTTCTGCTTAAAGAAGGCCAAAGGGCTGGACATTTGTGGACAGAGAGTGTTTTTATTAATATTTCACTTCATCTATAGATTTGTACACTTAATAGTTTCAGATCCTCCTAACAAGATAGATGTTTTTGAAGATTTCTTGTATATCTCCTTATACAAGACAAATAGCATCATCAAGATCCACAAATTTAATAACCCTGACATCAGAGACCAGGTTTTGCTGAAGAACATTTCGTATGTCGGAGATGTCGTCATATTACATCCCAGTAAACATAGCCAGAACAGTAAGTAAACATGTCACTATAGTAAACATGGTCAGGACATTACATAAATATGTCACAGCAATAAACATACCACTCCAGTTAATATGCCACAGCAGTAAATGTGACACTCCAGTAAACATGTCACAGCAGTAAATGTGTCACTAGTAAATATGTCACAGCAGTAAACATGTCTCTCCAATAAATATGTCACAGCAGTAAACATATCACTCCAGTAAATATGTCACAGCAGTAAATGTGTCACTTCAGTAAATATGTCACAGCAGTAAATGTGTCACTCCAGTAAATATGTCACAGCAGTAAATGTGTCACTCCAGTAAATATGTCACAGCAGTAAATGTGTCACTCCAGTAAATATGTCACAGCAGTAAATGTGTCACTCCAGTAAATATGTCACAGCAGTAAATAAGTCACATCAATAATATAGAGGGGTAAGAATACTGGGCATTTACCAGGAAGAGGAAGAAAATTAGGTCAAAATGTGTATAACTGTCACAGCAAAAATATACGATCATGTATAATCATAAGATAGTTACGATCATGACTTTTTTTGTGTAATCATGAGATAGTTACGATCATATATAATCATAAGATAGTTACGATCATGTATAATCATAAGATAGTTACGATCATGTATAATCATAAGATAGTTACGATCATGTATAATCATGAGATAGTTACGATCATGTATAATCATGAGATAGTTACTCATGTATAATCATAAGATAGTTACGATCATGTATAATCATGAGATAGTTACGATCATGCATAATCATAAGATAGCTACGATCATGTATAATCATAAAATAGTTACGATCATGTATAATCATGAGATAGTTACGATCATGTATAAACATAAGATAGTATACGATCATGTATAATCATAAGATAGTTACGATCATGTATAATCATAACACAGTTAATAATCATAAGATAACCTCTTCTTTTATTGATAAACAAAGACAACAAAGAATTAGCCCTCTATTTATAGTTCCCCATATTTGATAATCATATTTTCACTTTCAGTTTCCCAATTTGGTAAAGTCTTTTACGCATACTTGATGTGTGCACCCTTTGGGTTGGCTGGTTGTTTGTGTGTAATATAATGATCATACACGTGTAACATTTTGAATGTGTCTAACATGTAATGTATTAAAACCTGTGTATTTGTGTCACATATGACTTTCAGGAAGGTTTTAAGTTGTCAATAGAAAGGGCAGGAAAATGGAATGGCTTTAGAATTCTTGTGTGAATACCTGTAAGTGTTGATTTATTGGTCGCTTGTGTTATAAACTAATGAGGTTTTTCTCTGTCATATCTCAAGTTTGAATCATGTTGTTGATATTTTGATAACCTTGAGATACAATGTTTTACTGTATCCTGGAATCTGCATCAAGTTTAGTCTTTTTCAGAAGTCTAGATTTATTGGTTCAGTGATATGTTTGTATTTCCAGAATTTGATAGTGATGATGTATCAACAACTGGCTTGACTTTGAACTTTGTGTCATCTGTTTTTAAATAGAAATTACAAGCCTTGATTTGAGGATCAAAGTTCTGTGTATTTGTCTACAGTACTTTAACATTGCCAATACTTGTGAGCATTTATGCAAAATTTCAAAATTTTTCTTAAACTAAGGAGTATCTCCCTCTTTCACCTCTCTGTCCTTAGATAGGTTCTTTGGCTTTCACATTTAGGTCGATTTGGTCAAGAGTTTGTTCTTAGAATACTTAAATTCTTTAAATTTCCACAGTTCAGGCCATGAGCATCACTAAAGAGACATAAGTTGTCCAAATGTTCATGTGATGCACCACATTAATTCATGTATATATGTTCTAACATTTATTATACATGATTTCTATATTTCATGTGTGTTTTCCATGCAATTCTAATAAGACGTTTCAATTGGTACATAAAATTCTGACCTTGTAACCTTGACCTATTTTTAATATGGTTTGAAGTGATGTGAAGTGCTTAGTTGTTTTCTTCACCTCAGACTTGGTGTTATAATAAAGTAAATATATTGTATTATGTCGTAAATACTTTAAATATGTGTGTGATATATTTCTTTGTTTGAAGTATTTGCATGGATATTGGGTACAGGAAATACTATTTTAAGGAAAAGTCATTGAAAAGACACATTAACTAAAAATATATTCATCTATATAATAAATAAATGGATCTGTACATATAGACCCTTTTGTCTAAATTGGAGAGTTACAAGTCAATTAGTAAGATTTTCTTTCACTTTTTTTTTGAGTTAACATGGCTTTCCTTAAGTCATTTGACGTTGTGCTTGGTCACAAACATTAAATTGCATTAACTTATTCTTAATTGTCCTAAAAAACTTCACCAAAGGGACATTGACTCTCTTTTGCTGGATGGGGATGGGGAAGTGTCTAAATGGCACATGTAGCTGGTTTTTACCAAATTTTTTTCAAAAATATACAGTGTTTTACTTTAAATTGTCATCTGTGATGTGATGCAAGATGCCCTTGTTTACCCCCTTGAACCCACCAACGTAAGTAGAACACTTTTCACTAGTAACTCTGTAATTAACATGAAAAGGTCTGTAGATATATCAGGAATGGATGGTTGGAGTGTGAGAACATGTATTACCAGTATATAACTCACTCGGGATATCATTTATATTAATCTATATTATGCCAAAGCACTCGGTTCAGAATCATAGTATGGGAACAGGTCTTTAGTAACAGATACAGATATTATGTTGCTATTTTCAAGTAAAATTCATCTGGTATTGATTGATAATAGAGTCGAGCATATTTTCATAGAAAGATTAGTAATATAATAACAATATAGTGAATTAATCAAGTTTCCTCTTTTTTTTATTTATTTTTTTCTGGTATAAAAAATCCTCTTATATATGAAGGTATTTTCAAATTGATTTTCTTTAAAATTTTGTTGGAAATAAACTCTCAGATTGTTATGAAAACTGTGACTTGTTGGTTCAGAGATTTGTTTATGGTATCCAGCTACTTCAGCATTAGGTGTGAAACATTTTACATATTACCTCTGTGTCAATACCACATCTCTTTGAACTTTCCACAATATGATAATGATTTCATACCTTCAGCTCTTGTTCTCAGAGACATTGGTTTACATTATAATTCTTCATTACAGTTTCCAACTACTGCAATGTGAAAAAGACAGAGGAAAGTGGGAATGATCTTTGCCCTAAGGCATTATGTATCAATATGCCACCAAAAGGGTACAAGTGTGTGTGCCCAGATGATGCCATACATAATGGTCAAGGCTGTGAGTTTACAGCACCGTGTGAAAATTTAAAATGTGAGAATGGTGGAAACTGTAGCAAAAATTCAAATGGAAAGTCCAAATGCATGTAAGTTTTTTTTTTCTTAAATTAGTCCTTTAAAGATAGATATCTCATGTAAAATTCATTAAATAAAGTTTATTCAATATAAAATTTGTATAATTTTTTGTAATTTTGTAAATTTGTGTAATATAAACTCAAAATTCATGAAAAAAAAGCTTAAAACTCATAAGTAATGAAAACAGTATAAACTAAATATTCGATTTTTACTACTTTCAAAATGGTACTAAGTGGCCATCAAAGGGCTGATAGGAAAGTGGTCATATAAGGCAGGTTGGAAAGTGGTCACTTAAGGCAGGTGTGAAAGTGGTATAAGTAAATTTTGTATAGTTATTAGTAAGGAACAGAGAAAGGAGGTTGTTGATAAGAGGTGATAACTGCTTAATACAGGTGGCTTCTAAAGCTAATTTGATTGTACATTAGTACAATATTACTGGTCGGCTGAAAATTCAGAATTTATATGCTACGGATTGAAAGATGATATATAACACATTCCATACTCAAACAGACTTTTATTGCAGCTGGAAGTAAAACATTTTACAAACTCTTTTATTTAAAGTTGCTGACTTCTGTCATATTCTATATCTGTCTTTTTCTTTTCCAGGTGTGCACCTCGTTATACTGGGGAAACATGTCAGACAGACAGGTGTAAAAGCTTTTGTCATAACAATGGAGAGTGTATTGTCCATGGTGTTAACCTCACATGCAAGTAAGTGTTGTTAACGGTTGACCATATAAGGTAATAATTATTAAAGTAGGAGTACCTCTGTTAGAGATGGCTTGGCTCAGGGCTGAAAGGTCCGAGATTCAGCCTCAAGTGATTTTGTGTATGTATGTCTTGTATCATATTATCTTCTCGCTGCAACACATACTGATCAGTCTAGAAGCATCTCAGTTAATAATATTTTGCACTGAAGGACATTTCCAATCATTTAAGTATGGTAGCAAACTCTTAAGTAATTAGCGCTATCTTATCAGTGTTTGAATTTAAATTTTTGACTTCATCAGCAGATAGGAGAATTGTGAAGAAAATTTAGACTGAGAACAAATTCTCTAACCCAAGATTGATTGATTGGTTTCTGTGGGTTTTTTGGGTTTTTTTTTTCACTGTGATATATGTTTCTGAGGCTTATATTGATAGTGGTTCATGATACGATTTGGTGACTAACCTTTTAACTAACATCCAACTAAACTGGCATGAAAATTACTTGATTAGCTTAAATCACTAGTCTTTTCAGTGGTGAGCAGTCCTCTGCTACTTTTCAATTCTAATTCTTCCCACACAAGTTTAGGTTTAAACAGAAAACTGAATAAGAGATTCCAGTAAAGTGATTTATCTGCCCTTGATGAGAATTCTCCTACTTTCTGGATATCACCATCAAGTATCTAATGGTGACTGCTACTTCACTGACCATATATCCGTGTGGTCATCTCAGGACACAGATAAGAAATGAAAATTGAATTAAATTTTATGTCCCCTCCCTTAAAAATAGGATGTCATATGCCTGTACATTCTAGTATTACCCACATCAATCGCTCGGTCTGGATTTGGTTTCATCAATCGCTCGGTCTGGATTTGGTTTCTGAACCATAACATTAGAATGTCTCGATAATTAAAAATGAAATGATTTTTGTATGTAAGTTGAAATATCAGAAATCTAGGCCAACTTCAATTTTTGCTAATTTCAACAATTTTCTACAGAGTTGTAGCCCTTTCTTGACAAAGCATGAAAGATAAGTGTCTCTGTCATTTATAGATATAAAATGTCTCAGTATAAATAAACGATATTTAGCACAATGTATTTGAGTTTAAATATTAAAATCTCATTTCATTGTGGTTGAATTACATTTAGCACAGTGATGGTTTTATGGACTCTGCAATTTTAGCATTTCGTCCAGTTCCAAAAGTCATAGTCGGGGCATTGGTGTCACTCTGACACATATAGTTATACACACCTTTTCCACTTCCGCAGACCTTTTGATCAAACAAGGGCAGATAAATGTTGTATGATATGCATGGTAATGATTGTGTTATACCCTTAATTGCAGATGTCAACCAGAATACACTGGACCCACATGTCTGGAGTATCAATGCACTGCATATTGTATGAACGGTGGATTGTGTCAAGTGATCCAGGGAAGACCAAACTGCACGTACGTACAACCATAATGTAACATGTTCACTAATGTTCTTCTTAATCATGCATTTATCAACGTTTCTAGGTTGTCTATCTGCAGTTTCATTGGCTTCTAATGTTAGTAAGGCAAAACGGAAAAATGTTTTCTGTAACATGACCGACCCTGATTTTTGGCCCTGACCCTAAACATTTTTATTTCATATTCAGAACAAAATTATTCCATTATTAAATTTATTTTTGATATCCAGGAGATAATTGTTTGAGAAAAAATAAGTGATTGTCACTTGTGTTGAGTCCAAATGTATAGTTGTTGCCATCAAACATTGATTCAGTAATAATTAAGATATTTACAAAAAAAAACAAGAAAAAAAAATATTGCCCCACTGACCCTAATTTCTTAAGCATGTCACAGGAAACCTGCATTTTTTTTTTGCCTAATTAAAGTCTGACTTGATGACTAGTGTACTGTCTTATGTGACACTTGTATATTTTTTATAGTTATGTATCTTTTATGTCTCTTTCTGTTCTTGATGAGACAATTAACACTGAGATTATATGTCACAGTGTACCTTGGCAGGTTTTGAATAGGTTAATTGTGTAGGTCGAAATTCTGATGCCATACACCAAGTGGTATCATCTCGATTGGAGTAAAACACTTATCAAACAATTAAAAATAGAAACTATTGTCCATCGGAAGATCTGAATGTGGAGGTTTGTGAAATGAGAATTCTTCCATAATCGTCAATTTGAATTCCCTGAGACCAAGTTAATATCAAGTGAGAAAACCCATTGACAAGATGTTAGTGAAGTTTTTTAATTAAAGAATGAAAGTTTCCTTTTTGTTTTAGCTGTCAATCTCTTCATCATGTAGTTTGTTGATAATGTTTATGTTTGAAATTGCTTATCTGATCTGAGTATATAGCTATTAATGTAAAATATTTTTGTTGCAGATGTATCGAGGCATATACAGGAAACAGATGTGAAATTTGTAAATGTAAAAATGAAGGAAAATGTCGGAGTAATAGATTCAATGAAATAACTTGTGAATGTCCGGCTGGTTGGAAAGGTAAAACATTGTGATGAAGTAGCATTAGAAAGTATCTGAGTTGTGTTAACTTTTACCAGGATCATGTTTTGATGAGTCCCTTGTAACACTTTCAGTAGTGCTAGTTCACATTCGTAAGTGTAGAAATATTTTTCGTGTCACTTGTCTGTCTAATCTGTAATGTCTGACTTAGGTCTGAATTATTCTCATAGAAAGAATTGATGGAAATTTGAAATTATCCAAAAATTTTTAAAATAAAACTCACAATTCACTTCATCATTCACTTGCTTACAACCAGATCATGTTTCCGCATCAGAAAGTTTTACAAAAGACTCGTAGCAAGCTATCTTAAATACTGTTTAGCTGAATTTTTCCATGCTTTCTGTTCTTTGGTTGCGGTAAATTCCAGTTTGAATGAAATACGAGGAGTGATAGATAGGTCTCATTAGCACTAATTTAGTTAGAATTACCTCCCGTTGTTGGCGGTGTTTGTGGTCAAGCAAGAGTTTTGGCCTCATATTCATACTAAGTTTAATAAAGTGTTTTTTAGAAACTTGTTAATATACGCACTTATTTAGAAAATTTTCATGTTGTTTAATACCTCAAATTTTGCATAAGAATTGCAAAAACACAGGAATTATTCATAGTTTAGAGAATTTACCTACATAATTTGGTTGATTTATGAACAGATATTCAGTCCTATACCTGAAAGATGATGGACAACTTATCTCAAGGGAAGTAACTCCAATAAAATTTCATGCTACTGAAACCTATGTATAGAATGTTAAAAATCTCCTGCAACAGGACTTGTATCAAATTTTTTGTTGTTTATACGTAGTCTGAGTCATCCACATGTTTGAATGGGTATGAAACTTTAGACCTAGACAATGGGTATGAAGCGTTAGACCTAGACAATGGGTATGAAGCGTTAGACTTAGACAATGGGTATGAAGCTTTAGATCTAGACAATGGGTATGAAACTTTATACCTAGGCAATGGGTATGAAGCTTTAGACCTATACTGCGGGTATGAAGTTTTAGACCTAGACAATGGGTATGAAGCTTTAGACCTAGACAATGGGTATGAAGCTTTAGACCTAGACAATGGGTATGAAGCTTTAGACCTAGACAACAGGTATGAAGCTTTAGACCTAGACAATGGGTATGAAGCTTTAGACCTAGACAGCAGGTATGAAGCTTTAGACCTAGACAATGGGTATGAAGCTTTAGACCTAGACATTGGGTATGAAGCTTAAGACCTAGACAATGGGTATGAAGCGTTAGACCTAGACAATGGGTATGAAGCTTTAGACCTAGACAATGGGTATGAAGTTTTAGACCTAGACAATGGGTATGAAGCTTTAGACCTAGACAATGGATATGAAGCGTTAGACCTAGACAATGGGTATGAAGCTTTAGACCTAGACAATGGGTATGAAGCTTTAAACCTAGACAGCGGGTATGACGCTTTAGACCTAGACAGTGGGTATGAAGCTTTAGACCTAGACAGCGGGTATGAAGCTTTAGACCTAGACAATGGGTATGAAGTTTTAGACCTAGGCAATGGGTATGAAGCGTTAGACCTAGACAATGGGTATGAAGCTTTAGACCTTTAGACCTAGACAACGGGTATGACGCTTTAGACCTAGACAATGGGTATGAACCTTTAGACCTAGACAGTGGGTGTGAAGCTTTCGATCTAGACAACGGGTATGAAGTTTTAGACCTAGACAATGGGGTATGACGGTATAGACCTAGAGAACAGGTATGAAGTTTTAGACCCAGACAACGGGGATGAAGCTTTAGACCTAGACAAGGGGTATGAAGATTTAGACCTAGACAATGGGCATGAAGCTTTAGTAGTCTTCATAGTTTAGAGAACGATTTCTTTTAAGAGGATAGATTAATGTATTAACATTTAATGTTGCAACAAAATGAATTCAGAAAGTAATGTTAAACAGTGGGCTGAATTAAAAATGTTGCGTTTTGTTAAATTAATTGCATTGTTTTCTAACATTCAGGTGATACATGTGAGGAAAGAACTGGGGAATGTTTGTGCAAGAATGGAGGTATGTAGTAATCCATTGTATTATACCTAAGAGAGGTGGCAGTACACAGTAGTGATGAAACAATTATCACCGATGATTTCGATTTTCGATTCTATTTTCAAAAATTGAAAAATCGCAGGAAAAAAGACGAAGAAGAAGAAATTTTATCACCCAGATTGACTTGTAAAATGTAGTGTAACTATCTACTGAAATGACCCAATTGACCGGAATGCCCCTTCTTATTACTGAAATGCCCATGAAATGGAACTTATATTATGTAAATTTGAATGAATTGGGATAAAAACGTATGAACATATAGTATTTTTGTTTGATTCTCTTATCTTTGTATAAATTTCATTGTTAAAAAAATCGTGAAACTCAGAAGATTACTGTTACATTTTGCCGATCATTTCTCAACTAAATTACTATTTATGCCCTCGAACTCCAAGTCAGCATGAAAAGCAATGATTTGAAACTGTTTGACTAGAAGGAGAAGGGAATATCGGTGTATATATTTTGGGCATTTCAGCATTTTATCAGTTTATTTCGGCAATTCATGGGCATTTCGGCTGATAGTACTGCCCTAGTACTAATAAAAATGGCAGAAAAGAATAACAACATGCTCCCTGATCATGAACTCCCTGAATTATTTGATTAATTTTTTGTTTGTTGTATTTTTTAAATAAAAAAATTCTACATACATGATTACATTGTCAAATGATAAAAATATCCCCTTGCAAAATGGTTTTCTTATTCGTCTGATTATAATTGATCATCGATCGGTTATGATTTCTGATTATTTTCCGATCATCGATTATGAAAATTGTCCGATTCTGCATCACTAGTACACAGTGATCCGTATGTCTGTCCACCTGTCTGGCATCCGTCTTTTTCAATTACTAATTCAGATGAAAGGAATGGGCACATCTACAGTATGGACTACCATCATGATGTATAGGATAAATTTGATTACAGAGTCCATGTTTTGGTTTTTTTCTTTTTTAAATTCCAGTTGGCAGGGATAATTATCCTCCAGCCATGGATCAACTTTTCTCAGTTCACATTTGAATATTACAACTCTTTAAATTTTCAGCTACTCTTTATACATTATCAAACACCTCTTACCTGAGGGATAGATAAATGTCTTGACTATAATTCTTCTTGTATGAATATAAATCTTCCATCTCTGCTTGACTATCTCAATCAAGTCATCCCCCATGACTGTTTTCATGTAATCCCTTCTTAATACATGGAATAAGTTTATCCCTGTCAAACATGAATAAAAGAAATACTTTTTAATCAAGAATATTGTAAATATAATTGCCCACAAAAGCTTTGTCAGACATATGAAGTGATAAAGAACATTTTGTTATACACGTAGTTCTTTAACATTTTTAATTTCTTGTTTCATTATTTATAATAGGACCATGTTTATTGTAGGTTCTCAGTGCATCTTTCTTTTTCTATTTTAGAATAGCTATTTGTCTTTATCTATTCTGATTTCTGATGTCTTTGTGTATTATAGTGTCACATTGTCTTTCCTTGCTTTATATTTATTTGCATAATCTAGATTATACTAATTAATCTGTCATCTCTTGATTCATGTCGCTCTGTCTATTGTTAGATCATGTTTCTTGATCTGTTTCCAGTCCATGTTTCTTTGTCTAAGGTCAGGTGTCTTTATCTATTTTAGGGTCAGATTTCTTTCTTTCCTTTCTGTTTATTGCCTAGTCTAGATTTACATTAGTCTGTTTTTTCTTAATTCATGTCTCTTTGTCTATTCTTTGGTCATGTTTCTTACTCTATTTCCAGTCCATTTTGTATTTGTCTATTCTAAAGTTAAGTGTCAGTGTCTATTATAGAATCACATTGCTTTGTCTCTTTTTACTTTATTAGGGCTATGCTTCCATAAGCAAGTGCCCTATAGTAATAATTCTGTCTGTCTGTCTGTCTGTCCGTCAGCAAAAACTTTAACAGTGGCCATATCTAATACACTGTCACACCTAGAGCTTTCATATTTGGCATGTGTGTTCTTACTTTCTGCTGGTACCAAAATATGGTCAAGGTCATGGTGAAAGGCAATCTGGGGGGCCTTTCTGATTTTGTCAGTTTTTTAGTGTCTATTTACATAATCTAAATTTGCAATAGTCTGTTTTTTCTTGATTCATGTCTCTTTGTTTACTCTAGGCACATGTCAGTGGAACAACAACAATCTACATCAGAACTCCCATGTGTGTATCTGTAAACCAGGCTTCAGTGGAGATCAGTGCGAGACTAATCTGTGTACTGGATACTGCCTGCATCAGGGAAATTGTTCGTATGGTAAGAACATAGATTCAGTCTATATCCAAGCCATGAATACTTATAATGCCAGAGCTTTTACTTAATTTTATGGTGACTGTGATGTTGATGAAAATCAGATCCCCTCCTGGAATGGAGAATAGAAGCCAAGACTTCTCTTATTTACGACAACTTAGAAGGTTGAAGTTTATATCCAGTTTCTGTGGTATGAAGTGGAAGAAAATCAGATGATTCCTCTGGAGTGGAAAGTGTGATACTTATAATGCCCAAACTTATATTCAGTTTCTATAATGCTAAAGGGAGTAAAATCAGAATGACTCCCTCTGGGGGGAGACCTTAGCCCATATATTTTGCATACTTCGGAGAGATGGCTTTCATAATTAGCATCTACAGTTCTTATGTCTAGAGCTTTCGATTGATACCATAATTTCTCTACTTTGTGACCTTCACATTAGAGTCAATTTTTTAAAACTTTAAGCCTGGTCTTTATCTTTTGGATAGTTAAAAAGATGACTCTGCATTCCTTGTGACTAGAGCTTTTGATTAATACCATAATTTCTTACTTTGTGATCTTATGATCATTTATCAAACTTTTATCTTGACTATATCTTTTGAATAGTGAGAAATATGGCTTTCATATTTAGCATCTACATTCCTGTAAACTAAAACTTTGAATGACAACTTTAGCCTTATCTTTTCAACAGTATAAATTATTATTTAATGGTATAGACAAAAGATGCTTCTTATTGGCGAGAACTTCATTTGTACATGGAGTCAGATACATGAATTTTGATGAAAACAAAGTTCTTGGGAATAAAAGGGACTTTATAATACTAGTACCAATCTGATGAGAGCTCTGTTGTCTTCTGACAACTCGTTTTTAAAAATGTCACATATTTAATAAAAGTGTCAGTTTGATTGAAGGGTTGCTTGAAAAAAATGAAACTTGAATTCAATATACCAGTATGTGCCTTTTTAGTATATGTGTAATTTCTAAAATCTCTTCAAATTATAAACCTTCCTTACATTTATACATACATACATCATTATTTCAACCTTTTTAGATCCCAAAACTCAAAGCAAATCATGTAGTTGTACCAAGTACCACACTGGATCTAGGTGTCAAAATTGTACTTGTGTTCATGGCAGGTGTTCCCAAACTGAGAACAAGTGCAAGTAAGTTATTTATTATCCTATAGATTTCAGCAATACGAGATGAAGTACATTTAATCAAACTTGATCGGATCATCTTCGTAAACCAAGGCTACTATTCGCTTCTCTCGAGATGAGAGAAGCGAATCGTAGTCTTGGTATACGAAGATGGATTGGATAAGTCTCAGCATTTGTCATAATTATTGTTCTTCTTATTGACATAGAGACACTACTAAGCTTAGTGTTATCCAAGGGTATCTTTGCCCTTAATCTATCTGTTTGTCTTTGAAAATTCTGATTTAACTATCTATGCTAGCAACCAATATCTTTATTTCAACACTTTAGTGTAGAACGTCTTACCGGCATTCAGTTAAGTTAGCAGTGGTTGATCCTGTTTGAATAAAATGAACACAGAATTTTTATAAATATGAAGAATTCTATACCTCTGTCTACTTGATTATCTTATTTTATAGTAGGATAGTTTCTGTGTAGTTATGGTACTGCTAGAATTATGTATTATCTTCTCAGACCTGATGGCCAGCATCTGATTCCTTGTTTGCTCAAATTCATATGACAAAAACTTTCATTGTCATTAAAGGTCTGGGTGATTCAGTTTTTTCTTAGCTGCTTTCGTTTGAAATCACTTCACTTCTCATGAAATTTCTCATGGAATGATTCCCATTGATTTTGGGATCTAAAGGTCAAATATCAAGCAAAGTAGACTGTTAAAAATTAAATGTGGTCCTTAGAGACCTGCTGTTAGAGATTGACCATTAGAAAAGGCAAGAACAGTGTCTCAACAAAAGGTCTGTGGTCAGTTATAGGTGGTCCAATCTCCTCGTGGGATGATCCCTACTGATTTAGGGGTCAAAAGGTCAGGCATATTGGACATAAACTAGTGGACAGTAGTTGACTCTATCAATTAGAATTACCAAACATTAGGGAGTGTGTTGCCAACAAAAGGTTTTCCTGATATTCACTGTTTATAACTACCGGTACATGTAAAAAGCAAAATTCATAGTCTATAATGAAAGTGGCTCCTTTAATCCATGATGCACAATCCTATATTTCTGCGATTTCAAATACCCCTTTTTCATCATTCTCTTGGCAAGGGTAGTCAATTCTATAGAGACAGTTGTAGTAAATCTATAAACTTAAGATGAAATCTAGCAAGATACATTGTCATATTAAATGTATGTGTATTGCAGGTGTTATCCTGGATACAGTGGTGAATTATGTAACACAACACACTGCAAGTGTCAAAATGGTGGCACATGTGATGGCAGCGAATGTGTGAAATCTGAGGTGACAAATATTACATCCTGCTCTCCTAAGTGCAAGTAAGTATTGATGTGGTCCTTAGAGACTGATAAGTATTGTTGTGGCCCTTAGAGACTGTTTGTTCAGTGTTGATGTGGTCTTTAGAGACTGACTGATAAGTATTGATGTGGTCCTTAGAGACTGACAAGTATAGATGTGGTCCTTAGAGACTGACTGATAAGTATTGATGTGGTCCTTAGAGACTGACAAGTATAGATGTGGTCCTTAGAGACTGACAAGTATTGATGTGGTCCTTAGAGACTGATAAGTATTGATGTGGTCCTTACAGACTAACTGATTAGTATTGATGTGGTCCTTACAGACTGTTTATCAAGTATTGATGTTGTCCTTAGAGGCTGTTTTGTTAAGGATCGATGTGGTCCTTAGAGACTGTTTGTTAAGGATTGATGTAGTCCTTAGATACTGACTGATAAGTATTGATGAAGTCTTTAGAGACTGACTGATAAGTATTGATGTGGTCCTTACAAACTAACTGATAAGTACTGATGTGGTCCTCACAGGCTGACCATAAAGGATTGATGACAGTCCTCAGAGTGACTGTTGTGGATTGATGTGGTTCTTACTGACTGAGTGTTAAGGTTTGATGTGGTCCTTAGGGACTGAGTGTTAAGGTTTGATGTGGTCCTTAGAGACTGACTGTAAAGGATTGATATGTTCCTCAGCTACTGACTGTAAAAGATTGATTGGGGGCCAGGTAGCGCAGTAAGTAGCGCTCTTGCTTCTCACCAGTGCGACTTGGGTTTTATTCCCGGTGTGATACATGAGATGGTAGGGCTGTCACCAACCTGGCTTCGTGGGTTTTCTCTGGGTACTCCGGTTTCCTCCCACACAAATGACACCCTTGCTCCAAGATATATGATAAGTGGTGTGGAAAGGTATCAATTTATTTGCTTTATTCATGTGATCCAATATCCAATATATTTTATTTCATATATGAAGAGAAATAATACATGGCAATGGAAAATATCTAAATCATTCAATCAAAGACATTGAAAAAACTCCATATTTTCATTTGGTAACCACATCAGACGTCACAGTGAGTCTCTGTAATACACCTTAAGAAGAAACTGGTCCAGTTTGGAAGCAAATTCATCCTGAAACTGAATAAGGATATGACCTTAAAATGAGGAAAATATCAGCATTGTGTCTTAAAGCATACCTTCTTGGTTTGATTAATAGAAGTAGAAAGTCTCGGCATAGTCCTTTCAGATCCTCTGTGGTCTTTTTGTAATATAGACTTCTCTACCCTTTTAAGCAAGTATCTAATGTAGGAAAACTGACATGAAGCAGTTCAGTCTATGGAAACTTGATGTAAAATTACAGGAAATGATGAAACAAAAATGATGCTTTTACAGATATTACTTGACATCGCTACAGTTTTAATGTCAGATGCCTAGCCATAAAAAGAAATAACTATAATACAAATATCATAAATGGCTTTCAGGAGTACACTATCCTTGCCATATTCTACACAAAGATTATCATAACACATTAAAAGTAGACATACTTAGTGCATTTGGCGTATAATGATGTATGATTTTTTCCGTGCTTTCTATTGTTTTTTGAACATGTATTTTCATGTGACATTTGTTTTGATCAGGTGCCCTCCTGAATACATGGGAACACTGTGTGAGAAGCAACTGAAGGTTAATGCCCATAGTCGGATAAACGACAACAAACCTACCATTCTACTTGCGACAATCATTCCTGCTGTCCTTCTTATCATCATTCTAATAATCGTCGTAGCCATCATCTGTGTTCGCAGAAATAGGTACAACAACAATTTCTATATAAAGTTTCCATTAAACTATACATATTTTCATCGTAGTTGAGTCTGGAACACCTTTTACCTATCATACTTTGACATCGTAATCAACAATCAATTACTTCGACTTCGAAAAAATTAGAGTCAAATATAGTATTAAAACATTATCAGCTGATGAATTCTTTCAATTGATAAACTTGACATAGATGAAACTGTTAAGAACCAGATATCTCATTGTAATTATACAGTCAGATAGTTTCGTATTCTTTTTAATCTTATACCTCCTTAGCTGCTTCTAACCAGGTTGTTACCTCTCTTCTTGAGAAACTTGTTGATCCTTGTTCTCTATATGGAGGATTACTTATAAATTTTTAAATGTGTGTCCTTTGGTTGTGCTGCTTTTGCAGTGAGTGGGAAGGTGCGTGCCCGTAAACTGGTTAACCACACCAATTGAGCGACATTTGTTACTTCAATTGACCATCCTATGTCGGTATCGTAACCATGGCACAATCGAATATTTTTGTAATGTTGTTTTCCCATGTATATTCTACTATTATCATGTTTTGTGTACATGTTCTTGGTGATATGTATCATACAGCTTTGTCAGATGTCTTCTGTTTTCTCTTTTATTAACAAAAAATACTGACAGCAATCTTTATGTATATGTGTTTAAATTTTTGGTTTCGTGTCTTTGGTTACATGTATTGGTTTGTCTGCTTGTTTGTTTGTCTCTTGTCAACTTTAATCTTCGCCATAACTTTTAAACTGTGAGAGGGAGATACTTCACACATACATACTCCACTATTAGAGCCCTTTCAAACTACATTAAGGGTCAGTGACCTCATGAACTTGACCATGACCTTAATGTTCAATTCATGTAACCACACAGGAACGTATTGTTTCACAAACAAATCTTGTGTGGTTTGACTTTTGATAATGATTTGTAAATGTGATAATTAGTTTGACAGTTATTGGTTTGTGTCTTCAGTCATTGAACTGTGTGTCCAGTTATTGGATTGAGTCTCCAGTTAGTAGTTGCTGTCTTCAGTTATTGGTTTGTGTCTTCAGTCATTGGACTTTGTGTCCAGTTATTAGATTGAGTCTCCAGTTAGTAGTTGCTGTCTTCAGTTATTGGTTTGTGTCTTCAGTCATTGGACTTTGTGTCCAGTTATTAGATTGAGTCTCCAGTTAATAGTTGCTGTCTTCAGTTATTGGTTTGTGTCTTCAGTCATTGGACTTTGTGTCCAGTTATTAGATTGAATATTCAGGTAATTGTTGGTGTCTTCAGTTACTGGTTTATAATTTCAGTTGTTGACTTAACTTGGTTTGAGTATCCAGTTACATGTATTCATATGTGTCAAGCTATTGATTTGTAACTATAGTTACTGGTGATTGGTCTCAGTTATTAGTTTGTGACTTAAGTTACTGATTTATTATTCCTTCACCACATTGTTGCAGTTGCGATGTAGTAACTGTACTGGTCATGTATGGGTGTGTTTGTATGTCTGTAACAGAACCCTGTAGACACCTTAAAAGTCGCAGTTTTGGCCCTTTTGGGTTCATACCTCACATATAGCTTTAGATTAAAATGGGAAAGATCGCTTTTGATTTTGGTGTCAAAAGGTCAAAGATTAAGGTCAATAGAGGTCATCATAGAAAAACCTTGAAATCACTGTAGAAGCCACAATTTTAGTCCTATGGGGTTCATACCTCACACTTAGCTTTAATATGATAAGAGGAAGATCCCTATTGATTTTGGGGTTCAAAGGTCAGGTTCAATTTAGTACCATAGATTGTTTTTGCCATGCGAGAGGGATGCCACACTTGGTGTTGCCCTTGTTAGTTTGTGTCAGGGTATTTGTTTGTGCGTAATTAAGGGTTTGTGACTTTAGTTATTGGCTTGACCTCCATACTTGTTTGGTGTTTCGGTTTATTAGTATATGTCTCATTATTAATTTGTGTCTCCATTCACTGTGGCTGACCTTGGTTAGTGAAGTTCGACTTCGGTTATTGGCTTGTGTTTCCATTTCTTTGTCTGTATCTCACTATTGTTTTATGACTTTAGTTGTTGGCTTCACTGCAGTACTTGGGTTGTGTTTCCATTTATTTGTCTAAACTGATAAGTACACTTTGTAATGGAGGAAGAAGAAGATTTGTCCGTATCTCGTTATTGGTCTGTGACATTAGTTATTGGCTTGACCTCAGTACTTGGCTTGTGTGTCCATTTATTTGTCTGTGTCTCGTTATTGGTTTGTGACTTCAGTTATTGGCATGACCTCAGTACTTGGCTTGTGTGTCCATTTATTTGTCTGTATCTCGTTATTGGTTTGTGACTTCAGTTATTGGCATGACCTCAGTACTTGGTTTGTGACTTCAGTTATTTGTCTGTATCTCATTATCAATATGTGACTTAAGTTGTTGGCTTGATGTCAGTACTTGGTTCATTGTTATTGTTATATGATTACATGATCACTGTCATAGTACCTGTAAAAACTTGATGTGATTTATTATATTACTTCCATATTTATTGTTTCTGTATAGGGACCCTTTTAAACATCGTCAGTTAAATAATGCCAATGTTAACGAGATGGCGAATCCAGTCTACCTCCAAGTCGATGCCTCAGCTACCGATGAAGATGATGGAGAAGTCGATCCTCTTAATGAAGGACACTTCGAGGAACATGTAAGTAAAAAGCTTCCAAAACCCAAGATACCAAGAAATAAGTGGCATGATATAATGAAGGGCAGCTTATTTGCTTTGGTATCTTACTAGATTGTTAATTTCATGAACCACTTACACTGTTAGAAAGAATATTTATGTGATTTATAACCCTCTGCCTCTGTTCCTCAGATGAGGTGGGGTAGGCTTGGTGTAGTGGTTAAACACATGGTTTGCGGTGCCAAAGATGCGGGTTCGATTTCCCAGATTGCACCATTATCTTTAAGAGGATGGATACTTCCTGCTTCCATGTCATGATATAACTGAAAAATTGTTGAAAGGGACATAAAATGTAAACCAACCAACCAACTCGGATGAGGCAGTATAACAGTGAGGTTCTGTGTCATGGTATACATTAACATTTAACAGATATGTCATTGCTTCAGGTGGAGGTCTTGCACAGCAGAAAATTACAGAGCCATATGTGTGACTTTTATATAGGTGGACTATTCCTGAAATAAAGTTTAATTAAATTAATTAATTATGTTGCAAACACGGTGCATTAGAGTTATTAATGCCATTGTAATAGCTACGAACCTTTTTGATTTCAGGATGATACAAACTTTGCCAACCCAATGTTCAATATATATAAAGCAGAGAGTACCCAAGTTCTGCTTCCAAATGGAAACAAAGAGGACCATAGTGGTGTAGAGGAGAATGGCAATGTGAACAAACCCAGAAAAGAGAAAAAAAGCAAATCTAAGGGCAAAAAGAAAAACTTCTTGTGAAAAGACCTCAAGCCATGAGAAAAAGACTCAATTGAATGAGCAGTTGTTCAAGAAATGTTGAATTATATTTGAGGATTTCTCAAACCTCCTATGGAGAAGAGGTCTGTTTTATTTTAATATCCAATGGATGGGAGACAAAAAGTTGTGTATTCAGTAACTGTCTTTCTCAAAGAACTTTTTACATTTTTAGTTTTGGAGCTTTGATCTGATATACAGAGACATGTGGTGACAGATTGTTCCATTATCAAAAGTTGATGACCTTGGGCCAAAAAAGGGGGAAGTCATATCTCACATACCGAGATGTACACCTCTTTTCAGATCGTGCTATCTCACACAAAGGTGCTGATTAGTGTGCTATACAGTTTGTTATAAGGTTACCATGGTAACAGTGATCGTTTCATTGTAATCCAGTTACTTCTCTGACTTACCATGCTCCATTTATATCATTTCCTGAATCTATTGAAATATGTGGCCTTCTTACGGCAGACCTATTGCAGTCATGACTGTCGCAGTCCAAATTTTGCAGAAATCCAAATTGGTCCATTCTTCCAGCCAAAGATCATGTTTCAGGTGGACGTTAAATCGGACTGTATCCAGCCAATTTCATCATCGCTACTGAATTAGCTTCTTGGATCAGTGTCATATATGTGCTTGGATCAGTGTCATACACATGCTTAATAGATTGTTCATTGTTGTACACAGGAGACAGAGCTGAAAACTGAGCATTTTTCATGCAATATGGATTTTATTTTTATTTACCCAATGCTATAAATCATTTATTTATAATTTATGTGATAATTTTTGAAATCATATCAAATGAAAATTTTTGTTATAAGAAAGATGTTAAAGATTCAGTATGATATTCTAAGGCTTGCGATAAAAATGTTAAGACACAAATATGTGTGTATTTTATTAGAATATTTCATTGATGTCTTTATTCAGAAAAATGTACTTTATTTCCAGAGTTTCATACAAAGTATATTTACAGGAGTTTGCTGCTCTCACTTCATTTTTTCTTTTTTTTCAAATTAAAACAAATTATTTCTTAACATTAACATATAAATTTTTTCTAAAATTTAGTTGCTATTTTTTTCATGAGTTTGCATATCAAACAATTTGGGATTTTTATTCATTCCTTTATGTACAATTTTAAGATATTTCTGTTTCCATGGTAACATGCTAAACTACTTGACCACACAAAAGATGTTGCAGAGGAGATACAGTTTTACTTTTAATTGTTCAGAGCCTTGTAAACACCATAGATGACTGACTATATGCTACACAGTTTTCCACAAAAGTTTCTTGTAAGAAAAGCTTGTGTCCTATTGATTTCCTGTGTAATGGTTGGGGTCATTTTGGACATACTATCAGAAACCTTGGAGTAAGAGAAATCTCGGACTAAGTGTACCCTTTTTACAAATTTCTCTTAATGCAGAAACTAACTACATGTAATCTTTTAGCATGTAGATATTTTGAGAGCCATTTTAGGGATACTATTGGTGTATGGTACAAGGAATCAAGGTTTGATCTCAGATTACACCACTTTGTTCAATAAGATGATATGTCTTCTCTCCATGTTACGGTATAAAAAATTTCTTAAAATGACTTCAATTCCAATAAAGCCTAAATCCAAATTTCAAAATAAATATATTTCTACATTTTTTTTTATTTTACATTAGATTTAGCAACTTCATAAAATATATGTAAAGATGGGTATTTTATTTACTACTGGAGAAGCAGCAAACTCTGTATAATAATTGAATTGTATGATTAAACTTTCAGTTGCTTATAATTGTTATGATTTTCAAATATTATCATAAACACTTATCACAAGAGGAAGGTGAAATCAAAATAAGATTTGTATAAAAAACATTCAATGGTTGTGATTTTATTTATCAGGGATGTAACCCAAGCCAACTTCTATGCTATAATGAATGTGAGAAGTTACACAGCGAGGAGGAGTTGGCTGTTGGATATTTTGTATGTTCCACTTGATTGTTTAGAAATATTTTTATAACTGTAAATATTACATGAAGGTTGTGAACCATATCAGAATTAAATAATATGACAATTCCATTGTTGTTGGAATACTGCTGTTAGTATTAAGTGCACTACCGGTAGTATGAGTATTATGCCTCCAGAATCAAAGATTCCTGGACATGTAGTTCTTGTCATTTTTATGCCCCCGGATCAATAGATCGGGGGCATATTGTTTTTGTCCTGTCTGTTTTTTTGTCTGTCTGTGGTCAACTTTAATGTTGGCCATAACTTTTGAATTGTAAGGGGTATAGAGACTTCATAATTCAGATGCATACTTAACTGATGAAGCCCTTTCAAATGACATCAAGGTCCATGACCTTTTGACCTCGACAATGACCATCATGCTAGAAATAAATTTTTGGGCATTAGTGTTTCACAAACACAGCTTGTTGTCTATCAATTTGTCCACACAACCTTAACATTGTTCATATTCTGTGAACAGTTGAACATTAGACATTATCTATATTTTAGATGTCTATCTCTTGTGACAAGACATTTCTATTAGAACTGAATTTGTTGATATATTGACTTCGACTTTTGTCTGACATTTCAAAACGTTAAACATAATTTGACTATAACTTTCTAATAGTGAGAAAAATAGTTTTGATGTTTCACATCTGCATTTATTATGACAAGACCTTTCCATCAGTTGCAAAAATTTTTACCCAGCGATCTTGACGTTTCAGTTTTCAAAATAATTCTGGATATTGTATTCTGATTTGTAACAAATTATGATATATAAATTGTCGTAGCTGTAATTTGTATAGTAATTCTATAATTTGAATTTCATAGATTTGCAATTATTACTGGAATATTCATGGATTTGTACAGATTTTTATATATTTATCATATAGATATTCATTATGTTGTTAGCAATAGATACTTTACAATCGATTTATCATATGAATAACAATAACTTCAATGAAATATTGAAGATTTTTTTCTGCTATGTATAAATAATTCTTGATTTGTGAGTATAACAAAATGATATTAACTCATAATTTTTGTAGGTGATACGGTCAAATCAGATTTTTTATCTGTTGATAAATTATCGTATGGATCTATTCAAAGTGTAATAAGAAATGAGGTCATATTGACTTTGAAGTGGCACAGTATGATGTGACTTATCTTATTATGAAATGTAAGATTTAAATTCTACATAAGATATAATTATATAGGATGAAATATTAGACATGGATAGACGATGGTTAAAGGAAAATTTGTCCAAACTAACATAATTGTACATGAGAAAAAAATACTAGGTCCAAGAATTTCAATTTTTCTTGTCATTCATATAATATACATATATATGTGTATATATATATATATATATATATATGTATATATATATATAGATTTATATATATATATGATATATTTATATATATATATATATATATATGATCTGAAATGATTTTTCTTTTCGTATGGTATTTATGAAATGAGTTGTTTGTTTTATATCGAGATATAAAACACACAACGAGTTTCATAAATACCGTATGAAATGAAAAGTCATTTCAGATTCTTTTTATCACATGTTCACTCTCAGTTTAAAGGGTGTTTATTTCATTAATTACCGGCTTGACACCATTCATTTCCACGCTATGACGTCACCATCTTCACGAGTCAAGGTGAAGCGCTACATAAACTGCAACGTCACTTATGTCATAAATTAATTTATGACATAGCGATATTTATTTTACTGCATAAACAGCAAAACATGTGATAAATAAATAAATAAATAAATATATATATATATATATATATATATATATATATATATATATATATATATATATATATATATAAATACCCAGTGTTGCTTAAATTTAATCAGTATTGCATTTTGAGTTCTATGCAATTGACATATGTTTTGGCAGTCACAGACATGTACACTTTCATATACTAAGATATACATACTTAGCATGTAGATTTTCATTTCATGTTATATCTCAGGTCTGATATTTCGAAGAAGAATGAAGGAAATAGGCATTTGATTTTTTATCTTATTCTTTTCTCTAATATGGGCATAAATAAACTTTGATGTGGCGACAACATTGGTAATTTGACATGGCCTGAGAAATTTATATGAACTTTTCATCTCCCAGATGTGATGATACATCCCCTAAAAACTCCAATCAAAATTTCACAGGATAAATGAAAATCTTTATAATACGAACTTGTCAAAAAAAATAGACTTATCACTTCAAAAATACAATATTTTATAGAAAATGAAGTCATTTTTATGGGTGCTATTATTCACCACCTTAAAATAATGTCTGCATTTTAATGATTAAATAATAAATACCATAAACCCCCTTTATTTTTGGCCTGGTTGATAATAATTTAACCCTATAAATAAGAAACACTTCAATAACTCGAAGTTATCCTACAGTCCTGATAACCTTTCTGTTCTTTTTATGACTTCAAAAACTGAAATCTACCGAAACTCGAGGTGATTTCCAGTTTCCTTACATTTCAGATAACTGATATTCAACTGTATGACATGTTTGTTATACATGTATAGATTTGAAATCACCTTGTATTGCATTATGATAATTGATCTGATTTATTATAACCTTGACATTATTATTTACACAGGTTACAACCTTGACATATCTACACTGGCCTTGATTATGAAAGATTAAATTATGATTTGTATTATTAATTGACAAAATAGAATTATGAATTCTGGCCTTTAATTATCTTGAACTGTTGACCTTTATATTGATTAAATAAGTGAAGAATAAGATTGTCAAACAATAACAATTTGACTTTGACTTTGTATAGTTATTGAATTTGACATGTTAATTATTATATTTGTATTGTATGTTTTAAATGTGATATTTGTATGATGTGTAGTTTTCTTATTTGGAATAACAGATCTCATGCTAGCAGATATGTGCTATGGACTTACTGTCCTTGATATGTCTTTCTGCCCTTGACGTTTACCTTGTCACAGTTTTTTTCTAGCTTTAATATCTTCAACACAGTAGATTGTCTGTAATTTGTTGGTAAATGCATTGTAAGTTGAAATCAGAATCTGATGTAGTTTAAAAAGTAATCTGTTACTTCCTAAATGAGCATTGTTCCCTCATCTTTTGACTTGATCACCAAGTCATCCATTTCCTGCTCCAAGATCATGGAGAGGTATGTATTAATGCTAAACATCCAATACCTCTAATATATGCCTGAAGTCTTTGCGTTTTGGTCACATGACTGTCATGTGATAACAATGTTTTGAGCTACTATGTGTACATTCCAGTTTTGTCATAGATTATATTCATTGTTTTACCCATTAGAGAGTGCTTCCTATATGGTTCTATTCATTCCTAGTGTCCTGTGTTGTTACAGAGATCTTATTTGTGTTACATAAGGCTTTGAAAAATTTATTTTGTGTGTCCACTTTCATTTCCTAACCTGATTTATTTGTTTCCACACAGAAAGACAATAGCTAATGAAGTATAATTTAGATTTTCTTTTAAAAATACTTAAGCAAATCAAGAAAATGCAAATTGCTCTATGCACATCTATTACTCAGCAATTCTTTTTGAGAGAGGATGGGAGTGGGGGGGGGGGAGATTGGGGTTTAAGATGGGATGTGACCATACGCCAACCCACCTGTTTTGGGGTCATGAAAGTGGAGACAAAGTTATCTTTGAGGCCTTACCCACCATCTATCATCAATCAAATTGACCAATACACCATCATTAGCATTGTTGTAATTTTTCATTTTTGCTATCTGGCTCATTGCTATGGCCATGTACTGATTTCATACATATTATCACATCATTTTCAAAGATGAAATAAACAATATGATAATATACTTATACATTGTTTATTATTATTTTATTATTATTATTATTATTTACACATTTATAGAGCGCTCTATCTAGAAATTTCTAAAGCGCTTTACATATACATGCAATAAATATTATCAAAATTGATAAACAGTCATAAGATTATAAAAAGCTAAAAGAGATTATTACACTCAAATTATTTGTATAGGAAAAACTAATAAAATAGAAATGAATAATGTATACATTCACTAAACGAGCCTAGAATTTAAAAATTATCAAAATGAAGTTGATTTGCTTTCAAATTAAGAAGATACGCTCTATACATATATATGTACTACCAATTAACAGTTCATATATAAATTAAGGTCTCTTTCTAGGTGATAAAACCATCATAATTACAAATTAAAAGCTTGTTTAATAAGATGAGTTTTCAGTGCTTTTTTTGTATAAGGCAAGGGATGAATACTTTTTCAAGCTGTCCGGGAGAGTGTTCCAAAGAGAAGCTGAAACCACATCAAAACGACGGTCCCCCTAAGTTCTGGTGTGTGCTCGTGGCACTCGAAGAAGGTAGGAAGATTCTGAGCTGGCGTATAAAGTTCAAGAAGTTCCCGAAAAAAAGCCTTGAACACGAGCAGGAGAATCTTGTACTTTATCCTGTATTCAACAGGAAGCCAATGCAGACCAATAAGCAACGGTGTTCCGAGCTCCTCCCTCTTGGTACGCGTAACTAGCCTGGCCGCGGTATGTTGCGCCCGCTGAAGTTTTGCGATATACTGTTTATTTATACCATAGAATAGGGCATTGCCGTAATCCAATCTGGAAGTTACGAGAATTCACCAAGGTCTTGCACGCATCTTCGGTAATGTACGGACGAATACACCCAATTTTCCTGATATTTGCGTAGGCTAGATGGGAACAAGAAATACATTGTTTATGCATGCTCATGCTTCTGTCGAAATATACGCCAAGGTTTTTGACGTAAGAGGCGTTACTTATAATATTTTTACCAATAGATAGTTCAAAATCAGCCAGTTCTTTTTGTCTGTGTTTAGGCGCAAAGACGATTAGTTATGTTTTGTCCTCATTTAACTTCAGATGATTCGCGGACATCCAAAGCCGTATATCTGCGAGACACTTTGACATTTTTGAAGATACGTCTGGGAGGTTCTCTAGCTGCTCGACTGCAATGTATACATGTTTACATTATTTTCTGCAGAAAATCCTTGCGGTCGTGCTTTTATTTTTATATCTGAATTTGATTTCCATGACAAAACAGTGTTGTGCTGTGCAATAGTCTATTTTTTTTATATATATAGAGGACCTTGCATGAATTTATTACTGTGTATAATTATGGTCTGGCATATGGCTTGGAGGACTCTCAACACTCCTAGAGGCATGATCTACCTTTTACCGGCTCTGAGATACATGACTGACTCTCAACACTCCTAAAGTCATGATCTACCTTTTACCGGCTCTGAGATACATGACTGACTCTGAACACTCCTAAAGTCATGATCTACCTTTTACAGGTTCTGAGATACATGACTGACTCTGAACACTCCTAAAGTCATGGTCTACCTTTTACTGGCTCTGAGATACATGACTGACTCTAAACACTCCTAGAGTCATGGTCTACCTTTTACTGGCTCTGAGATACATGACTGACTCTCAACACTCCTAAAGTCATGATCTACCTTTTACTGGCTCTGAGATACATGACTGACTCTCAACACTCCTAGAGTCATGATCTACCTTTTACTGGCTCTGAGATACATGACTGACTCTCAACACTCCTAAAGTCATGGTCTACCTTTTACTGGCTCTGAGATACATGACTGACTCTCAACACTCCTAAAGTCATGATCTACCTTTTACTGGCTCTGAGATACATGACTGACTCTAAACACTCCTAGAGTCACGATCTGCCTTTATTGGCTCTGAGCTACATGACTGACTCTCAACACTCCTAAAGTCATGATCTACCTTTTACCGGCTCTGAGATACATGACTGACTCTGAACACTCCTAAAGTCATGATCTACCTTTTACAGGTTCTGAGATACATGACTGACTCTGAACACTCCTAAAGTCATGGTCTACCTTTTACTGGCTCTGAGATACATGACTGACTCTAAACACTCCTAGAGTCATGGTCTACCTTTTACTGGCTCTGAGATACATGACTGACTCTCAACACTCCTAAAGTCATGGTCTACCTTTTACTGGCTCTGAGATACATGACTGACTCTCAACACTCCTAGAGTCATGATCTACCTTTTACTGGCTCTGAGATACATGACTGACTCTCAACACTCCTAAAGTCATGGTCTACCTTTTACTGGCTCTGAGATACATGACTGACTCTCAACACTCCTAGAGTCACGATCTGCCTTTATTGGCTCTGAGATACATGACTGACTCTCAACACTCCTAGAGTCACGATCTACCTTTATTGGCTCTGAGCTACATGACTGATTCTCAACACTTCCTAGAGCCATGATACACCTTTTACCAGCTCTGAGGTACATGAATAAGTCTCACTACAAGTACATGTAATATAATTTATCACCTCTTTCACTGAGCTACATGATCCACTTTTCAGACTCATCAAATCTTGGACTGAAGGGCATTTATCAAAATAAATAAATAAATAAAAAGTAAAAAAAAAAAATAAATAAAAAATAGAAATGAAATAAAATTAAAAAAAATATTGATAATAATAGTAAGCCCAGTAGAGCCTGTTGGGATGAACTAAAATAAATCCTGATAGGCTCAGGTATTGTCCACATGATCATAAATGCTAAGTGTCAACGTTCAATTATATTATTAGATTTGACTTCTTAATTCCCTTCTGAAGGGTAATCAAATATATTTATATAAATTAAAATTTCATCTCCTTGTAACTTGAACTATAGCTGAAAAAGGCTCTCCCATCCCCCTGTCCCCTTTCTGATGGGCTTCGTATTTCATGTCGTTAATCACTGTGGTTGAATCCATCCTATTTTCAATACATTGCCGGCTTTATCGGTTTCTTTCTGATTTTAAAAATTGAAGATTTAAGAATGAAATAAATATGAACAAAGAAAGACAACTCTACAGTATCGTTAATTTTTATACGGCTATACATAAAATATATTATGTGCATTATTGTCAGAACTATACAGGTTTTGTTGTTTAAAGACTGTTTGCTTATAAATTTAAGATGCATATTTGAACTCATTTTAAAATTTTTATAAAATGCACTAGAGTAAGAGAAAGACCTAGGTCTAGGTCTATGCCAGCCTGCAGTCCTGCCCTTCCCCGCCCGACCAGGGTCTTGGGGGACGTGGAGTAGGGCAGAGACTACGGCTGTGCAGCCTGCAGTCCTGCCCCTCTCCGCTTGACCAGGGTCTTGGGGGACGGGGAGTAGGGCAGAGCCTGCGGCTGTACCAGCCTGCAGTCCTGCCCCTCCCCGCCTGACATAGGTCTTGTGGATGGGGAGTAGGGCAGAGACTACGGCTGCCCCAGCCTGAAGTGCTGCCTCTCCCCGCCTGACATAGGTCTTGGGGATGGGGAGTAGGGCAGAGACTACGGCTGCCACAGCCTGAAGTCCTGCCCCTCCCCGCCTGACATAGTTCTTGGGGATGGGGAATAGGGCAGAGACTACGGCTGCCCCAGCCTGAAGTCCTGCCCCTCCCCGCCTGACATAGGTCTTGGGGATGGGGAGTAGGGCAGAGACTACGGCTGCCCCAGCCTGAAGTGCTGCCTCTCCCCGCCTGACATAGGTCTTGGGGATGGGGAGTAGGGCAGAGACTACGGCTGCCACAGCCTGAAGTCCTGCCCCTCCCCGCCTGACATAGGTCTTGGGGATGGGGAGTAGGGCAGAGACTACGGCTGTCCCAGCCTGAAGTCCTGCCCCTCCCCGCCTGACATAGTTCTTGGGGATGGGGAATAGGGCAGAGACTACGGCTGCCCCAGCCTGAAGTCCTGCCCCTCCCCGCCTGACATAGTTCTTGGGGATGGGGAATAGGGCAGAGACTACGGCTGCCCCAGCCTGAAGTCCTGCCCCTCCCCGCCTGACATAGGTCTTGGGGATGGGGAGTAGGGCAGAGACTACGGCTGCCCCAGCCTGAAGTCCTGCCCCTCCCCGCCTGACATAGTTCTTGGGGATGGGGAATAGGGCAGAGACTACGGCTGCCCCAGCCTGAAGTCCTGCCCCTCCCCGCCTGACATAGGTCTTGGGGATGGGGAGTAGGGCAGAGACTACGGCTGCCCCAGCCTGAAGTCCTGCCCCTCCCCGCCTGACATAGGTCTTGGGGATGGGGAGTAGGGCAGAGACTACGGCTGCCCCAGCCTGAAGTCCTGCCTCTTCCCGCCAGACATAGGTCTTGGGGATGGATAGTAGGGCAGAGACTACGGCTGTACCAACATGCAGTCCTGCCCCTCCCCGCCTGACATAGGTCTTGGGGATGGGGAGTAGGGCAGAGACTACGGCTGCCCCAGCCTGAAGTCCTGCCTCTTCCCGCCTGATATAGGTCTTGGGGATGGGGAGTAGGGCAGAGACTACGGCTGCCCCAGCCTGAAGTCCTGCCCCTCCCCGCCTGACATAGGTCTTGGGGATGAGGAGTAGGGCAGAGACTACGGCTGCCCCAGCCTGAAGTCCTGCCCCTCCCCGCCTGACATAGGTCTTGGGGATGGGGAGTAGGGCAGAGACTACGGCTGCCCCAGCCTGAAGTCCTGCCCCTCCCCGCCTGACATGGGTCTTGGGGATGGGGAGTAGGGCCGAGACTGCGGCTGCCCCAGCCTGCAGTCCTGCCCCTTCCCGCCCGACCAGGGTCTTGGGGTCATGGAGTAGTGCAGAGACTGCGATTGTGCCAGCCTGCAGTCCTGCCCCTCCCCGCCTGAACAGGGTCTTCGGGGACGGGGAGTAGGGCAGACTGCGGTTGTACAAGCCTGCAGTCCTGGCCTCCCCGCCGGACCTGGGTCTTGGGGGACGGGGAGTAGGACAGACACTGCGACTGTGTCAGCCTGAAGTCCTGCCCCTCCCCGTCTGACCAGGGTTCTTGGGGGACGGGGAGTAGGGTAGAGACTGCGGCTGTGCCAGCCTGCAGTCCTGCCCCTCCCCGCCTGACCAGGGTTCTTGGGGGACGGGGAGTATGGCAGAGAATGCGGATATACCTGTCTGCAGTCCTGTCCCTCCCTACCTGATCAGGGTCTTTGGGTACGTGGATTAGGACAGAGACTGTGGGTGTGTAAGCCTGTAGTTCTGCCCTTACCCGCCTGACCTGGGTCTTGGGGGCACGGGGAGATGGACGGAGACTGCGGCTGTGCCAGTTTGTAGTCATGCCCCTCCCCGTTCTACCTTGTTCTTGGGGGCGGGGAGTAGGGCAGAGACTGCGGATGTTTTTGCCCATGGGTGGGGGAATAGGATGGGTACTTCTGTAGATAGTCCTCGAAAAGCAAGGTATGTCGAGAAGGGACAGGATTGTAAGCTCGGACAGGAGAACTCTTATTCTTATGTTACTCTTACTCTTACAAGCCATTATAAGTATGACGCTGTGTATGTGATGTCTCGAGTTTTCACTAAGATTTCAGTCGATCTCTCACAATCTGACAGCACAGTAGATGCTACAAGGCATATCATGGAATATCAGTGTATGGCTTGGTGAACTGTGACTTTAATCAATAATTGTACATGCAGATCTAAAGTTTGTTGTTCCAGTTTAATTCTCTGATAAGATCTAGAGGAGGTGGAACACCTCTATTTGAGAGGAAAGTGAAAATTTCATTTTTTCAGATAACATGTTTTCTTCCTGACCAACACCCCATCGCCAGTCGCCCGAATAACTCTGAAAGGCTGGGCACTTTATACTCAGATCTTTCAAAAGAAATTTAGATTAATTTGAGATTGAGATTGACCTCTCAATATGCGATACCTGTTGACCCTTGTTCTTTACATGGAGGATTATTTATAAATTTTTAAATGTACGTCCTTTGATTGTTCTGCTGTTACGGTAAGTGGGAAGGTGGGCCCGTAAACAGGTTAACCACACCATTTGTTTGGCTTTTGTCAAATTAAATGACCGTCCTAAGTCGGTATCATAATTGCACTACAATCAAATATTTTTGTAATGTGTTATATGATCTAGTATATTATTTATATTCATGTATTGCATAGCTCCATGGTGACTTCTGCCACATAACTGAGCCAATAACTCTTCTTTTTTCTTTGAAACCTGGAAACGTATTATGATTTATACTTTGAAAATGAAAATTCCAGTATTTCGTAGCTGATACGGCAGATGTTGTATGCTGATAAGACACGTGGTTTATTGTTTGTGAAAACTACGAGGTTATGAACAGGAACATCTACAATATGGTTGACTATCTTGTAAAACATGATGGTTCTGTTCCGTGTCCTACGATACTGAGACGGCTCACATCTTAGTTATTGGTGACACTGCCAGTGGTTCTAAATGAAAAATTGGATGCCAGGCATGCCGAGCATTCCGAGTCACTAAAACAAGGACTGTTTTTGAGAGTCCCAGACCACTAACGTGTACTCCAGGATAGGGTTCTCTATGCCTGGCTCCTATCTTCTTGTGTACATTGTCTCGGGTATCTGCGAGGAAATCCAACAGACCTGGTGGCTTTGGCATCCGTACTATTAATATGACAGGTCCTCGTTGCTAGGTCTAGATAGCTGTCACAAAGAATCTCCTCTATGGCGTGCCTATGCAGTTGGTAATGAGCTTTTGTGGAGGAACGTATCTAGGAGATAAGTATAGTAGTGCATTTCTCAGACCGGAATGCTATTTGACAAGTCTTTTCCCATTTCTCAAGAACATGGAGTTCTTGTTGGAGTTGGACTGTGTCGCTGGTGGAGGTTATTTTTTGTGTATCAAGCAATCCTCAGCCAATGACCTCACTGATGAGCTGGTAGATTGTGGGAGATCATTGATTTAGACAAGAAACAAAAGGGGTCCCATATATACGCCATGAGAACATCGCAGAGTGAACGTCAGCTTCATCTGATGACGTACCTACCTCCAGGACCCACTGTTTACGCCTGTCCAGGGAGTTTTGTATCCACTTCAGTGTACATCCATGAAATCCTTAGTAAGATAGCTAGGAAGAAGACGCTGATGTAGGACCTTATCGAACGCCTTGGTTGAACTCGTTCCCCCTTAGACAAATCACTGGTAAGGTCCTTGACTGTCCCAATTAGCGGGGTTTCATATGAATGCCCACTACGGAATTTATGTTGTGAAAGTGGTCCATGATGCTGGAATAGAGGATGTTCTTCCTCACCTTAAAGCAGATTGATGTGAGAGACAACGAGCGATAATTTCTTCTTGTACTCTCGTCGCCTTTTTGTAAATTGAGACAACATGGACCATTTTCCAATCATTTGGAACACATAGTCCAATGACATCTGGATAAAGAAAGTAAGCGCTTGTGTTAGTTTCTTTGCTATGTCTTGTAAGAGGCGCACTGGTATTTGGTCTGGTTCGGTGACCTTGTGGTGGCTGATGTCTGAAAGAAGCTTGACAACGCCTCATGGTTTGATGGAAATATTCTTCATTGGTTGGAAAGGTCTAGGTTTGGGATTTAGCTAGTATTCTCCTTAGTGAATACTGATTTGAACTGTGTGTTCAGGATGTTGACCTTCGACTGTTGGTCTCTGGCCATCAGCATTTTTTTAGCTAAAGGAGAGCAATATCTGGCGCTTCCTGTTTCCTTCCTTTGATAAATGACCAGAATGTCTTTGTACTGGATAAAGCTGACGGGACCATGATATCATCCATGTTTGTCTGATAGGTCCGTATTTCCGGTTTATTTTTAGAGTCCAGGGATACCTTTACAACGATGTACGAGGGAGGAATTGCTGGTGAAAAAGTCTAGAATATTTTTGCCTCTGGTGGGGATATTAACAAGTTTTCTCCAGTCCAGTCTCTAAGAATGTGATGATGTCTTTATTGGATACTGATGGGATTTTATCGCTTGATTTGACCAGTCAAGATATACTTGAATGTGTGATGTCAAACTTTACACTAGAACTGTTTTCTAATTTTGATGTACGTAGGCGAGTTCTTGCATGCTGCAAATATAAGATAAACTCCCGCTAAAGTTAAAGCAAAATATTTTCATAAAAATAGTTATGTTCATTTTACACCAAAACTAGGTTTTTGATGTTGCAAAGTTTTCAATACGTTAAATGTGCCATATAAGAAAAAATTGCAAAAAAAGAATTCTGACAACATTTTGCGCATACGTTTGTGCCATTCCATTGATTTACTAAATGTAGAGAAACTAGTTAATAGTCAGTTCTCAAAAATACACTAGCACAAGAATATCGTATGTGCAAATTCCCTTAAACAGTCATTCGTTTGTGAATAAAGAAGTTTTGCTCAGTTGACCATTTCTACCTCTTGTTAAGTTCCTTGAAAGTTTATTTGGTACTCGAAAAGGCCATGCATATTTGCACGAAAAAGAAAAAAATTATTGAATGAAAGCAAATATTACTTCACATATGAATTACAGTACACAGTCAATAGACTTTTTCAGACTATTGTGAATGTGTATGACAAAGAGAAATAAAGTCCCTATACATACTAGAATAATTTAATTATTTCGAGATTGACCGTACAACGTATATACAAACACAACTCTGTTTCGATCTAGATATAGATGTATAGGACTATATATCGAGTGATCCCTAACAGAATAAGAGGTTTTAAATTGAAGGAATTATACAAAAATATAAAATCATTACTGTTTTTTCTTTCATTTTATGGTATTCTTTCTATCTCGTACATATGCTATATCTATTATTGATTGGGCCGCCATTAGATCGTGATTCTGAATGGCTAATGTAAGACTGATGCGCGAAATTTGATTTATCAGTTTCAAATACAAGATGTAATCGTTCTTGAAAAAAGATTTATTTTGAAATACCTGTAATTAAGTTATAAGAAATGACTGTAAGAATTATTCTTTCCTTCGATGTATAGACAAAACCCAAGGCACGAACTAAATATAATCAGCTTCGCGGAATATATAGTTTGTACTTTTACATCGATAGACAGAAAAAAAAGTTTTACAGTCATTTCTTAATGTATAAGATAATAAAGGTGATTTACAGTATCTTACTAAAAAGTTATTTTTAAGGCAGCTAGATGATGTCACCACTATCACACCTTCGTTAAGAAGACAGACAGTCGATATACATACCTTTAGTATATATGAGTGAAATACGCATAGATACATTGATAGAATCTTCTTGATATGAAATAATCAAATGTCAAAGTCGATATCAGACGCCCGTAATGATAGGTCATCTCCTTCTGGCACGAACAACCATAAAGAATGCATTAAATCCCTTGCATTGGAAGTATATTTATTTTGAAGTTGACTTATCAGCAGTAATTTTTAGGAAGGGTAAATATGTTAGAATTTCATTGGTTTTTCTTGAATGAACATAATATGTAAATAAAGAGTATTTCAAAATGCTGTCATCTTGGGAATATGAAAGGCTTATGTTGACAAAAATTACGGCTTATTTTATACTAACTTATGTTATCAAAGTGTATGAAAACTTATGAGCTACCGAATATATATATATATATATATATATATATATATATATATATATATATATATATATATATATATATATATATATATATATATATATATATATATATATATATATATATATATATATATATATATATATATATATATATATATATATATATATATATATATATATATATACAATTTTTTTTTGGTAATAAAAATCTGTATAAGTGATATTAGTTATAATATTAATTACTAAATATATAAAGCGAATAGTTTTCTTGTATATATATTCAAACCTGATTTAACGGGCTAAGAATGGAAAATTTTGAAAAAAAAAATCACTCAATGCCACATTAGGCTAGTAATGTTTATATAAGTGATATTAAGACGGCAATTTTTGGTATAAAACCAGAGAAGATAAATCTATCTGTCCAAGTTACGGCTTTGCGTCACCACACATGAGGGTGTTGGAGAATATATCATGACACTTGGTCTGCGATGATGATAAAGAAATGGTTTTTTTTTTTCACTTTATAAATGTTTACTGTAAAGACTGTAAATACATTTACTCGGATAAGAATTAAAGATTCATTCATGAAAATGAGGTATAAGGGTATCCAAAGTAGTATTGACAGTATGATGCTTGAATCCACACCTCATCACCAGCGACCAGGGAGAGGATGATGATATTACTGAATGCTTCGTGAAGTGATCCTCCATATTCATTTATTCATTACTATAAGACACTAACAAGTTTGTTCCATTCCTATTAATATATATATTACAGCTTTGTGAAAAATCGCCAGACAAAACACTCCATGTAAACAGATACTCTCCATCACTCGGACATGTGAACACTCCTGTTTGAGTACTGTAGGCGTGCCCTATATTGGCGTACACCTTGTCATATAGTATCTTTTGATCGTCAGGCAGAGGTCCATTGGTTGATCTGGAGACCGTAAACGCGATGTTGTTACGCTCATCTGTAATATAAAGGATACAGATATGTTTTAAATTAATTCTTATTACACAATATGAATATCATCAATGTTATATAACAACAACACCAAAACCGAACATAATTATACAAAAACACTTTACGTGAAATAAAGACATCACTGAGGAGCCATAACATTTCAAGATTCCTCATTGATATTCTACATTTTTGTATGTCCATGCTCCAACCGAATGAATTAGAAAAGAGGAATTCTGTTTTTGGTATGAAGAAAGGAAAGAGCCCCCGGATTAGATTGCTTGAGTTCGGAGTTCTATCAATGCTTTTGGATTGACATCGAATCAATGTTAAATGACGTAATAAATCACATTGAAAAAGAGATGAGATTTCACACCTGGTAGCTATGATTATACCGTTTATTTAAAAAGGTGTGTGTGGGAGACAATTACTTAGTGAAAATTTTATGCGAACTTACAAGACAAATATTCAATTTTCAGATCAAAAGGGAGCATATCATTGGCTTTATTACGAAAAAATATATATTTTAAAATTGAAACCATTTCCTTTATTACGTAAAATACAAGTATAAAATGACAGCAAGACTTGAAAAATTCGATAAATTAGAAAGTGAAGAAGCATTACTCAAATACTTTCAATAATTCAAATGTTCTATGTCTACTAAGTGTGCATTTAACTACAAAATTGTGGTTGTGGTTCTTTGGATTGTATATTTTGAAAGTCTATTCTCATTATATTATTATCATGTGTATAATAATTTTCATGGCATGTTATAGCATTCACAACTGAAATTTGAAATAGGAATCATTTTGCTCTAATCGTGTTTTTCCTACTCAGATGTGCATGCGAAACTCGTTTTCAAAGACATCCTTCATTAGATGTCGATATCTTTTATAAAATAATAGTTAAAACTCAATAACTATTTAAAAACTTGTGATAAAAGGGGATTAACTCATTAATCAATCATGAGACTATTATGAGATTATCGAATCATTATATTGTTGCATTGATATTTAAAATGTTTCGCCATATGCATTGTATTTTACTGAGATGATTTACCTGTCGTTAAAGTTGAAACAATTGAAAACAATTATTTTTGAAACGAACTGTATAGAAAGAACGATAAGTTTGCACTCATTCTAATCGATTTTTCTCGCTTCAGTATTTTAATTGTCATGTGCATACCTGTGCATACTTCAAATTATCTCAATATGGTTTTTCCACTAAGCTATTCTAGTAGGTTACCATTCGAATCTTCCACAACTTCCAACACCTCTTCTTTTCCATAGAATTAGAAAATATATACTTTTCCCACAACCCCCACCCACCCCAAACGTGCATGGTCGATTATCATATTTATTTTACATTTTTAATCATTGTGATGTCAAGTTGATGTTCGTACATACACTGATTTTAGGAGATGTGAACTTAGATCTCGATCCAAAATTGAGGAATTCATAACGTGTGTCTGTCGTACTGCATCAGCAGCAGCAAGGGTTTCGTACTGAAGATGTTTTAACACTGTCATGATTTTATATGAAATGTTATTTTCGAATGAGACAACGTCATGTAATATGACATAATAAGGACTTATACTGTCGATTGAGGTCCGTGGTCTTATTAAATGCTAATATCAATTATTCCATTTCCTGCGGTTGCTTTTCAGATGTATTGAATTTTAACTCATATTTATTAAACATCTTCACCTGAACAGCATTTGTCTTGTTTAACGTTCTAAGCTGATGTTCAAGTCTGCGTTAATGTTCTTGTGTGTTGTTTATCGCTGTTGTTAGTGTCAAAATGGTTTTCTTTTGCTCTGTCTTTATCCGATTGAAGTCATTAATGTGGTTTTGCAGCGACGACATTTCATTTTGCAGTTGAGTCAGGTTTTGTTTAAGTTCTAAGATATCAACATCACCAGCTTTTCCAGGATGTAGTAAACAGGGTATTCGTGGAAGACACATTACCAAAATACAAAACAAAGCAAGAGACATCATGTATGACCTTACAACATATGACATTGATCGCAGTCAGTGATAAATAAAAATTATCAATGACACGAATTGCTTGCTCTATTTGCACCTTGACGTTTGTACAGGAAAATGATTTTATACAAGGGGATGTCAAGCAGTTTTTTTAATTAAGTATAACTAAAACGTCTCCTATTTGTTCATAATCATCTTTTTCTTACATATCTATTGAGTCTGTTTGTTAAACTGATTTATTTCCCATTTGAGACGGTATCTGACGTAAAACAATTATGACATCATCAATGTCCTATGCAAACGTCATTTGTGGACTATTAAGATTTAACACTATGTTCCGGGAGAGACAAAGAAATCTCACTCCGAGTGCCCATGCCTATTGATATTCATGACGAGGCTTGTCGAGTCATGAATTTCAATCCGCAAGGGCATAAGTACAGATTTCTTTGTCCCTCCCAGAACATGGTTTCATTCTTTTCACATTTCCCTTTGTTACTGATTATAATTTGTCGACAGTCAAAGAAAGACAATTCCAATTATTACAGACAGACTCAGACCAGTTCCCTACGCGAGAAATGGGGGATAAGGAAGAACCTCGAAGATATATGAGCGGGTATATTATCATGTAAGAACAGAACGAATCTGGTTAGATTTCTTCTCACACGGTCCTGACGAAGACTTTTTATCTCATTTACATAATATGCACCGTGTATCGTGCGGCCTTCCTCAAAAACAATCATAACTATGCCCCGAATTTTCCCCCAAAATAGAGGCCATGACTTTCCCAGCTGAAGAAAATCTTGAGTTTTTAGGAGGAAGTGAACCAAGGTGAATCCATTGCAAGTTTTGTTCCTTAGATTCAGGAACAAAATGGTGAAATCAGGTTTCACTCTCAGAAACACTTCAACCCCTAAAATCATATGGATCATCTTCATAACAAAGCAAAAGATGCAAAGGAACATCATACAATGTACTTGTTTCTATTTTGATTTTCAGTCAACATTGTAGGGACCCATTTAGTCGAGACCTGAGGCATGCCTAAGATATCTCTGATGTTATAAGTAACCTATGAATATGTACCTGCATGAACAATAGACTACTCACAGTATTGTTATAACAACCTTTTTAATGAATTACTAATACTGTCAGGCTAGCTAGGCTTCTAACAATAAATAAATTCGACCACCCACTTCCATGTTAATGTAAAATACCAAAGTAACTGGTACTGAGTATTTGTGTAGTAGAACACCGAATGGCACGTTGATAATTATGCGTAACTGAACGCCGACTTCCAGCTTAATAACTATATGTATAATGGAACAAACACTGCAAGATTAATGACTATGTATAGTAAGCGCACATTCAGTGTATAATGTGTATAAAGGAACTGCAAGATTAATGAATGTGTATAACAGAACGCCCTTTACAAGGCTAATAACTATATACATAGTAGAACGCTCAGGTTTATGACTACGTGTATAATGGAACTCTGACTGCCAGATTAATGACGGTGCATAGCAGATCGCCTACTCCCAGGTTAACAACTATGTGTATAATAGAACGCATATTACCAGGCTGTCAGGGTTATGATCTGGTATAGTGGAACGCTCTAACTAAGTTTCTAACTAAGTTTATGTGAGGCAATATTAATGCAACATGCTCATGACTATATAGCTTCTAGAATGCGCTTCGCCTAGAATATAAATACATATTTAGTTGACCACTCACTTTGCCACGTTTAAAACTTAGTGGAAAGTGGAGCTTTCATGCTGCCAGGCTTACGATTACGTTAAGAAGACCAACTAATCTGCCAAGCATTTAAATAGGTATATATTGGACCACTCACTGTGCCTATCCTCTCACTAAGGTAAACGTGAAGCACCCTGACAGGTTCTTAGATATAAATTGTGGGACGCGCTTCAACAGGAATATAAATTTGTATTTTAAGACTGTGTATAGTGATCGAATTACTCATACGATCAGTTTTGTTGGCATTTATCACATTTGCAATATATTCGAGTGCTGAATGTTGATTGATTGTGCGTTTCTCTAGCCTCCTAATTAACTTCATATGGTACATTTTAATTTTGAGTTGTAACGCATATTCATATATGAACTGTATGGAAAGAATTCAATATTGATTAGGTATTTACTTTTGAACATTGTTTGTGATACTGGATGAATTAGATATTCATTACAAGTATTATTATTATTATTATTAAAAGAAAGTCTGACCTCCCCCTTGTATAAAATCATCCTCTTTCCAAACTTCAAGGGAAAGATAAAGACATCAATGTAACACGTAATCTAATAGATATCTATAAAATAGAGCATATATTTAATAGATAGATTGTTTATAACCAACTGCAAGTAATGTTACATGCACGGCATAGCGATTATACGTGATGTCTCTTGCTTATTTTATCTGTATTTTAGCGCTGTGTCTAACAAGAATATCCTGTTTATTGCATCCTGGAGGAGGAGGTAGTGTTGATATCTTCGAACTTTTTCAAAACCTGACTCAACTGCAAAATCAAGTGTCGTCACTCCAAAACGATGTTGATAACTTAAATAGGACAAACACAGAGCAAAAGAAAACTATTTTGGCACTGGAAACAGCTTTGAATTACACACAAGGACATCAACGTAGACTTGAACATCAGCTTGGATATTATGAGATAAAATTAAATAACTCTGAAAAACAATTTGAGCAACAGATAGCAGCTTTGAATAAGACTGATGACGTCAACCAACGGGAGGCTCTAACACTCAAAGGATATATTAATCACAGTATCAGTGCTTATGACGTCATATTACATGACGTTGCTCTTCAAATAAGAACATTACACATAAAATGATAACACTGCAGAAGCAAATTCAGTACGAATCTTTGGCTGTTGCTGATGCCGTAAAACAGATGCATGTTATGAATTCCTCAATTTTGGGTAAGAAACTATATCATCTAAGAGATTTGTAAATAATTGCCCTGTGTCTGTATGCTATATGAAAATTGTAATATTATTTCGGTATCTTATGAAAGCCCAAGTGTTTAAACAAGTTGTTGAAAAGTTGGCAGAAATGAAGAGCTAGAATGAATATATCTCGCGCTTTAACTCAATCGACAACACGTTCTCTTTGATAAACGATACTTCTCTGCCAATAAGATTGTTGCAACCTGATTTGCTGATTTAAACATAAGAAACGATTGTTAACACAGACATTTACCAAGAGACGACTGAACTAAATTGTATTAATATCATCATTTAAGTATACATAGCCAAATATTAGCTGGTCATAGTAATCTTTTTCTACTTTTTTAACCTCCAAGAGAAAAGTTCTATTGACGAAGATTATTGCATCAAGGTCAAGGAATAGCTTTTCACAAATTCACTAAAGCCAGTAACTACTTATTAGGAACCAGTAACTAAGAACTAAGAACCAGTTAGCTCTTCCAATTACGCGCGTAAAATTGTTAATAAATATAGAACATATATACCTTATAATTTAGTACACCATATACGCATTTCGACAACTTATGTCTCTTCAGTGATGCTCGTGTCCAAATGATTGGAATTCTCTAAATATATAAATATTTGAAGGGCAGTGTTGAAACCAAAATGGCCGAAGAGTGAACCAAAGAATCTATCTAAGGACAGAGCTATGCATGAGGAAGATACTCCTTAGTTTTAGAATGATTTACTTAATTTGATGCCTGAAATCTGAAGTATATATATTTCATATCAATACAAAAGCACTGAAAACTAGACTTATGATGCCCTCGGGTACTATCAGTCCACCAGCAGTGACACCGGCCTAGTGGTTATATTAAATATAGAACATAATGAGATGACGTCACAATACTCGGTCAAACATTAAAAATGAATTGTGACGTCGCGAAATTCAAAAAATATTTCGCAAAAGCGAAGGATCAATTATTAGTAGTCAACTTCAAGATATGAAAAGTCGGCATAAAAATTTGAAAACTCGAGATCATTTTCTGAACTCATTATAAGATCTGACAATCAGTAATAAATGCGAAGTTGACATATCTGACCGATCACACCCATCATGATGCAATGACATTATTTGAGTTATGTGAAAAGTGATATTTATGGACCCTTGAAATTCAGAAGTAAAACAAATTGTCGGGGAACTGTAAACTTTTTATGCAGCGCCTGAAATAAATATGAAAAAACATACCGACAATAGAAAATGATTTAATACACTGCCCGATACGATGAGCAATGGCCGATGTTGTATAGAAAATGTAACAAGGCACAAACTGGCCTTAACTACTGCACTACACATGTTAAATTAAGTGGTAATCACGTATGTGCAATATAAAACGGTTATTTTTATCGAAACTTAAGAGTTTTGATATCACTTTTACAAAATTAACGCAAAAATTTTCTTTGAATCTAAGCATAACAGATACTTGTATTTTTATATTTACCAAGGGAATACTTTTCTACATAGCATTCATAGTAATATATAGGAAGACTGGTAATAGATATAGGAACATACATACGTTCAATTAAGGAACTAGATATGCATTGCGTCATCTTATATCTCCTCAGCAATTTTTTAAATATATGTAAATAGTTATGGTATTAGTTTTTCCATCTTTTGTTGCTATAAACAAATATATGTATTTATATTGTGTAGCAGAATTAATTTAAGTTGATTCGCTGCTGACGAATTTGTGTATCTTATGCAACCCGATTTGTTGTCATAAAGTAGAATTTAATGTTGTACGTAACTAAAGTTCATAGTTTTACTAACAATATATCATTTCTTCATGAAACCAAGGAATTTAAAGTTATTGTTTAAACACTGTTTTAAAAGAAGAGAAATCAAAAAATTATATACTAGACGCCGTCATGGCACACACACACACACACACACACACACATAGACACACACACACACACACACAGAGAAAGAGAGAGAGAGAGAGAGAGAGAGAGAGAGAGAGAGGCAAAAGGGTATAAGTTCCACATGAAAGAATAGGCAAAATAATAATAATAATAAAAATAAAAAAAAATAATAATAATAATAAATAAATAAATAAATAAATAAATGAATAAAAAAAAAAAAAATAAAACGAAAAATGGGTATCACAGGAACTCCAAGTATAAATAACTCATAAAGTACCTCATATACCTATATATCTTATGGCATAATTTGAGAGTTCAATACCTTTTCTGTATAATGAAGCATAGAAATAAATTTTTCAATTATTTTCAAATTAAATTTCAACTGTGTAACGCACCCTACCCTTAATTTGATAGCACAATAATGGGAAGGGGGGGGGGGGTGGGAGTCAAAGGAACTTCATACTTAAATAACTCCTGAATTACTTCATGTACCTATAAATTTTTATTTTATACAAAAATACTATATATTATTTATGAAATGAAGTGAAAAAAATCATTCTTTTAATTATTCTTTTGATTGTGCTGCTTCTGCGGTGAGTGGGAAGGTGGGCGCCCGTAAACCGGTTATCCACACCAATTGAATGACGTTTGTTACTTCAATTGACCGTCCTAATTCGGTATCGTAACCGCAGCACAATCGAATATTTTTGTAATGTTTTTCAGTGTATATTCTATTATCATCATGTTTTGTGTGCATGTCCTTGGGGATTTTTGTCATACAGCTTTGTCAGATGTCTTCAGTTTTCTCTTTTACATAACAGAAATTCACTTTGTAGATGTCACTGTTAATACATATCCAAAACTGACAATATTTTTCCTTTACGGTAGTGGCCTCGATGTATCCACAATTTTCCTGTAGATCATTTTCGGTACGCCCGAAAATCGTACAAAAGTTAGCCTATATATAGATGCACACTATGACACAGTTTGAAATGAATTGGTCCAAGGGTAATTGTTTGACAATAGCACAAAATGAGGCATTTTAACCCATTCTAGCATGATCTGAATTGATGCCAAAATATTTCAAATGTTCATGGAAACTGATAAAAAATGGTTAGATCAGTATATAAAAACTCTCAATGGTTTTTAAAGATGTATGCAATCATGATATTTATTCTTTGCTTAGTCCTTTTAAAATAAACTTTTCCCCTGATTGACATAGTTAAAATAACTAATTACTGAATCCCTCAAACGATCATTACTATCCATCTGAAATAAAATTCTATCGTTTAATTTGTTCAAAAAACTGTGCATTGTTTTTTTTTCAATATAACAGCTTTTTTCTATATCAGTTTAAAGAAAATTTAACTTGGAGTTGGTAAGTTATTCAAAGTTGAATTAACCCCCCCCCCCCTTTTAAAACCGGTGTGGCCTAGTGGATAAGATTCTGGGCTCGTGATCGAGATGTCCCGGGTTCGACTCCCGCCCTGGGCGTACCGGTGTTCTGTCTTTCGGACAGTAAAAACCGAGGTCCCGTGTCACAGTAGGCGTGGCACGTAAAGATTCCTCACTACTTCGGGTGGGTCCGATCCAAAGGTCTAAAATTGTATGCAATGCATCAGGCAGATGCTGTCACCATAAACGTGAAATAATCGTGGAGTGATGTAAAACAATAATCAATCAATAATTCTTTATCATTCACATCATACCCATATTATGCTGATTTTAGCAAAATTGATAGATTTACCCCCTTTTATCTAAGAGGGTCTACAGAAAACATTCTAACACATGTACTTTTGTCCAAATCATGCTTGAATTGCTTCAAAATGCTATTCTTTCATTAAAAAATCAAAATTTCAATTATACTGATTTTCATTCGCGCACATTAAAACTATTACACGATTGCATCCTTTATATTACAGCTAGGGTTAACAATATGGCGTTTACGGTCTCCAGATCAACTCATGGACCTCTGCCTGATAACCAGAAGATAATATACGACAAGGTGATCACCAACATAGGACACGCCTACAGTACTCAAACAGGAGTGTTCACGTGTCCGAGTGATGGAGAGTACCTGTTTACATGGAGTGTTTTGTCTCGTGATTCTTCACAAAACTGTTATGTATATATTAACAAGAATGGAGCAAAGCTGTTAATATCCTATAGTAATGAATCTGGAGGATCTTATGAGGAATCATCTAGTAATACCATCATCCTGTCCCTGGTCGCTGGGAGATGAGGTATGGACTCAAACTGCATCATGTAGTTACTACTTTGGATATCCATATTCCGCATTCTCGGGAATGAGACTTTAATCATTATCTCATTTATCCATACCATTCCTCACAATCATACCTGTGGTAAAGGTAACATGTATGAAGCAATTACATGACTTTAACAACAACCCAGTTTGTTCTATAACATTTATTGTCGTGAAAGAAAAAAGAGGAGTTACCGGCTCACTTATGTGGCAGAAGTCACCATGGAGCTATACAATACATGAATATAAATAATATAATAGAACATTTAACACATTACAAAAATATTTGATTGTAGTGCAATTACGATACCGACTTAGGACGGTCATTTAATTTGACAAAAGCCAAACAAATGGTGTGGTTAAAACATTCACCTATATCAGACATTTGCATCTTTTAAGCGACCATTTTCCCAATTCCTCTTTTATGACTTCTTAAACCAGGTTTGAATGTATATACAAAAGTTAGAAAAAATATTAACTTGATATATATAATAATCTATTTACTGACTAAAACTTTACATTCAAAAATAGAATTATAATTCTTTTTGAAATATCATACCAAATTTACATGTAGTTAAATAAATGAAGTATAGATGCATATTTTCAATTATTATACTTGTGTTTTTAATGGTTGTTGAATGCAACGAATATACTAAAAACTTGTTGAATATTTTTATAGATGAAATGTTGAATTGACAAGGTAAAAGGAGTGCAAGAACTTTAATTTCAGCGCTTTTCATTTTGCAGATATGAGAGGCCTTCATAGCAGATTGTGCATTTTTTCAGTTTTGGGGTAATTGTTAAAAAGTATGATCTCGAACATATCAACTTTGAATTATGATACTACACAGAGTTACATTATTTATTTTAATGTATGTGCGCTAATTCCAAACATATACAGACTACAGTTTACTACTTCCTACGCATGACATATTGCGTCTTAAATAATATTTCTGCATATTCCACGATCGTTTTCATACCTCTATTTGAGCTCGCTTACAGGCGGGCAGAGTACGGTTTACCTATGTTTATGTTGCCTTACATTTTAGATAGCAACATATTCTATAAACTTTCCTTGTGTAATAAATGTTTATGACCTCTCTTCTGGAGAAAACTTTTGATCCTTGTTCTCTATATGGAGGATTATTTATAAATTTTTAAATGTGTGTCCTTTGATTTTGCTGCTTTAACGGTGAGTGGGAAGTTCGGCGCCCGTTAACCACACCAATTGAGTGACGTTTGTTACTTCAATTGACCGTCCTAAGTCGATACCGTAACCGCAGCACAATCGAATACTTTTTTAATGTTGTATTAATGTATATTCTACTATTGTCATGTTTTGTGTGCAGGTCCTTGGAGATTTATGTGATACAGCTTTCTAAGATGTCTTCTGTTTTCTCCTTTATTTGATAGCACAACTTTCAATAACGACCATTATTTTTGCGATACATAATTTTGGCGACAATCATTACTTCTATAATACTTATACAGTCAAACTTCAACAAGTTCTTAAACATCGAAAACAGGAAAACCCATCAGAAACTCAAAATACTCAGGTGATCCAATAATTTAAAAAGTAGTTGGTGTCATTAATGCAGCAACATATGTTGGAGGGAGACTGATCGCGCAATACATCACGGCACTTGTACGTACAAATCCAAGAAATTGTTCCGAAATCCACAACTCGAAGTTGAAGAAACACGACAATACATATGTAAATATAATATAAACAATCACGAACCTCTGTCAAAACAGAGGTGGGATCAGGTGCCATGGAGGAGTAAGCATCTCCTGTCGAACGGTCATACCCGCTGTGATGTCATAAGTATAAGCGAAATAGTATTATTCGCTGTCACATAATTAGGAAACGGCACAGCCGTAGTCAAAATAGGTATATATCATAAGCAGTAAGAATATGGTAGTATAGTATAGGTAATACAGATGGTTTAGTTACTGTGAAATAAGGAAGTCAGCATGTCAGACAACGATACATCATATGAGCAAATAAGGTCTTTATAGCAACCGTAAAATTTGCGGAATGTTGACAGTCGATTCCTCACTCATTCTCCAGGCTATTCGCTATATGTATAGTGGACTGCATACTCTATAAGACGTATGACCATATATATCGCCTACCACTACTCTGCCCCGGCTTCGGTGTATAGTAGAGTGGTCACTGATAGTATTCCGACTGTATAATTAGTAGCCTAGTCCCTCTGTAATGCGTAGTACTATGTTGATAGAATAGTGCACACTCTTGTCGGCCTAGGAATTTGTGTTAAGTGAAGCAGGCACTGTCTAGGGGCAATGGAACTTGAACCAAGATGAGTAGGGACGTCGACGGCCATTGACATGTTTGATGCATATTGAGCTAGATGTTATCAAATCGCTTGGAAGCTTACTGTAGAGAAGTTTTGTATTACAGTCTCATCTTATATCATCAAAGGAGTATCGCCTTCGCACATATTTCTGTACTGAAATTATTACTGTATTTTTTGTATTTCCATGGTGCTTCGATTTAAACGTTACTGAAGAGACGTTACTGATTAAAATGTACATCATATCTATGCGCCAATCAAAAAGAATTCGAGTATACTAAATGCCAAAGTGTATAAGACTTTTTTCATGGCAAACGAATATTTAGATGAAAAGCGGATAGACATCATGAAAACAAATCTACGAAGCAAAACTTTCTCAGAAACAGAATCAGAGGTGAATTGCCAAGAACACCGAAAACTGCTTTTGCCGAAACTAATGGGAAGGACTTTTGGGGTACAGGATTAGATAAATTGGGTACCTAACGCACTGAAATTACCAAATGGCATGGTCTAAACAAAATCAATATACTATACTCCCTGCAACCCAGCCACCAAAACAACTGAGTTCTTTGCCAAGTTTGGACGACAGAGATACATTTTCCAGTCAAATTAGCCTTTCAGAAATTGGTAGAGATCTCCAAGTGCCTACGAAAAGTGGGAAACGCAATTGACAAAGGCGTTATAGTCCTAACATTTTCAGTTTGTATATTTATCTGATGCATCAACTGCTTTTATACGTATACGTCCTCGATATTACAATAAAAATTATAAAGGGGAATTTTAGTATCAAATTCGTAAACAGATGGGGATAAATATTCAAACAAAAGGCTTATGAGTGGCTAATAGATATAGCACTAATAGACCATATTCCGGTTTTGATAATTGCTGTCTTTTTGTCCGAGCCAATACATTTTAGCGTTGTTTTTTATAGTGATGTCATTTCGCATGACATGGATTCATTATAACGTCTACTATGAAAAACAACGCTAAAAGGTATTAGCTCGGACAAAAAGTCGTCATTTATCAAAACCGGAATATGGTCTATTCAAGAAATACAGTTAGTTGAAAGTTATTAATAATTTTTAGATAAGAAGAGATTACACTCATTAACATTTATGCATCAAATAATGACATCAGTTCGATGTAATCGTTAGAATAATCATAATACAATATGCATTATGTAATAATTAATTATTGTGAAGAGAGGAAAAAATTACCAAAAATATAAAAAGGAAATTGATAGTACCGAAATATTAGGTTAAATACATTATTGCAGTATAGACACAGAGATTTGATGGGTTATATTTGGCGCAATGTCAGTGATACACATAAACGCAGGATTTATTATGTTTTGTGAGCAAATGTTTTGTTTTATAAAATTGCGAAAATGATAATACGCAAACTACCGGGAACTGGAATAGAAAAAAGGGGTGCATATTGGAAGCTAAACATCGAATATAAATAAGGCATAATATTAATAATTAACAAGCGTTCATGAACAGAAGGAAAATATTTAGATATAGAGTAAAATGCTCTCTTTATCGTTTTCTAAGCAGCATAATCCACATCTATATAACAAAGAAAAAACTGAAAACATCTGACAAAGCTGTATGACAAAAATCACTAAGGACATGCATACAAAATTGATAATAGTTGCATATACAAGGAAAAACGACATTAAAAATTATTCTATTGTGCTGCGATTACGATACCGACTAAGAACGGTCAATTGAAGTAACAAAACGTTGTTCAATTGGTGTGGTTAACCGGTTTGCGGGCGCCCACCTTCCACTCTATTGTTGCTATCAAAATTATGTAAGGCAACATCAATATAAGTAAACCGTACTCAGATCCTTGATCAATAGGAGTCCCAACTAACGGTCAGAGGGGACGAGGATCAGGATCTTGTCTCTTCTGAAAAGATGGGGACAAGGCCCGTCATAGAGTCCCTACCGCCCTATTAGTCAGCGTGCCACGCTCAAGCAAAAGTCTGCATTTGATTGTAGAGGGACCTAATACAAGAACTATGGATTTAGCGATAATCTAGGGGTCATACTGTCGATGTCTAAGGCGTTTAATAATTTTAGAACCCGCCGATATGAAATTATCGGAACCTTTGTACCCCCCCCCCCCCCCACTTATTTTGTATGCTAGGTCACCGTAGAAAATGGGATGGGTTATTCCGCTGAATATGTATTGTTCAAAAGTCACATTTCAAAATTTACATAAAATGTCTGAATTAGATCTGTAAAATTTACCAAACGTTTTTCGAAGTTTATGATATCTATAACCCTGAGTAAGAAGTTTAAAAGTTTAAACTGGGAATTTGAAAATCCAAAACATTAGTGCAGGCTCTAGCAAACCGAACCAATTGACTAATATAAACACCATATGATGGGAGTCTGGTGACATCACCATCTAGAAAGGGAAATTTACGATAGGGAATCCAAAGTCGTCACGTTTATCATATATGTTGGTATGAATATTGTTGTTACCAATTTTAATATGTAAGTCCAAAAAGGTGTTTCCTGGTCGGAAGTACGGGCTATGTTTAAATGTGGTTCAGATAAATAAATGTCAGTAATATAGTTACCAATAACTAAAATATCGTCTAGATAATAAAACTGAAAAAAAATTAAAAAAACGATGAATCAAGCTCTGTTGATGGATATAATCTTAAATAGCCCCTATTCTCTATTTTGGAAATAAACTTTGGCTTTCAAGAACTATGAAAATATCATATGCTATAGGATGTCCAGGCTCCGCGATTTGCAACCTTTATTGCTGATATTAAAATAGGATTCGATAATGATATAAAGGGATACATGAACCCAAATATGGACAATTAAATTTAGATTGTGAAACGCGCAGACAATCTAGCGTTATACATATATCAATCTCTAAAGGGAACTAAATATAAGTATGAAAATAACAACACTCTTTTTTACAAATTTTCTGCGTCCTGTCCTTTATCAAGTGAAAAAAAGGAAATTATTTGAACGCTTATCTTAAGTCCATCATTATATCATAATGATATAATAAAAACTACAATAAACAGTTTATGACGTCATAACTTACACGCATGCATAGCAATAAAGCGAAAACAACGTAAAAACAAAGACGTAGGACACGAAAAGCAAGAATACGTAGGACACGGGAAGCAAGAATAAGTAGGGCTTGAGTAGGACATGAGAAGCAAGAATACGTAGGACATGAGTAGGACACGAGAAGCAAGAATACGTAGGACTCGAGAAGCAAGAATGCTATGATAAGAATTGGATGGCTGTTCATGAAAAACTCGTTAAATCGTCGAAAAACGCAAACTTACGATGTTTGGAAAACGTTGTATCATAAATAGTCTTACAATTCAACTGATGAATCTAAATATGCCTGGAAAAGAATACATAACAAAGTCATTAAATTAATATTCAAATTCGTTATGGAATAAAACCGATATATCTTGGTCATCGGGACAAATCTTGCTTAAACCCTGGATCGATTTTCGTATGTACATGGAGAAGGGATTAAACTCTCTCGATAGTAAAACTCGATCCAAGTTTATCAACAGTCATGAAACAGTCTATTCAGTTGACCCCCAACTTCATTGAATATAGTTTTTAATGACTGCTGATCGAACTTGCACCGATTTTTACCATCGAGAGAATTCAATCCCTTCCTCATATACATACGAAAATCAATCCCGGGTTCAAGCTTTGTCCCTGTGATCTTGGTTTGATTCTTCATATGCCCAAAAAGAAGACATAAAAATGTCGTTAAGTTAATATTCAAAATCATGGTGGTATAAAACTAATCGGATTAAAAGAAATAGAGGTAGAGAGGAGAACGGTGGCATGGGGATTGCGGACATTTTACAAAAAGCATTAAACATCTTGGTATCCCGTTTATATAAAGAAAGTCCAAATATGTTTCACGTATTTAAAAGATATAAAATAAAATAAAATAAGATTTTAACTATCTCCTTTAAATAAACGAAACTTAGTTCATTCAACAATATTTTAGAAAACTGCTCATTAAACAATACTTGACTCAGCCGTATGACAGTAGTCAATCAATTGGTATGGTTAACCTTCAGATTCACTACAAGAGCAGTATAATCAAGATATAAAATTTAAAATCTTTAAATAATTCTCCATATAAAAGGCATGAATCAACAAGTTTTTGAGGATGAGAGGTTTTAAAATATACACACGTTCAGTGATGCAGATTAAGACCAAGATATCTAAAATATACAAATTGACATAAACTTGAGTAAGCCGTGCTCTGCCGATCTGGAAACGAGTTTATACCCTTGATTTGTAGGAGATCCGACTAACAGGTAGAGGGTAAGAGGTACAGGCTCCCTCTGAACAAGGCCTGACGAATGGTCTATGTGCCTTAAAAATTGGATTGTAATATCAAACAAGTTAAAGACCTGTTTGATATTAAAGGTATCTTTCATTATACCAACTGTTACACAATTACAAGATATTTTAGGGAACAAAGTAAGTGGCAATGTGAATACAAAATAGTAAGATCTCGATAAAAGATTTAACATTACTTATCCTGCCTTTACAATTACAAAAACACTTCTTTCATTTACTTTTATAAAGGCATTTAATTCAACTTGAAACGAAATTGTGCCTTTCATTATTATAATCTCGTAATAAATAAGTTTCAATCTCTGTGTTACAAGCATACTAAAGTATAAACAGGAACAAAAATTTTCATGTATATGATAAAACAATTTCTAAATTCAGTTATAAGCTTCTGAACAATTCTAAGATCTCCTCTGAATATTGAGATACACTGGAAGCATGTAATTATTGGGTTTGTCCATGAAAACAATGTAAAAGCATATTTCTGTAATAATCTTTTCTCTTATGTTGTCTGTAGAATATATAAAATACGAAAGTAACTGGTGTATCACAGTGTGCACAGTGAGGTGAGACCAGGTGCCCGGGAGGAGTGAGCGTCTCCTGTTGGCTAGCCACACCCGCCGTGAATGTTCTTATATACAGACGAAACATATTTAATTCAGCACTGTATATATACATGAATGTGAACAAACACTGTGTAGAAAGTGTCACAGCCACATAACATCAGGAAAAAAGGTAAAATAACATTGACGTCAAACCCTCCGCGGGGAACTTTTATACGAGCTCCACACTGCAAAGGGAATAAGTGTGATATTCATGTAAAATACAAAAGTAACTGGTGTCACAGGACTATGGCATTAACAACAATGTACCACAGTGTGCATTCAGGGACCCCTGAAATTCAGAGGTGAGACCAGGTGCCCGGGAGGAGTGAGCGTCTCCTGTATATAGCACAAAATGTTTTGCAGACTCTTACAAAATCTGAACATTCCATTTTTAAAGTTTGAAAAGTCATTTGCATTTTACTATTTATTTAGTATAAAGGACAAAAATCCTATTCAATCGAAAATGTTTAATGACCCTGTTACACGTAAGTGATAGAGTGTTTAACTTTAGTGTTATTATAACCTTGTTCCTGAAGTTATGTGGCTGTGACACTTTCTACGCAGTGTTTGTTCACATTCATGTATATCTGCAGTGTTGAATTATATTTTTTTCATTTGTAGGTAAAGGCATTTACGGTGGGTGTGACTAGCCATAAAGGAGACGCTCAATCCACTAGTGCATCTGGTCTCATGTCTGAATTTCGGGAGTCCGTGAATGTCAAATGTGGTACATTGTTGTTAGTGTCATAGTCACTTCACACCAGTTACGTATTTTACATTATAATCTTTTTGTATATGTCGGGGGTGTATATTTACATATGAATGTGTGTATGCATGTAAAAAACATATGTAGAAGTGTTTAAACTTATTTAAATATGCATGTTTGTGTCTTTGGATCTGTTTGTCTACTAATTTCATTAGTACTTCTTCCCTGCTGTCTGAGTACATGTACATGTATGTGAAAACCTCTAGATACAATATGGAATGTGTGGATACGCATGCTCTTGGATACATTTGTTTATGTGTATTTGTGTATAATATTTACGAATACAATTTATGTGTTATCCCGAGTATATCAAATTATGAATTGGGTGTATGTAATAAAAACAATACTTCTACTACTACTAATAATAATAATAAAAAAGTACGTGTATCAATTTAGTGTATCATTTGTACGTTTCGACAACGTATATCTTTACAATGATGCTTAATGCCACACTTTCGGAAATCAAAAGTATAGTGGAGAAAAAAAACTGAATACGAATCTGACTTATACGCAAGTAATCCTTATTCGAAACTGTATTTCAAAATTGACCAATTCCACCACCACATCATTTAAAACCACTTACATTAGGAAAATTATTGAAAACACCTGACATTATGTAAAATCGAGGGAGTCTAAAAATGACAAAAAAGGAAAAGCCTCCCCAAACCCAACCCCCCCCCCCCCCCAAAATCCCCTAAACCCATCCCTCCTCCAATAACACAACAAACAAACTTACACTTCTTTTTGATAGATCTGACTGAAAAAAACAGCAGCACTTGTATTGGACTTTAACAACAAACAAGATTTTAAAAACGCCGTAACTTTAATGAGAATTGAAACCAAAATCTACAGCTGTTTTTATGACATCCTTCTAGACCCCTCTCATGCATTCGATTTGTTGATCTATCACGTTTTGAAAAAGAAGGTTGTCAAAGAAGAGTGACCTGCTTTTGCATATGGAGGCGCCATCTAGCCAAAGAACAATATCCTTTGTAGAGGACCTTTAGAATCTCATCCCTATCAAGATTCGTCCAAATACCTTCATTGTTTCCGAAGAAGGAGACGAAAATGTGAAAAAGTTATGCCGGATGGACGGTTGACAGGAAATACCTCACTTGGGAATTTTGCTCACTTGAGCTGATAATGAAAAAACTGCTTGGTCTCATCTTGTATAAATTTATCTACCTATACAAACTTCATAGTGTAATCGTTATCTTCACTTATTATACAGGTTAAAACAAATTATAGCAAGGGAAAACAGAAGACATCTGACAAAGTTGTATGACACAATTCACCAAGGACCTGCACACAAAAATGAGAATAGTAAAATATAAAAGAAACGAAATTACAAAATTATTCGATTGTGCTGCGGTTACGATACCGACTTAGGACGGTCAAATAATTTACGTCGAATACGGTCAGTATTACAAGGAAACAGATTGTACATAATGTTTCTTGCTTCTGCAATTTGTATTTTGGCCTGTTCTCTACCAAGTACGGGGTCTGTTTGTGCATCCTGGATGAGTAAATGATAATAGTACGCTAGAACTTACACAAAAGCTGACTCATCTGCAAAGTCAAATGGCGTCACTTCTTAACTACGTTGATTCTATAAATATGGACAGACGGAGAACAACAGAATAGAATAAGACAACAGCTTGGAATACTAAATGAATCACATACGGATCAACAGCATACTATTTTGGCACTACATACCGCTCTCTATAATGCACAAAGACGTCAATGTAGACTACAGTATCAATATGCGATATTAAATAAAACAAGCATGGTGCAACAGAAAACAATTTTCGCACTAGAAACCACATTAAATATCACAAAAGTATATCATCACAGGCTTGAACAACGGATTGGAATATTGAATATAACAAACTTAGCACTGCAAACCGCTTTAAACAATACACAGGTACATCAACGTGGACAGTTTGGAAGATTAAATGGAACAAACACAGAGCAACAGAACACCACTTTGGCATTGGAAACCACTTTGAATAGTACAAAAGTATATGGCTTGAACAACAGATCCAACTAAGCAATCAAAGAAACATAGCACTGCAAACCGCTTTCAACAACACACAAGGACATCAACGTCAGTTAGAACAACAGTTTGGAACATTAAACAGAACAAACATAGAACAAACGGATACCATTTTGGCACTGCAAACTGCTTTCAGTAACACAGAAGAACATCAACGCAGACTTGAACATCAGCTTGGAACGTTTAACAAGACAAACACAGATCAGGGGAAGATCATATTTGAACACGATATGAAATTCAATAAATCTGATAGGCAACAAAAAGAGCTTGAACAACTGCTAGTGGCCTCTAAATAAGAATGATGGCGTTACTCGACTTAATTATTCTAATGGTAAAGATATAATTTTTAAAATTATGTCCTTTCCTCTGTACAATATGGTGCTAATATAATTATTTCATATTAGGACAATAGCCTGGATATTCTTATCAAATTTTGCTAGGTGTTTGTATGGGAAGCCTTGAGAACAGGACAGAAATGAAAAGCTAGAATGACCCCCAGTACATGTGGCGCCTTACCGAATGACACTGGCCCTTGAGTCAACATTTTATATCCTAATCATATTCTTGTAATCTGATTGGTTGATAGCTGACCGTCATAAACGACGACTGTTGGCATACATGTGTACCACACGACAACAATTATCAACAAAATTATTACTCGACCTGGCACTCTCGATGGACTGACGATCTCCAGAGAAAAGAGAAGACATCTGACAAAGCTGTATGACACAAATCACCAAGGACCTGCACACAAAAAATGACAATAATATACACGAAACGATATTACACAATACCAGGTCTTCGGTCATGATTTCTTCACTATATTTTATTATCTATCATTTTAATATACCCCCTCCGCCGAATATACTTTTGATATGCCCCGTCATTTTATTTCCAGAGGAGAGTAAACAATATGGTAGAGGGACGTTTGCAAATGGAAGTGAGGATGAAATAAACAGAATTCGAACGCAACTCAACTCGAAGAACACTATTAAGAGCAACAAACAGCAGCGTGGATATTACGAAAACACTGATATAAGTTCAAAAAGGTCTTAAGTGAAAAAAATAAATCATACAGTGTATGACAAGGGAGTATACGAAAATATTGAGTTCATGAAAAATAAGTTTTATTGGGTGAAAAGGGTCTTCGGTAGAATAAATGCGTTGTACTGTGTTTTACAGGGAGGATACGAAAATATAATGGTTATTAGTTCCTAGATTCTCTCCCAGATTCGCAGATTACCTTAGCATCATCTATCCAAGTGAACTGGAGATCAAAGAAACCACAGAAAGTAGTAATTAAAATTCGTATTTAGATATTACGCTGTCTTTCGACATTGATGGTCAATTGAACACCTGACTCTATGACAAACATGACGATTTCAATTTCGCTATCACAAACTTTCCTTTCCTAAGTAGCAACATTCCATCATCGCCCGCATACGGCGTATTCATATCTCAGTAATACGTTATTCCAGAGCATGTTCAAATTACAATGACTAACAACGTCACTGAGGAGGTTACGAGCCTCTTATTACACAATATGATGTCTCGTTATTAACATATATGGAATTTACACGATTTGTCTCTTTCTACTTGGTATATGTGACGGGTGTTGCTAGCAAGCAGGAGATGCTCACTCTCAACGGGCAACTGATCTCACTCCATCTAAAGGGTTCACACATGCTCTTTAAGTAGACATTTTCGTTGTTTTCTATTTGTTTTTCATTTTCACTGATTTTGTATGTCCTCTGGTTTCATGACTTTCGGACTTATGGTTTGGATTTATCCATCATCTTTACATATTCTCTTGTCTCGAAAATTACATAGAGGAAATTATCACACTAAGAAGGAATGAAACTCCATTAGATGAAACATCTGCATCCGACAAAATGTTGCTCTTACAGTCGCTTTGTTACAAGTTATTTACAGTACATTCCAAGTACCGAAGGGTAAACAATCACATAGTCCATGGAGTAAAAGGACAATATCGTGTATAGTGTCATATTCTTGTTTAACGAATCGAAGCTGATGGTGGCGTTTTATTTCATACTCTCGAGGTCTAGTAGTAATTACTTTTATGATCCTACCACATAGTACTCCACTTTCCACATTGTTAGGAAATAATGAATAAAAATCAAAAACAGTACGAGCTTTTAAAAACCAGGAAACATGACAGAATAATCCAGATTTGGAACTGGGTTACAGAAATAGGAAGGAGCAGGCTTGGTATAGTGGTTAAGCGCTTGGCTTGCGGCGCCGACGATCCAGGTTCGATTTCTGGTTTGCGCCACTATGTTTAAGAGGATGGCTACCTCCTGCTTCCATGTCAGGATATAACTGAAAATTGTTGAAAGCGACGTAAAACACCAATCAACCAACCAACCAACCAACAGAAATAGGAATAAATAACATGAAACCAGTAATAAGAAACTATGAAAACAAACTAGCCTTTAGGAATAATGAACAAAATATTAGAAAAAACAACGAATTAGGAACGTCGATATGCTTGTATCAATGAATTATGAAAATTCATTTTACATTTTGACGATTTCAAATTTAATTTTACCAAATGTTTAATTTTCGTATATTTGTCATATTTCGATCTCTCTATTTGATGGCGAAATACACTGAATCACGTCGGCGAATTCGTTTATGGAAAGAGCAAGTTTACGCAACGTGAGGAATTGTGGCCGTATTATCAAAATACGATCACAACTTGGGGCCACATCCTCTCCTGCCTATTCTGCTTTTACTTCACATCTTATACGTTATACCAGTGCGAGTTCTAAATACAATGATTTCATTTTGATGGCTACTAATACACCCACACAATGATATGTGAAGGACGTCTGTAATTGTCATTGAGAAAATTCTTGAGATCCCTCTTTCAAAATGTTAACCCACTTTTAGGGAGGTGATCGTATAAACATACAAAACTGGATTAGACAACTACTACTGACCGGATTTGACAGATAAATACTTGATTTATGGACTTTAGCGAAGATTTTGAATGCAAACAGGAGACTCTCACTCATCCCCGGCACCTGGCCTCACTTCATATATTAAAATCAGGTTGAAATGGTTTTGATGTAGAAATAAATACAGTATTTGTTTGTTTATTTTACAGCTTTGTGATTGGGATTAACTCTACGATCTTCCTTCGTATTAATCTCAGAACTCAGAGTTCACTCAGTGCTTGACATTTTAAATACAAGTATTTTGAGAAACTGATCAAAAGTGAGTGTTGATTTAATTGATTGTTTTGCATATTGATTGACTTTGTGCAATTTGGAAGTATGCGTCGTAGCTTTTGTTTGTGCCAAAGTGCTGAGATGTAATCTCCTGTTTTATCAGTGTGTTCCTCTAATATTTACATTTCAACAACTGTCCATGTGTCACTGCTGGTGGACAATTTGTCCCCGAGGACACTTGTCGGGCAGTCCTTTATATATATATATGGATAATGTTAATAAGAAAACCATAGTGGCTGAGGCGTCGCCCACTATAAAAAGGCCTCAAACTGTAATGTGCAAGGACACGTGCATAGCAGTTAACTTAGGTGTCCCCAATATTATCTTAAATGACATTAGAAATCAAACATTTGTGGTAAGCACTAATAATGAACTCTGGTATCAACATGCGGATAGCTTCATAAACATCAACCCTGTAAGGTTAAACTAGTTGACGTAATTAAAGATTACAAATTCTCCCCTTATGATTGTGAAATATCTAAGTGCGGGACCAAAAATTGCAAAACTTGCAACATCTTAATTACAGACAATTCTTTTACGAGTAATTTAACCAAACATACCTTTCATACGCATAGTTTTGACCATTTGAATTGTAAGAGTTCAAATATTGTGTACGGTATTGAGTGTTCACTCTGTGGGTTAATATATGTTGGAGAGACAAAGGGACAACTCCGTACAAGAGTATCAGGTCACAGGTCCAAAATAAATTGTGGTGGAAACCAATTACTCTATCGCCACTTCAACCAGCCTGACCACTCTATTCTCTCAATGAAAATTAGAATTATAGAAAAAATATATCACCCCACAAACAATGCCAATTTGAGCACTCCTTTTCGTCGGAAAAGAGAAGAATACTGGATAAGACGTCTCAGCACTGCTTCGCCCTATGGATGCAATGACAATATTAGTAGTATTGGTAATCTCACTAGTCCTGCGTGTCAATCAGTTAACGTACTCGGTTTATTCAACAAAAGCCAGAGGAGGCATCGAAGTCATGGTACACGCAAATACAACAAACCTGAAATACATAATATTTCCTTTGATGCTCTTTTGCCATTTATAAATAAACCTTTGGGCCTTCATCACATTCGTACAAAACTTTATTCTATTTCACTCAGAAAATTACACGAGTTGTACGTATCGTCCAGACACCGTATATTCACTGATATAAGCTCTGCAGAGTATAGACTAGATGGCATTATTATGGACATATCGACCGCTAGACTTTTTCGTCCCGTCAAGTCCGATATTTCTATGGAAAAATCTAATCGCCCTTTCATCAAAATTAAATTTGCAAATAAAGGCATTGATTATTTAAATTTCGACCAAATTTTAAGTCATAAGTCTGTTTTAGAGAAAATACCTCCATATTTCAAAAACAAAGATCCGCCATGTATTTCCTATAGCTACACGCCATCAGTTGCATCCAAAATTTATAATTACAAAGGGTTTCTACAGTGTCTTGATCTTAGCAACTCTGCATGCCATTCTCAACCGTGTGCATGTTCCTCGTCTAATTTCGTATATTCTCCTTGTGGCCATGTCATTACTGGTGATCTCGATATAGTTAAAAACACTAAATTAAGAGAACTTTTACTTAAAGGTCCAAAATACAGAGAACCCAGATCATTCACATGGAGCCAAAATTTTGAGAATATTATGAACTGCTGCGAGGAATATGCCACACGATGGGCAAAAAGAGAGGAAGTACAAGTCGACACTCTTTCGGAATGGATAAAATGTATTGCAGTACTGCTGAGATCAAAAATTAAAAAATTACAAGGTTCTGTAAACACCAGATTGGAATCTATTTTTAAAGATCCTGATGTTGTCAGAGAACTTACCTTCCTCCAAGAACATTATATCATTACACCAGCAGATAAAGCATCTAATAATTATACATTTACTTGTAAGAAATATTACTTTGACAGCCTAGTGAAAGAATTAGGATTAAATTCAGCTCCAGGAAATCCTACTTATACTCTCACGAACTTTTCGGTTTCGGAAGTACTCGAGAATCATAAATCTGTCCTCAATACGTTTGGTATTGACTCAAATAAATTGAATTTAGAACTTCCATATTTGTACTGTATTCCAAAAATGCACAAAACTCCGTACAAACAACGCTTTATCGCTGGTTCCTCGAAGTGTTCCACAAAATCTGTATCGATGCTACTCACAAAAATATTATCAGAAATTAAATCTGGCCTTCATAGATATTGCGAAACAGTATATTCCAGAAGTGGAATTAATCAAATGTGGATCCTTAAAAATTCAAAAGAGTTGTTAGAACATCTAAAATCAAAAAGTTTTACTAAAATTCACTCCATCAAGTCTTTTGACTTTTCGACTCTGTACACAACGATCCCTCATCAGAAATTAAAAGACAGATTAGCGGAAATTATTCAAAATGCATTTACTAGTAAAAACGGAAGCCGCAAATTCAAATATATAGTAATAGGCCACGATAAAACTTACTTTGTTAGGGAAAATTCTGATTCCAAAAATAAATACACTGAAACAGCTGTCATTCAGATGTTGAACTTTCTTATCGATAACATTTTTGTGGTGTTTGGAGGTAAGGTTTTTCAACAAATTGTCGGCATTCCAATGGGCACTAACTGTGCTCCGCTTCTGGCTGACATATTCCTTTATTCATACGAAGCTGAGTTCATTCAGTCTTTGCTTTCGCAAGGAAAAAAAACAATTGGCTCTTGGCTTCAATTTTACTTACAGATATATAGATGACTTGCTTTCAATTAATAATCCTTCATTCGCGGATTACCTTAGCATCATCTATCCAAGTGAACTGGAGGTCAAAGAAACCACAGAAACTAGTAATTCTACTTCGTATTTAGATATTATGTTGTCTTTCGACATTAATGGTCAATTGAACACCTCACTCTATGACAAACGTGACGATTTCAATTTCGCTATCACAAACTTTCCTTTCATAAGTAGCAACATTCCATCATCGCCCGCATACGGCGTATTCATATCTCAGTTAATACGTTATTCCAGAGCATGTTCAAATTACAATGACTTTGTTCTGAGGGCTAGGCGACTTTCAGTTAAGCTGCTCAACCAGGGTTATATATGTGCTAGACTAGCATCGTCACTGAGGAAGTTCTACGGTCGTTACGAGACTCTTATTACTCCATATGATATCTCGTTATCCAGACTTTTAAATGATATTCTGGACTGAGACCAATTCCGATCACTTTACACAGATTTGACACCTTCTATACTAGAAGGTTACCTACTTCGACTTCTCCATATATAGATACATATGGAATTCACACGATTTGACTCTTTCTACGGGGTATATGTGACGGGTGTTGCTAGCAAGCAGGAGATGCTCACTCTCCCCGGGCACCTGATCTCACTCCATCACAGGGGTTCACATATGCTCTTCAAGTAGACATATTTTATTTTCCATTTGTTTTTCATTTTCACTGATTTTGTATGTCCTATGGTTTCATGATTTTTGGACTTGTGGTTTGGATTTATCCATCATCTTTACATTGAGATGATGACTTCAAATGTTGTTTCACGCCAGTGAACATTTATACTGCGCAAAACACCAACACAGCCATGTGAATGTTTGGAGATAAATAAGAATTACATATGCAAGATACGTAATGAGGGTAGAATTAAAGTGCAAGTGTTCTGGTTAATATCTTTGTAAAAAAAATGAAACAATATGTCTTATCGTAATATTTGAAAAAAAAAGTAGTCAAAATGCTTTTATGTTGCACCAAATAAATACCTGTATATAAGTTCTGATATTAATAATTTATTGTATTTGTTTTATATTTATCATTTATTGTATTTGTTTTTTATTTATCATTTATTGTATTTGTTTTATATTTATCATTTATTATATTTTTTTTATATTAATCATTTATTGTATTTGTTTTATATTTATTTCTTTACCTTTATATGTTATTTACCATTTATGTTACGTACGCAGAAATGATTTAAAACTATGATACATCATTATCCATTTCAGCTGAATTTAACAATATTCCTTTTAAGGTGTCCACATCAAACGATACAATTCTGTTTAACCAAACCAAGAATCTGTATTCTTTATATTACAGCTGAGGTTAAAAATATTGCTTTTTCTGTCTGCAAATTACCTGGTGGGGCTCTACATGATAATCAAAAGATTACATACAACAAAGTGATCACAAACGTAGGAAACGCTTACAGTGCTCAAACAGGAGTGTTCACGTGTCCGAGTGATGGAGAGTATCTGTTTACTATATCTGCTATATCTAGTAATTCCCCAAAGTACTGTTATGTACGTATTATCAGAAATAGTAATCCATGTATATCATCTGTAAGTTCTAAATCTGGAGAATCCAGTAACACTATCATCATTTCCTTGGTTGCTGGAGACAAGGTGTGGACTGAAGGTGAAGGCTGTCCTAACTACTATGGATGTCCTTATTCCTCATTCTCAGGAATTAAACTTTAAATCTTATTACATTTCCAAAAAAAAAAAAAAACATTCCCACACATTTATAGTTAATCTTCAATAATTATTAATTTTATCTGTATTACGCAATTACATGTCTTTGTCATGACATACTATATTGTCGTCAAATATATATTATATATACTCATATACTCATTTACATGGAATGAAAATTCTTGAAAACGTGGCACTGGTCACTTGTTATATTTAATATGTACTTAAGTAATGCATCATTTGTTTGATGGTTTTCCGATCTCAAAATAGCGTCCATAAAATAAAAAATTACGTCACCCAAAGGAGTCAGTATATATTATTTATTCGTGTAAAATTCACAGTAAACTTGCATATATGTGTTTTATTAAATAAGCGCTATGATATATCTAAGTTTGTACATTTTGATAGATCAGAGAAACATCAATATGGCAGAGGATGCCTTTGAAATTACATGCATGCATGCATACAAACATACATACATACATACATACATACATACATTCATACATACATACACACATACACACACACACACACACGTACGTACGTACGTACGTACGTACATACATACATACATACATACATACATACATACATACATACGTACGTACGTACGTACGTACATACATACATACATACATACATACATACATACATACATACGTACATACGTACATACATACATACATACGTACATACGTACATACATACATACATACATACATACATACATACATACATACATACATACATACATGTGTATGCGTGCCGTACGGATTTAAATGAAATATTGTAAAGCATAGGACTTCACTTCGAGGTTTTCATTGCACATTTATTTGCAAAACATTTTTGTGAGAAGTGGTATGCATGTTTCAAATGTTTTTATTTTATTATTATTAGCACTTGGTATCTCTTTCTCATAGTTTCAAAATTTAAAACCTAGAAAAAAATATGATTGCGGTATTCTGACATGTTGGCGACTACCGATTCTACATGAGGAGCAGGTAATGATTCTTGCGATGTATACAATCCGGATTTGATCCCCGATAACGTCACCATATTGCAGAACTTAGTCACCTCTTCCTTCTTTGTTGCCATTTAACATGGAATTTTACAAGCTACGTAAAACATCGATTAATCAACCAGATACTATGTAAATAATTCGTCTTAAAATTTTATCCATGAGTGCCCATTGTTTAAGATTTCTGAAGGATCTTTGTTAAAAGACTCTGTCAAATGGTACTTCGATTCATCAAAATTCTTTTTGAAATAAGTACACAAAAACATAATAAGTCATTGTTAGTATATTGCCAAATTAATATCAATTTCATGGCATTAGTAACATCATTCTTTAATTTTTATTTCTTCGAACTCATTACCATAAAAAGAGCACACATGTATAAATAGCTGCATACATATTAATTTTCACATTAAATCTAGAAAAGAGATTTGTACACCGTTTGTAGATGTATAACAAATTGATTTTGTTATACAATGTCGTAGGTTCTGGAACTTATCGTGACAATCATTGTCACGGAACAAGGAACGAGGATGGCGATGCTTAGAGAGACTGCGGTGCCGTTGTTCCTGTATGACGTTCTTGAATAAGTTCGAAAACACGTGAAGTATAGATTTTCCAGATTTATTTTAGCGAGTTGGATATTGTCAGTCTGACGCTGACTCCAAAACTAAATTGTAAAATGTATGATCAAGAATTTTATAACAAATAGTAACAATAACAAGTATACAAGGGGTGTTTGTTTAAGAGATAAGTGATAATTGCGTAATAGATAATTAAGGTGTTGTATTGACAAAGCGTTTCTTACTTTTTGAGTCACCGTGTCAATTAAATATACAAAGACGTAATTGCTGCCAAACACAAAATAGTTCTGAGTGAATGACGGAAATAATGGAATTATAGCACTTGCAGAGAAATAAGTTTATCACAAAGAATATTGAAATTAAAGTATTACGATAAAAGTGAAATGTCACATTTTTCTTTGTGATAGATGGTTTACATGGCGACTGCATCTAGTAAGCAGGAAATGTCAACATCTCCAAAATACTGATCCGCCAACATGCTATATAAGAGAGATTTGTCCTTTGGTTCACTTAGTACATTACTGTAGATACCAAGGCGAGGACGCCTATTCCTCACGTGCATCTTATTCTGGACTTTGTCTTCACAAAAGTTTTTTGTTGTGCTATCTGATAAATATCTTCTGTGGTTATATCACGTTCTGTAGACTTTGATAATCTGGTATAAACAATGAAAAAAGAAAGAAAGGGTCTTAGGTACATGTTTGTTACAAAGTCCTAGAAAAACATGTAGTCTCCGTTGTGGAATTTTTAAAGTTTTAAAGACATTCGATGAAGTTTTCCCTAGCATGTTAGGATGCTTGATTTCTTGTAGTTAGTCTTGGTTGTTGCAGGATATTTTCTTTTTCTCTGTTTCATTCATTCATTCATTCATTCTTTCTTTTTTTTTTCTTTTTATTGACATTCGATGAAGTTTTCTGCGGCTGGTTTCTTGGTGTGCTTTATTTTATGATGGCTGATCTGGTTTTGACGATAGTAAGTGATAGAACTTGGATAAACTAAGCTTGTTATGGAACCAGTTTAATTCCTTTGTGGAACTAGTATCCACTGGGGGAGGCTCACTACCTAAAAGCAAAAGAAAACTATTACATTGTGCATAGCTGATGAATTGCTATTTATTAAATTAAACCTTAAATCGAGAAAACAAAAATATGGCACAATTATTATACAAGCCTTGCCCTTAAAGAAATCGAAATAGAGGCCTGTAAAATTATATTACACATTGTTTACTGTGTATAAATCGTATTTTTCTGCTTTTATGACACGTTGCATAAAGTATAAGCGGTTATCCTAAAACTAGGTCAAACCTTAAGGTCAAATTCACGAATAAACTTGAATTTTAACGTGTCGATGCGAGAAAGTACTTCGCAAGCAGGAAAGATAGTGAAATATAATTGCCAGAGAACTACATGCAATATTTTCAAAAAGGTTTTAATGTTCAATGGCAATATCTCTGTCAAAAATTACTGGAACACGTCCATATTCGAACTTGACCTGCATTTTTCCTTTATACATCTATATACCTAATATCAATTTAATCCATCAAACATTCAAAGAGAAAATGAGCGGAAACTCATTATTAAGAAATTTTCGATATTTAAGGGCAATAACCCTGCCAAAAATTACAGGACAAAACTCATGTTCGAACTTGACCTGCATTTTTCCTTGATACATCTATATACCCAATATCAATTTAATTCATCAAACCTTCAAAGAGAAAATGAGCGGAATCTCAATGTAGACGGAAGGACGGAACAGGATAACACTATATGCAAACGGCCATTTCATGGCGGGGGCATAGAAATGATTGTACTGATGGAAAGGTTTGTCACAAAGAATACACATGTGAAACTTGAAAGCCCTATTACTTAACATTCAACATTTGTAACTGATACTAAGGTTTTAGAATTGTATGTCAAAGGTCATAAGGTCATGAGGTGATTATTGTACCGACGGAAACATCTTGTCACATATTAAAAATGTGAAATATCAAACACTACTTCTTACATCAAAAATTATAATCAATGTTAAAATTTTGGGGGGTGTTTTTGGGGGTTTTTTTGGTTTTTTGTGTTTTGTTTTGTTTTGTTTTGTTTTGTTTTTATTTTTTTTTTATTTTTCTTTTGGTTTTTTTTTTTTTTTTTGGGGGGGGGGTTGTTGTTGTTGTATTTTGTTTTGTTTTTCTTAGTTTTTTTTTTATTGTTTTTCTGCACAGGACAAACAAACAGACAGGCAAGCTAAAAACTAGATGGCCCCGACTCGTCAACTCCTGGGCATAAAAACCTGTGTAAAATGAAGAAGTCAAAACAGGTCAAAAGAGGAGTTTGAAACATTTGATTTGACAATGAAACCTGGTTCAATCGATTGTTGATCTACGCAGCCGTACACAGGAAAAAACTGTGGACGTGGACCACCAAGATTTTGTGTCGCTTCGCCCCTACCTCTTGGCGATTCTGGTCGATACATGTAACAGTGTTAATGCATTATTTGTTGGGGATCTTCATAACTCATACCTACCAAGGCTCATTAAAATATTTCATTCCGTTCTGAAAGGTAAGTCCATCAAAGTTTATTATAAAATATTTGTCTTCCTTTTTCCCTTAAAAGTGAAAAAATCCTAAAAATGTTTGTTAAATATTTCTTTCAAATTATATTTATTTAAAAGGGGCAGGCGTGGTGTAGTGGTTAAGTGCTTGGCTTGCGGCCCCGACGATCCGGGTTCGATTCCCACTATGTTTAAGAGGTTGGTAATCTCCTGCTTCCATGTCGCGTTATAACTGAAATATTGTGGAAAGCGACGTAAAACACCAATCTACCAACCAACATATATTTATTTCAAAAAATCAATCAAAATGCAAAATAAATGCATTATAAGCAACCTACAAGGAAATCGTTAAATAGGCAAAAGTGAGGAAAAATAATTTGATTTCTGAAACAACAATAATAATATTTCTTAGAATACCCGTGTAAATTACTCTGAAGTTAGCTTCCCTCCGAGATCTATGTCTCCCCATCCAGGATAATTCCTTTGAATTCTAGCAAAATATAACAACTCTTGTACGGAACCTTGAGTGCATCATCCCTACCAAGTTTAATCAAAATCATTCCTGAAAAAGTCGGATGTATGAACAAGTACAAATCAAAGATATTGATCCGATATCCACAACTCGAAGTCGAAGAAACACGACAATACATATGTATATATATGCAATCACGAACCTCTGTCAAAACAGAGGTGGGATCAGGTGCCATGGAGGAGTAAGCATCCCCTGCCGACCGGTCACATCCGTCGTGATGCCATCAGTATAAGCGAAAAAGTAGCAAGTATAACACCGGACTGACAGACGAGCCAACGGTTAACGCCGGAGGAGTCGCGATCACAGTATCTTGCGTGCAAAAATGTCAGATGTTCTCAAATTCTCGTGGTGCCATCAGTATAAGCGAAAAAGTAGCAAGTATAACACCGGACTGACAGACGAGCCAACGGTTAACGCCGGAGGAGTCGTGATCACAGTATCTTGCGTGCAAAAATGTCAGATGTTCTCAAATTCTGCCAAGTAGTCGAACAAATGTGGTAGGTACGTGTTGGAGTTTGTTACAGTCTCAGTGACAGCCTTTTTGATATCACCTTTTTCGGATAAGTATAAATTAAATATCGGGGCCATATGTCACCGTTTTGCTTAAGCACGGAAAAGACCTTTCAATATGGAGTTATTTCGTTCCATTGACGTTTCTCAAAAATCCTGTCAGTTATTCTAGGGTATTTGCCCTAGTGGGTTCACGCCTTTGTGATATATTTACGTTTACCCTTGTACGAATACTATAATCGGTTATTGTACAAGAATTGATGACCATATAATATATAACTGTATGCAATATGAATGTTTTCCATTATCGTGCGCGTTACTCATATTTGATGCAAACTATATGAAAAGTTCACGTATTTCATATCTTATCAATAGAGTAAGGGTGGTTTGTAAACATTCACGCGCGTCGTGCGCTTGTGATAAAGATCACACCGACCCCTGTGACAAGACAGATACCAGGTTGGCCGTAAGGAGTTTGAACCATGTCAGTGTTGGAGCATGAAACTGAAGCTTGTGTCATGCCGGGAACCTTAAGGATCCTTACAAACACCGACATACCGAAAGTCGTTAGGGATATCCATCACCGCAAAACTGGTTTTCAGAGTGAGGACAGACACGATATTGACACAAACGTCTAAAAAAACTGTGTCTTCTAATTTTGACGACTAAAATCAAGTACTAATATTTTCGTTATCCTCGGTTAATGTACGTAAGGCTCAGTTGTAGAGTCATCGCATGTTGACGTGCACATAAAACATGATAGTTATCATTTAGGGACTGCTCAAGTGTCATCATCATTATTCACCATCATCTACAATGATGAGCTAATATCAATCTTTGCCATTATTGAAGAAATTAAGCAACTCTTAAGATTTTATTCATTTAAATCAATGATATCAACAAATTTCAAAATGTAATAAATAGTTACAACTTGTTATCTTTTGTTATGAGAATTAATTTACAATACTGTATACACTGTACAAATCCAATACATGTACAACCTCTAAGATTTCATATATCAACAAATAGTTACATCGTAAACACTACTGGTGATGCTGTAGACAGATTGATTAACACAGAAATACCGTCACTGTGGTGACAAAGACTGTCAAGGGACTGACAAAGACTTAGCAAAGTAACTAGCACTGCCAGATCGGAACACAAACATAGATTGCTAATATCACTGCAAATGAGTTGAAAATAACACTATCACTCTAGTGGTGATAACACTTTTATTGGTGATAGAATGGAGGCAAAATGATTCATGTTACACTGACTGCCATACATGAAGTATAACGCTCAACTTTTGAGTACACTTCGTATTGGAAGAAGAAGAAGAAGAAGGAGAAGAAGGACAATACTGCCATTCGAGAGACACTGACAGCCAGTGAAGCTAGATCTAAGATTTAATTGTGTTGACAACACTACAAGGAAACTAATTATCTAGAAGATGTCAATGTAGGGACAATGCCAGTAAAGTATCGCTGTCAATGGAGTGACAATGCCAGTGAGGTGTCACTGTCAATGAAATGACAATGCCAGTAAGGTGTCTCTGTCAATGGAGTGACAATGCCAGTGAGGTGCCAGTACAGGGACAATAGCAGTGGAAATAAAAACATTGTCTTTACTAGAAATACTTCATAATTTACTCTGGTATGCTACTAACGTGACATTTAGTATATAACTAGTGGAGTAAATTGATACTAACAAAGGAGTGAGGATACTTAAACAAATGATAAATACAACGACCTTGCTAATAGACAGTTGTTAACTGATAACACTAATAGGCAGTTGACATTCAGAGTGGTGTGACATTCTGTGGCACTCAATCAGTGAAATGTCAATGGATTGACAATAGTGGTAGTGACACTTTCACTAGATGACAATTTGAGACTGACACAGGCATTTCAAACTTTGAGTGGTGACGACACTGCCAAAGGATCCATACATATTATGAGTGAAGTGATACTCATACTGCCAGTACTTTAGTGGACTACTAGACACTGGTAGAGTGTCAGTGGTTTTGTCTGGGGTTACACACCACACTGGTATTGTAAGAACACATTGTCAGTGCAGTGACACTCATACTGCCTATACTGTTGTAGACAAGTAGACACTGGTAAAGTGTCAGTGGTTTTGTCTGGGAATACACACCACACTGGCATTGTACGAATACATTGCTTGCTTGAAAATGCATTAAACCACTGAATAAACAGTTTTGTTTGAATCCAACAATAAATCAAAGAGTTCATAATGGCACTTCATTTGCTAATGTAAAGATTTATAGGCAATCACACAATTAATTGTTGATGCCTTTTCCCGTCAATTCCCCTCTTAATCTATCTTGATATTAAATTTAATAATCACAAGAATAGGCCATATGTAAAGCTAAGCAGGGGATATCTAAAACAGAAATGGAGGCCCGGTTACAAAGAATGCTATAAAGAAGTTTCAAATCATTTGAGAGTAATACGAAGTAAAAATGTGATTAAATCGATGACCTTTCAACAAGTGAGGAGTAAATTTGTAAACAACAATTGACAACAACAAAATACTGCTCTTTTGCTGAAAAATTATGATTTAAATAATACAAAAGATCGTTTTCAAAATTTACTCATATTTATCTGAGTAAAGTTGAAATCTATAATTAATTATTATATCAAATCAAAGTTTAAATGCTCTTCAGAAAGAAGTCAATATTTATGAAATGAAATATCTATAAGATGTAATTTTCTAAATATCAAAGCCACTTCAATAGATCTATATGTAATTTACATTGTCTATTTGTGTTTGTAATTAGAGCATTAGGTATTAGAATTTAAAACTAAATTTATCCTTAAATCAGATTTTAAAAACCAAACACAGGATATATTTGTACTGACCTATGTTATACACATTAATAGTATGTAAGTCTATTAGTTATCAGTATGTTATATTGTGTAAGTCTATTAATTATCTGTATGTCATTACTGTGTAAGTCTATTAGTTATCAGTATGTCATTATTGTGTAAGTCTATTAGTTATCAGTATGTCATTATTGTGTAAGTCTATTAGTTATCAGTATGTCATTATTGCGTATGTCTATTAATTATCAATATGTCATTATGGTGTAAGTCTATTAATTATCAGTATGTCATTATTGTGTAAGTCTATTAGCTATTAGTATGTCATTATTGTGTAAGTCTATTAATTATCAGTATGACATTGTTGTGTAAGTCTATTAACTATCAGTATGTCATTATTGTGTAAGTCTATTAATCATCAGGTGTCATTGTTGTGCAAGTCTATTAATTATCTGTATGTCATTATTGTGTAAGTCTATTAATTATCTGTATGTCAATATTGTGTAAGTCTATTAATTATCAGTATGTCATTATCGTGTAAGTCTATTAATTATCAGTATGTCATTATTGTGTAAGTCTATTAATCATCAGGTGTCATTGTTGTGTAAGTCTATTAATTATCAGTTTGTCATTGTTGTGTAAGTCTATTAATTATCTGTATGTCATTGTTGTGTAAGTGTATTAATTATCTGTATGTCATTATTGTATTAGTCTATTAATTATTAGTATGTCATTGTAGTGCAAGTCTATTATCAGTATGTCATTGTTGTGTAAGTCTATTAATTATCTGTATGTCATTGTAGTATGTCATTGTTGTGTAAGTCTATTAATTATCTGTATGTCATTGTTGTGTGAGTCTATTGATTATCAATATGTCATTATTGTGTAAGTCTATTAATTATCAGTATGTCATTGTTGTGTAAGTCTATTAATTATCTGTATGTCATTATTGTATTAGTCTATTAATTATTAGTATGTCATTAATGTGTAAGTCTATTAATTATCAGTATGTCATTGTAGTGCAAGTCTATTATCAGTATGTCATTATTGTGTAAGTCTATTAATTATCTGTATGTCAGTATTGTATAATTCTATTAATTATCAGTATGTCATTATTGTATTAGTCTATTAATTATTAGTATGCCATTAATGTGTAAGTCTTTTAATTATCAGTATGTCATTGTTGTGCAAGTCTATTATCAGTATGTCATTATTGTGTAAGTCTATTAATTATCTGTATGTCAGTATTGTATAATTCTATTAATTATCAGTATGTCATTATTGTGTAAGTCTATTAATTATCAGTATGTCATTATTGTGTAAGTCTATTTATAACAATCAATATATCAGTAATAACAGAGACCAATAAAACCTCAAGTAGTTATAAAGATGAAAGGTTAGTACATATCACACATACAGAAATTGCATAAATGAATTTTATCAACAGCAACATGTTTTAAAGTATCTTTAAAATACATTTTATAAACATTTTGAGAACATGACAACAACATCTTTGAACAATGAATTGGTAACCTTTGTCATTATCTGAGGCCTTTTACATTGAATTCTCTAATATTAGTGTAACACATGGTTATCTTAAATGGATCTTTGGTTCTCAAAAACTTCAAACTTTGTATACATCTAAGATAGAGAATTCAGACATTATACAAACAGATTGTTCTCACTGGAGGTACGAAAATGAGGCACAAGACAGTTTCGGGGTTTTGGAAACTCAAATAAAACAATTCTATATGCAAGTGCTTACTCATACATAAATCTACTGATTTCTAGCTGATTTTATACAAAAGCATGTATCATTTGGAAACTATAAACACCAAGATATTGAACTCATCTGTCTGAATAAAAATAATTTACCCTTTTATAACATCAAGGATCTTATAAGCTATAAAATTCGACAGATTTAAATTTTAACTGCTCATCAATGTCACTTGTGAATATTATGTTCAACGTTTCCCAAGCTAAAGATTAAAACATTTTCTAAATAGTTACAAATAATAGAATCTTATTTACTAAAAAAAAGCTTATTCCCCTTTATTTTAAAAATCTAAATGCACATTTGAATAAGGTGTACTTTACCAACTACAGATGTACAAATTCCAAAGATATTACATAAATAAATAAAAAAAAAATCACTCATTTTTTTTATTTTGCTTTTTCATATATATACATGTATATGTGTTTCTTTTTTTGTCAATGAAAAGAACCTAACTTGAATATCATTTCAGAACAGCAAATTACAAAGGGCTTAATGTTTTATTTTTCAAGAATGCTAACAAGTCTGTAGTATTGTTTAGTTTCTGATACTATCTGAGAACCAAGGAACTGATTTTTTATGACCTCACGTAATAAAAATAATTGATCAGATAATTTATTCACACTTAATACTATGCAACATTAGTAATCTATTCTAAAACACTACACAAAATAAAAATATTTTCTTATTCTCACATCTAATGTGCAACAATAAAAACAAAATCCTCTAATGAGTAATTTCAAAATGATTTGTCAATGATCATCAAAAACTTGACAGAAAAATTTCTAACAAACACTTTCAATGTTTTCCCACTAGATTCGCAGACAATTCTCTGAGTACAATATCACTGTGACAAATGGCAGTGTAAAATTATATTATAAAGGTGGCTCATATGGTTTAATAGAACCAAATATCATAAAATGATGTTTCTGTACATACAAGAAATGAATATTATAAATATATAGATTTCGAGTTTTTATGATGTATAATAATTACAAATTTTTAAGGAACTCCCTTCCCAGAAGAATTTTTTTTTCAATAATTTAAGATTTAGTTGAGGGATTTAAAGAAAGATATCAATGACCTGATATATAATTATATAAGTTAAGATAATTCCTAATATCATCTCTTTTCAATTAACATACAGACTAAAACTTTTCTAAGATAAATAAGTGTACTACAAGTTGTCTAGAATAATTTTAAAGCTTTAACTGAACTTGTAACTTTAACAGATGAATAAAAATTTTAATTTGCATATTATCTAGTAAAAAAAAACTAAATTCAACTCCACTAAGTAACAGTTTCAGTTTTTAGGGATAAAATGAATGAGTTTTCTTTAAATATGAGGCATTCAGAGCAGTGCATTATAAATTTCTTTAGTAAATTTGAGTAAATTTTGAAAAACTGAAATTAGTATTCTCGTAAAATTCTGAAGTTCATGGAGATCAATCAATATCATAAAATAATCATCAATAAAATATCATAATATTACAGTACAGTCCAGGTGGAACTTAATTTGCCCACTGGTCACAGTGGGCATTTTTAGAGTGGGCATTAAAAATGTCCACTGGACACAGTGGACATTCTTGTAAGAGTCAGTTAGAATTAACATACAGGTAAGTGGACAGCTTGATAGCTCAGATAAATGTCCACTCCTAATGCCCACTGAAATTTCAGGCGGACTGCCCACTGTGGACAGTGGGCATTCAAAGGTCCACCCGGACTGTACTGTATATAAATATGAAGAAAATAATAAATATCTTATAATGCAATGTTTATATCCAAATACACTTGTATCAGAGACTACAAATCAAGAATGTAAATTATGTGTTACATCAACAATATACAACCTATTTCTATAAAAATAACATCTGTGAAATAAATTTATGCCTAAATTAATTGGACAGAATAAACAGCCAATCATACAATATCAGGAGAATCTGGTTGGATAATTGCATGTTTCTTTAAACATCAATTCATCTCATCGCTTGAAAATTTCCAAATCACTTAAATTTCAAAGACTGTTTTGACCCCTTCTTTTGTCACACTTTGTTGAAGACATATTAGTTTATGACATCATAATTATAACTCTTGAAAAATTTCGAAAATACTTTTATTCTAAGAAATTTGTTGATCATTTAGGAAACATACTTTTATAATTGGACAATATAAAAAGTTTTCCTGGTTTACAATGAAAAAATTATTAATTTTTATGAGAGCTACAAATATGAAAAGTATATATAGACAGTACTGCTAAAGATCGTTTGACAAAATGTTACCAGAAACATACAATCATTTTAGGCCGAAGACATTCAATCAAACAAGGTGTGGTTACCAAAGAGATCACAGTATACAGTGGTTCATTGAAATAATAAAAGGTGTTCAAGTGCTGAAGCAGTACATCTTGAGGGTCAAAAGGTCACTGAAGTAGATCACAGGTCAAGGTTATTTCTACAACAGGCATCAGTTTATCTAGTGAGGAGAGGTGAAGGCTATGCTAAAATAAATCACCGGCCGCAACAGCTAAAGATTCTTCTGAACAACAGCAATGTATGTCTCTACGGCGACACTGGTGTGTCGTGGGGAGTGTTTACTGTCCACCCTTACCTTCTGAAGTTTTCGGTTCATCTTGAGAGGAGTTTGAGATACTGTGAGAGCCAGATTTACTATTTGACAATGAAGAGTCTGTACTATTTAGAGAGTGATCAGAATTGCAGTTTTTTGATTGGTTTTCGGAGGCTTTTCGTTTACGTTCCTCAGCATCTGCAACAGACAGAAGACTTAATGACTTCTAATATCTTCTAATATATATATATATAAATATATATGTATATATTTTTTTATTTACTACTGTTTCCCCTCCCCCCCCCCCCCCCATTTTCTGTAAGAGATAAAAGAATTAATTACTTTGACAGTGTTTTAATGCTAACTGTTTATTGAAAATGAATAAGTCATTACAAATCTAGCATCTCTATTCTCTTAAAACAAAATAAAAAGTAATTAATTCAATGCTCTGTAATTTAGGTTTATCTTCAACTGGTGAAGAAAAATGCAATAAAGTTTGAATTGCTTACATGAAATGGATAAATGGATGTTATTGTAAAACTTGAAAATAAATCCCATTTATCAGTATCTAAAGCATGACACTAAAATACTTAATTAGGTCTGTTACAATGACACGTGAACATTCACTGGTTTATTATTTTTTGTTTTAAGTCCTATCAGGATTATTATATACTGATGGTATATGCAGCCATTTTTATGCCCAATACAAAGCATCTCTAGTAATAAGAGAGAAATGTAGACCTCTGCATCTGACCAATCCAAAGCACTGAAGGATCTTACATGTACCACATCTAAGTACTTTGACACAGTGCCTCAGTTTTAACTATCTGGCCACCCAAAAGACAGGATACTAACAAGCTGTCTTGTGGAAGCAATGCCAATTCTACTAGTGCCATATAAACAAGGATATAATGTTACTCTCATGTAAATGAGAAGAAACTGAAAAGGTACCAGAGGACTTCTGCAGGGATTTCCCTTATGTATGATGCATAAAACCACCTTAGGATGCACAAAATTACATTCAAATGAGTCCCTGGGGATGCACTACAGTTTTGAAATGAAGCTGTAAAAGTACTGATAACAGTGATATGCAATGAGTTCCGATCTACTTTTTTTCAACTGGCAGCTGATTTCTGAACATCAAATACTAAAATAACCCCTAACGAACCCTGTTATAATCATAGTTGCCTCTGCGATTACTCACAAGTGCAAAACTTCCTGTGCAAATTCAAAGCCCACATCAAATAAGACTAACTTTACATTAGCCGTTGCTATGTGTTATTAGGGTATAAAAGGACTGCATCTTGGGAAAAGAAATCATCACTGTTCCAGCAAAATGACGGAAGACACAATCAATATCTGATTTTCTGGGAAACATAACTATTCTGCCCTAAAACATTAGTCCAGCAGTAAACATGAACAGGCCTATAAGTAGTGCTCAACAGCGAATTATTTCAGTGGCAAAGGACAAAATCATGACACATCTTTATATCTAAAACATGTATTAAAAACATACTGTAAATAAATTTTAAATCACTAGTTATGTTATGCAGGTTCAGTGACAATACTTCAGCCACTTTTGCTTAATGGGACTCACAAATTTACTTTGGGACTCGCAAAATTTAATTTTGCTGGTCCCAGGGACTCACTAAAATAAGACCCTAGGGAAAACCCAGACTTCCAGCTAAGAGCTAATCATATAGACCATTTTACTATTGCTAAGGGACTGACATTTTGGTTGGCAAAATTAAAACCGTTACTGCAAAATATAGTGTCAGAGACAATCATGTTTTTATCATGACATCAAAAATTTTACAGGATGTGTTATATCATTTGCCAACCAAAATGACAGTTGCACAGTCTTAGTGAAAGGGTCTATTGTCAGTGCCAAATCGTCCCCCATCAACAATAATCTTTCATATTATATATGCCAAACATATACATGATTCTATCCTTGAACTTTCTTCGCATAGCTTTTTGGATCAATTATCAAAATACACTTTTGTTCCATTTTACCAGAGAACTTATGACACATAGTAAATACTGATGTCATAAAAAACATAGTTGTTTGCAGTAATTATGACCAAGTTTTTGTTCTAGATTTCTTGATCTCTTATATTCTCAACAACATTTCATTTATTTTTGGATATCTAAGCATTAAGTTTGATCATGAAGGAGTCCACATTTCATGAAAAGAAGAAGTTATTTTTTTTCAAGGAATCAATTACCTACCTTTAGCAGCCCTTTCCTTCCACTTCGACTTATTTACAGCTAGGCAATCTGTCCAGGGAGTTTTAAAATCATATTTTCCTAAAAAAAATTAACAACAAGAAAAATGCTAATAAAACGTGATACACATTTTTCGTAAGTTTGATTTTGTATATTGATTAATTAATGAAAAGAGCTATGTGGATGTTAGAATGGTTTCTGAAACAATATGCCTGTTTTGACTAGAAGAATCCCAGAGCCCTAGATCTTTTTATTATACAGAGTTATTTCCCATTTGAGCAGGTGATTTACGTCAAACGATCGTGACATCAACCAGTTCTTTGAATAGTCCGATACTAGCTTAAAATTATAACGGGAAATGATGCAGAAATTATTTGACATCACAATGGCCTGACAACAGATACTTGCTCATAAGGGAAATAACTCTGTATAACAAAACCTATGCAAAGAAAGACTTTTCATTTTTATACATACCTCTATAACCTTCAATATGGTACCTTCCCTTATGAAGGACAAAAAAATTTCACACTGAGAGGCAAGACATTCACCTTCTTTGAGTTTAACATAACGTAAGGGGCAATACCTGCCATACAATACTTTGCCACTCTTATTTATGTTTTATTTCTGTGACATCACAATCCAAGCATAAATGCCACCATGGGCAGATTAGTCTACTCAGGGAATGTATGATCTACTTCTAACCATGCTGGTTGCTTAGCTTCATTGTGACATAATTAACATTACAATCAGTCTATGTTTGATAGGCTATTTATCAATGCATCCTTTCTGAATTTCTTGGGCATACTTTCATATTACATGAATCAAGTTTAAACAAAATCTATATGGTGGTTTAGGAGGAGAAATTGAAAATGTAAAAGTTTATGGACGATAGCTGACTGACAATGCACCATCACGATAGCATAAGCCTAAAAAAATCAAGGAAAAAAAGAAGTATGTAATTATTTCGCTTTTCTTTTCACACTGACCTTGAGTAGTTTTTGACCCTTTACTGCTTGTACTATGGAGACTAGCAGTGCTTGTGCTTTTATTTTCTTTCTTTTCAAACACTTCCTCTGAGATGACTTCATTGATGGAACCTTTAGCTTCCTTTTGCAACGGTGTTAGTACCCTATCTAGCATGTCCGTCATCACCAGAAAGCTTGGATCAACGATGAAATCAATAAAACCTGGAAGAAGAAATGTTTTTAGAAAGACATCATTGCATGTTAAAGGTTATATTTAAATATGTTGCATTAGGCTAAAAAAAATGTTTTGTGCCACTGCCTGGGTCTGGGCATAACCTGCACAAGCTGTTATGTTCAGAAATTGACTTCTGCTGTAGGACTTAATATTACAGCTGCAAGACTTGTCTTGCCTACAAACAAATCTTCAAATACTTGTATCCCACCTCTGGGTACTATGTAAGATCTTTATATTATGGGTACATGTTGATGTTATATATACAAATATCAAACATCTCCCCACTCAACCCCCTGTGATCCAAGATTCCATCAATAGGGAAGATTATTTAGGAACAAAGTATGCTGTTGTATGTAGAAAAACTAGATCAAGTTGGAAAATCTGCATCAAGGGGGAAACATGTCTACCTCTTTGGAAATTGAGGTTTTTTTTCTTCTAATTTTGAGATGCATACTTCAATACCAATTACTGTGCTATTAAAACCTTATCTGTTTTGTAAGTAATTCTTTTGAAAGTCTTGAACAATTTTTCAGAGAGTGTAACAGAAATGATTGAGTGATAATGTGATATTTCACTTATATGTTGGTGGTACCAGCTTGGTACATATTACTTAAGAAATACTGACTTTACAATGCAACAGACTTTACCAGGATTCAAAACTCATTCTTGATAAAAAAGAAAACCCCAAAAAACAAAAACAAAACAAAAAACCCCAAAATTTTATAAATCTCAGGAAATCCTACCTATTTGTGACTCAGCAACCATTGTGCTATTACGGTCACAAAGAGGAGAGAATGGAAGCCCTAACTCCTGTTCTCGATCTCCTTGTCTGAAGAATTCCTCTAAGAGCTGCTCAGTCCACCTTGAGTGAAGATTCCAATCTTTGGCTGGGTGGCTTATATCTGCACAGTGCAGAACAAGTGAAAGAGCTTTGGGTTTGTCAATACTACCAAAAAAAAAAAAAAGGCATGATGTAAGATTACAAATAAGATGTTTTTAACAATACTTGGAAGATCGATAAAGAATCTTCCAAAAATTATAAAAAGGTCAAGGTCAATATGTAATGTTTAACAATGTACAATCACCTAAATTGAAAATTTCTAAATTTGAAATTTAAAGTTTGTACTGAATTTAAACTAGATGTGTCAGTGCACCACTAATGCCCCTGCGAGCATCAAAGTTTTTCAAGCATGATTGATTTTGTTTAATGGCACACCACGAATATTTCACATATATGGTGACAGCATCTGCCTGATGCGGGGCATACAAATTTTGACCGTTGCAACGGACCTACCTGAAGCAGTGAGGGATTTTTATCGTGGCATGCATACATGTACCATGACACGGAGCCCCGGTTTTTACTGTCTCATCCGAAAGACAAGACAACGGCATGACCAGAGCGTGACTTGAACCCCAGCCTCCCGATCAGGATGCAAGCTTGATACCAATAGACCACGCCGGATTTTCAAGCATGACATACACATTGTGTTTGTACAGGATATAATTTTGAATTAGGTGAAATACAAGTCTAAGGGCAATAACTCCTGTAAAAATGGTAGAGTATACATATTGTGATCTGTATATACAAAGTTTTATTGAAACCTTCAAAAGAGTTAGGGAGGAGTTGTGAAGACATGGTGAATTTACTTAATGTATGCACAGAAATCTAAGTTCAAGAGACTGTAGTCTTAAAATATGCATATTTACATATTGTGATCTTTGTACCATATTTCAATGAAAATCTCATCAGGGTGAAGGAGGACTTGCAAAGACAATGTGAATTTACTACATATGCATAAAAATCCTAGTCCAATGGCCATACGCTTGGCTTGCAGTGCCCACGATCTGGGTTCGATTCCCGGGTTGCGCCATTATGTTTAAGAGGTTGATTACCTCCTGCTTCCATGTCGCAATATATTAACTAGAAAATTGTTGAAAGCGACATAAAACACCAACCAACCAATGGCCATAACTCCTATGAAACTTTTGGACAGTATTCTGATTCCCCTTACAATAAGCACATCTACATATTGTGATTTTTGTTCGTACCAAAAAGACAAACTATATCATGACGGAATAATGATGAGGTGCAATACTATATGCATCCAGCCATATATGGCAGGGAGCATAAAATGAACCAATTGCAAACTCAAGCAATATTATGAAGTTAATTAATTTTCTGAAATAGTATCTTTTTCAATTGTATGTAAAAACTGTATGTCTATAAACTTACTTTTCTGGCATACCCAACAAATTCTTCATGTTTTTTAATTGTTGAAAATGGAAAGACATATCTGTAGCTAAGACCATTTCGATCACCAGGGATCTAAACTCTCTGTAAAACAAAATGACAAAATGACTTATCATTGCCACATAGGACTCGTGTAAATATTATCAACAATTAAAAAATTTCAACTTTTGGTAGAACTAATATTGATTCATCACTAAGTGGAATACATGTCAATTTTCTGATGTCACAATACATTTATAATGTTTGTCTTAAGTATGATCAAGGTGTCATGTATTGTGATGTCATCCTCAATTTAACAATTTTTTTAGCGTTAATGAAGGGTCAGTTCTGCAAGTAAGTACTGAACAATCCATAAAAGTATAGAAATTTGAATGTACCGGTAAACATTAAATGAAAATTCAATAAAAATACATGAATTCTAGTGATTAATTCTGGAAACTTTTTAATTACAAATAATTATAGGTAAGAAGGGGAATAAAACTAAAGAGAAAAATAATTTTTAAAGCGTTATATGTTTATGATGTTGATTCAGTTTAGCTTGTTAATGTGTTTGTGGAGAAGATTACGATGTACCTGAATTCCTCCCTGCTAAGATGAGCCAATATATTACAATCATCCTGCTTCATGATCCGAAACGAGGCACATATATGGTGGTTTTCTAATACTGCTCTGTCATTGTATAACAGTGCGAATTCGGACCTGAATAAAATGAATAGTGATCAGTTGCAAAAACATAAGGTATATGTATAATAATAGTTTTAGGGAGACTGAAGCTCAGATGTCAGGTTTTGAAATTAGCAAAACCCATTTAGCCTGAGACTGGTCATTATCATGAATTTATATATGTAAATAAGAATGATGGAATTATTCTTATGGAGGGAACTAACTCCCTTAAAACTATTCTGCTCAATTATTTTTCTATACAACACATTCTTTTCCATTTTAATTAAAAAAAAACAGAAGAAATATTCTACTTTTGCAATAATTAGTGATAATTACACAATAATTACACTGCGAATTACTGAGAAATTGAGAAACCTCAAATTCTTAAACTTCAAGGAGAAAAATTGATGGCCAGATTGGGATTTGAACTCAAAACCTCCAAGCTACTATAAATATGCTCTTCAAACAGAGTCAGTCTGATATGCCAGTTTGCCATACAATCAATTAATTCTCACTCTTGACCATTTTTATAGCCTACCCTGTCTGAATGTGGAAATTATTGGTTGTCCCTGTATGCTCAAAGTCATGAACCAATGCTGCTATTATGGTGGCAAAAACCTCTAAGTCTGTCAACCAATGCTAAAATATCGAAAGATACATGTTATGATTATGTAACCGAATCTATGTACTTTATTCACATCTCAATTCCCTACAGATGTTTTCATACAAATAGATTCTGCTCTAGGCCACAATTATAGATAAAAGTGATTTTGTTTCATGTACCAATACATGTAGTAGTCCTCATATCTCACTGGGTTACTGATTAAATATCCTGTATCATGAAAATCTCACTTAATCGCTATTTAATCATTAATATCTCATGAATTTACTGGTAAGTTTTCATGAATATCTCATTTATGTGTAGTAATCTCCAACACGTTCAACTTCTCAATTTTACAACAAACTAAGCTAAACAAGAGTATTGAGTAACACTGAAGTAATACATGTTTCTCACTGCTTTCCATATATTAACGAAGTCCAAGGGTCATAACTCTTCCAAAAATAGGTCAATCATAACCAAACTTGAACATGATCTATGACTCATTGATATAAAGCTACAAACCAAATTTCAAGTAAACAACTTCAATGGTTGCAAAAACACCAAAGTGTCTTAGACAAACACACAGACAGACAGAGTCAAAACCATATATATAGTACCTATTGGTTTTACTGGTGAGGGACTAAATATAAGACTTCATCAGAGGGGTAAACAATTTTAACCACACTGGTTATTCTCTTTTACAGAAAGGAAAAAGCTCTCAGATAAATTTCCATATACTGATCTGCATTACAATATACCATCTGTAAAACAATGCATTTTTCTATATACTGAGTGACATTACAAAGTTAATTTACAATCTATCATACTTTAATTAGCCTTCGGTTAACATACAATCTGATTAAAACCATATCTTTATTCTGCTTCTCTGTTTGTCCTATTGTGGATAAAGATCTGGCAAAATCCCTTAAGGGGTCAAGTTCTCATGAACTCTGATTTTCAACCAATCAGTGAATCTGCTACAAATTCCTGGGAATGGAATTAACATCCCCAGTGTGTTGACCTTCAAGGTAGTTTATGAACAGGTGTTGTTACAGACTGTGTCACTTGCACATGCTTAGCCGAGTTATTGATTGATTATGGGAAATAACAGTTTCGGTGACTGAAACGTCATCAAAGTTCACGAGAACATGATCCCTTACAGATTTTGCCAGATCTTAAATCGCAATGGGACGAATAGAGAAGCTGAAAAAAGATATGGTTTTAATCACATTGGTTACCATATAACCATGGGTAAGCTTTTGATCAGATGCTTTTGGTTAATAAAATAATGAACTTACACTTAAAAAAAGTAACTACTTTCATATGGCAATTCAGACATTTTTGTTAACATGTACATGGTAGCTGTGCTTATTGATTGCCGTTATTATATTTGTTTTAAGAGATAATTGCTCATAAAGACATTTTCATTCTATATCTAGTATGATTGTCATAGAACATATTTTTATTTGTATACCTAGAATAAATACCCCTTTACAGAAGAGTTTTAAAATACATTTAATACATTTATTGGAGTTATTTCCTTGGTTTGTTATCTTGAGGTTAGACTGGAGTGTTTAAATTGCTTCATAGTAATCTTAGTGATTTGTTGTTGTTGATTTTTTTTTTTTTTTTGAGAGAAAGTTGAATTGCTTATATAGACCTCTTCACGATCACTGCGGAGCTGTTAACATTGGACGTCAAAATTATTAACGTTCCCTCCAATTTTATCAGAAAGATGTCATATTACATTATGACGTAATAAGTTAAGGGAATGTAAATCAATATGGAGTATCGCAACTAAAATAACGTCAACATACACTTTGTAATTGTTATGATGTCATATAATTGTGACGTAAGTTGCCCACATAAAAGTGCCACATCGAGAACAATGGATTTGGTAGGTGACTAAATACAAAACATACATATTCCTAATTTTGCTTTCCCTCATTGTAAGCATAATGAACACATGATAATAAAATATCATCTTAAAATGTGACAACAGAGTGAAGCAAAATACTTACAGCTAACCTACTCTGAGAGAGAATATAATGAACGGTCTGTGCCACATCGGCACCATGAGTCAGATTGTGGTAGGGGTTTTTGTACTTGCTGTAGCCTGCCTCCATTTGTAACAAGAAGCTATCAAGAACCTGACTATTTATTTTGTATTTAGTAATAAGATCATATTTCTGTAAGAGTTCATAGCCGACATATTTTAACGAATGTCCGTCCGCTGCTTTGTTGACTTCAAACACATCAAAACTCCAGTCATCAAGATTCTGAAATATTTAAATCACAAAAATTCATATTAGTTCTTTGAAAGTAATATTATGATTTTTTATTTGAAATCTGCACAGTTTTCACTTAAATTCAATCAAAATAATTGTATATAGGATCTGAAATGAACTTTCATTTCATACAGTGTTTGTGAAACAAGTTGTTTGTTTTATATCCCTGTGCCTTGGTGTTTATTTCATCAAACACCATCTTTTCCATGCTATGACATCACCTATGCTATAAATTAGATTATGACATAGCGATATTTCACTGCATAAACAGCAAAACATGTGATATACATATATATGATAGAGCTACAGTGTATATTTCATGTTACACATTCACTACAACTTATAAAATATAGGAAAGACATGAGTATAACAAGATTAAACAATTACGCATGTAAAATGATTACTTCATCTTGATTTCTTGTAAGATACATTGTTATAAAGATATAATCTATCACAAAGAACTTGAGAAATATCAATGATAAATAGAGTCTATACAGCAAAATGCAGCAAACAAAGAAATGGTAGAGTTAATAATACTAATTAAAGGTAAATTTTAGCTTATCTCTTCATCAAATCTCAAAAATGCAGCATGACAAATCTGTTGAATACCACAGTATTGAACAAGGGTAGACAACTCTTTGGAATCACCTTTACTGTTCAGGTTTAAAAAAAAAAATTCTGAATCATCAAATGACCTGCTCACATTAGGACTCAGACCCAGAACCTTCTATTAAATGTGCTGATGCTCTACCCATTGAGTTATATTGGTCAATGACTCAGACCATCAGTACGGCACACTTAATAATCTCACGCTATAGTGCTAGAGTTTACTGAGAAGTTATAGGCAGAGTGTACAGAAAAAGCACATAATGTAAAGCACCTGATGTCTACCGAGACCCACAACCTTCTGCCTCCCACGTGGATACTTATCTAGAAATGAGCTATATCCGAGTTGAATACTATCTAGAAATGAGCTATGTCCGAGTTGAGATCTGTCTTGAAATGAGCTATATCCCAGTTGAGATCTACGTTGAAATGAGCTATATATCCGAGTTATAGAAATGAGCTATTATATCCGAGTTGAGATCTATCTAGAAATGAGCTATGTCCAAGATGAGATCTATCTTGAAATGAGCTATGTCCGAGATGAGATCTATCTTGAAATGAGTTATATCTGAGTTATAGAAATGAGCTATATCCGAGATGAGATCTATCTTGAAATGAGTTATATCTGAGTTGAGATACTAGTCTGTAAATCACGACCTCAGCATATTATCATTCCCATGAAACCTCACCATTGAACATCAGTACTAAGAACATCATGGTTTATATTATTGGGAGCTACTTTGTAATAGGCTCTAGAGTTAAATATGGCCAGAGACTTAGATTCGAACCAAGAACCTCTCTGTATTCTCAGTGTAAGTACTCTACCAACTGAGCTATCAAGTAATCTAAGTCAATATCTTACTATATGCCACGCTTGTATAGCCACACATGGTACTTGATTTATAGTGCTGAATAGACCATATTCCGGTTTTGATAAATGACGATTTTTTTGTCTGAGCTTATAACTTCTGGCGTTGTTTTTCATAGTGACGTTATAATGAATCTATGTCATGCGTTATGACGTCACTATGAAAAACAATGCCAAAATGTATTAGCTCGGACAAAAAGAGAGCAATTATCAAAACCGGAATATGGTCTATTAAATATAATCATTCAACAAATATATCTTCATTATTCCCGAGTGGCAATGCAATTAAAAAATGATTGACAGGCATACATGTATGAGTCATAAAGCAGTGAATGAATAAATGATCACAGTGTGGACAGAGGCTATGTGACACTCAACGTTGAGCAAGTAACAACAGCAATGGTGATGTAATAAGTAATACACATTATACTGTTAGGGTTTATCTGAATCACCATAGAGGTAACTTCATAAAAAACAGTATTTCTATAATTTGAACCGCCCTAGTAAACAATAGAATGCATGACGCCACTGTTGATGATAGTAATTTTCAGAAATAGCAAAGAAGCAGGTGGCCTAACAAACAATATATGGAAGACGTATACATAGGGATACTGACAAAGCTGAGTACAATTCAAACTAATTATATCCGACAAATACCAAGAGGATTATTCAGTTTTACAAATCAATTGCCACATTAGGTTTACATATCTGCCAACTTGCAATTTACCTTAAAGTACATCCCTCTTCCCATGGTTAACCACAAGTAAAATTCGATTTCTATATCATAATATGGTTTCTACAATGTCTACATATAATATTGTAAGCTTTTACAAATAAACTTACCAATGACTGATAAAACATCAAGAATGAATTCTTTAATCACTACATAGTTTTCTCCTATTCAAGCACACAGCAAACAATGTGCCTCAACTGCAAACCTTAATATTCATGCTCATGGTGCTCAAAAACTGTCCATAATGCTGGCTGTATCACTGTATACTAGCATTCCGTGTGAATTGAAAAGGTCAAGAGAGAAGAATGAAATCTCTTTTTGTAGACCAAAAACATTAGAACCATGATAGTTGACATTTCATAGATAATTACATTCAGAATCACTGTAAACATCCTGTAGACATTTACATTCAGATACTTGTAATCAATCTATAGGCAATTCCACTCAGATACTCGTAATCAACATGTATGCAATTACATTCAGATACTCATTGTCAACATGTACAAAATTACACTCAGATACTTGTAATCAACATGTATGCATTAACAATCAGATACTAGTTCGTAATCAACATGTATGCAATTACATTCAATTACTTGTAATCAACATGTATGCATTAACTATCAGATACTTGTAATCAACATGTATGCAATTTAACATTCAAACTTATAATCAACATGTATGCAATACCATTCAGATACTTGTAATCAACATGAATGCATTAACATTCAAATACTTGTAATCAACATGTATGCATTATCAATCAGATACTCATAATCAACATGTAAGCAATTACATTCAAATACTTGTAATCAACATGTATGCAATACTATTCAGACACTCGTAATCAACATGTATGCATTAACATTCAAATACTTGTAATCAACATGTATGCACTAAGATTCAAATACTTGTAATCAACATTTATGCAATACCAATTAGACACTCGTAATCAACATGTATGCAATACACACTTGTAATCTATTTGTAGATATTCACGTTCAGATCCTAATGTAACCATCCTGTTGTCAATTATATTCATAGATTTTAAGGAAAATTAATGTTACTTTGGTTTGTACTGAGAAAGGTATTATTAAATAATATATAATGCATATCTATAAAATGTGAAAAGGAAAACAGAGGGGTGGGTGGGGGATTGCAGTCTAAAATTAAAATCACTGTTATGTAAGTAAGCGACTGCCAAATACAACTTTAATCATACCCATTACATAGTTTTATTGTGATGTCACTATTAAATTCATATGTAACAGACTATGTATCTATGATGCCATAATGAAAAAGTGTACAAAAGTGCAATTTGCACATTTGGCAATCCCTCAACAGACCTGTTTCTTATTTTATTTTCATCTTGCTTTAAATGCCTGACATGTAACATGTTGCTTCTCAAATTTCTGTCATTTATTGTAATGTAACAATTTCAGCATTAGCGTCAGAAAGAAAATTTTGGCAAAATGCATTTGTGGGGCATGAAGTCAAAGATATCAAAGAATATGAAATTCATGTAATTCATATGCTATAATGTGACATAAAAAACAGATATATATCTATCTAAATCTATGAGATCTACATGAATTTGTCTTAATTTAAAACCTTATAATCTATAATACTATAATATTTTATTTGCTTCTTGTGTAACATCATGCCAAATTTATTTCATTCTTATGATAACTGCCTGATACATTACACAGAAATTAACCTATGTAACACATTCATCTGAAGCAGCAAGGAATCAGTTCTACGTGTTAATGTCTACTGTGACCTCAAATTTATATTGTCTTATCCAAGAGACGGTACAATGATATACCACCAGTGGAATTCAAACCTAGGACCCCTAGGTCATGAGTCAAATATGTTACAAGAAAAGCTATACTGGCTCAATATGCAAAAAAAAAAAATTATAAAATAAAAAAATATTTATAAATCTATATATCATATAATCATATATAAATATATATATAAATATATATATATATATATATATATATATATATATATATATATATATATATATATATATATATATATGTAAGGATGTCATGATCATGATATGCATGGTTTGCTACACAGTAGCATATAATCCCAGAGTTTTCTGGTTAAGCTTAAAATCAGCTCACAAAATGTTAATACAAAACACATGTATCACTACATATATGTATGTGCTTGTTTTCTACAATATTTTGTAAGTGCAAGTGATTTTCCTAAGGACAATAACTCTAGCACACTAGATATCGTTCTGTAATTGCAGAGCTGTGAACCACCGCCTCGACATGCAAACAACAGGAATTTCTGAATACAGTACTATGGCTAGTTCTATTAATAGCACAGCTTTGCAAGCATCTAAACAAAGCTATCGCACATTACATTCAATAAATACCGACCTTTAATAAGACCAAAACAGGGGCTGGGACATGTAGCCCTACAGAGTTTGACAACCGACGGTATATCCTGTTACAAAAAATAAAGAGGTTAAAACCATGGAAACAACCTTTATGCACTAACCTTGAGTAAAAGTAAAATATGTGGTGGGACATGTAAGCCGGCAGAACTGGATAGCCGTCGATACATCCTGGTAAAGAGGGGAAAAAGGAGTGATCAGAACATGTCTAATTTTGAAAATTCTTTCATCATGCACACTAAAGGTAACTAAAAATAGAACTGTTATAAACGGTTTAAGGTCAAGCCTCTCAAGAAGATTTGCACAATATACACAAATACATGTATGTATTGTTATTCTTTTATGAAACTTACATGTAAATAGTTAAAATTAAGTTACACACATATACATGTATTAACTTGAAAACATAGTATAATAATTTAATATCATATGTTGTAACATTATGTTATTATATTTATAAATATTTTATTATTTTTCCTTGTATTCAACATTATATAACAATACAAAAATGACGTCACTTCAAGATTATTTCACAAATATATTATGGTAACAGCATCCGCTTCATGTATGGCAAAAAAAATTTGAACTGTGAGGGATCTTTCACATGCCACAGCCACCGGTGACACGGGAGCTCGGGTACTCTCATGGTCTCCACCCAAAGACAGGACAACTGAACGTTGTGCCCACAGTGGGAGTCAAGCTCAGGACCTCTTGGTCATCCACAGAGCTAAATTGGCTCATAAATTAAAGGAGCGGGAAAAACGAATATAAATTTTCTTTTGGATTATGAGAAACCCTTTGAAAATGCAGTCAGATCTCAATGACTTAAAAGTTGCAAACTCAGAATCTCTCACATACTCTAAGGATTTGTGTAGAGCCAAGAACATTTCTATTTCTTTCATTAAACACAGAAACTTCAAAAACTGGAGTCTGGAACCTACTGAGACTCAGAGTGATTTAGCAGGTTCTGTACACTCTACATGTATGTTATTGAAGTTCATGTAGCAACCTGAGGTACAATGTACTTCAAAATGTACTGAAGACACTGAGTAAATGAGAGTACATTTATCCCTATCATATCCCTTATATAATTAAAGAAAATTTAATTTGCGTTACATGCAAAATGCTCATATACATACTAAGATATGGTAAAAATGGATACAAAGATCAACAACCAAAGAATTTAACAAGTATATCATTATAGCTTGTAATGTAAAATAAATTTACATATTTACTGTGAGAAAACTTTTAATTTGCAATATAACAAAGTTATTGATTGTTAATTCTTTATTTGTCCGATTTTATATGAAAGAAGATTTATCTCAAATCTCTGAATTAATGTGTAAGTTTATTAGTTATTGAAATAACATGTTGTACATGTAATCAGAGTTATCTTTCCTTATCTTTATATCAAATTGAAACTTTCAACAGTACTAGAGATATGCCATTATGGCCAACTAAATAATTAAATGTAATAGTATTCATTGAAAATATTTCATAAGCTTAATAATAAAAAGAATTTAGGATTTAAGAAAGGGAAAGAAACAAACTCAAACTGCATCTTTAATGAATTAAACATGTAAAAAAGAATAAAATTGTCTCCAATATCTTGTTTACTTTTTTCTGAGCATTACCTGTCCACCATGATTCCTGCCCTAATAGCATGTGCCACACTGCGGAACTTTGGCTTCTCTTGTCCCCTTCGTTTAACATTGGTCATGGACCGTGTGAATGTTAAAGCTAACCAATCCCGCACCTCTGTGGGAACAGCATCCGGTTCCACTTCACTGAGCTCATCGTCTTCATCACAAAGCCGTCTGAAAAGTAATAAAATTATGGAAAATGTTTGAGTCATCTTACAAAATCAATTGTAATCAAAAACCATATCTTTCTATATGATTTATGAATCACCTTTGTATCTCAACCACTGTGCCTTGGAAAATCTTCAATATAGTTACTTCTGTATACATGCACATCATCTTATTCTTAGATGCAAACAAATGATTACCTTATTTTTAATTCATATTTCTAAATGCAGGAGTAAAATCCATCTTTTTCTTTTTGATTATTAACAACAGACTTTCTTTCTTAAGAGTGTTTTAAAAGACAATGAGAAGTTTTACTGGCAAGGAACAAAAGGGCACATATAAATCTAAGACTCAAGGTATTTTTGAAAATATTAAGTAGAATTTTAATTTTTAGAGATACTAAAATCCCATCAACCATTCACCCCATCTAATATGTACTCCAGTGCAAGTGTTTGTAATTACAATGAGTTACATCTATGTTAATTTTTCTACCAATGAATTCAATGACATGCAAAGTGGGAACACAATTATATCTATGTATTTCTCTATGAAATTTGAAAGTGCTTTTAGTTTTTTTTTTATTTTATAAAACATGTACATGTAAAAATCTACAGGTTTATGAGGGTGTTTTAGAAAATGTAAACCATAAATGGTGCACTATGGGAAAAACTGACATTTTTATCCATTTTAGAAAATTTTAACATTCCATAGATCATATTTATCAATATATGAAATCAGACCATTTTAATGCCAGTATCACACAATTAAAAGTCCTCTGATAATGTCTCAAGTCTTGTGGCATAAAATGATTAGACAGAATATAATATTTATAATAATATAGTACTACATGTCTGACCCATTATGCTTAAATCTAATAATTTTTCGGTTGGTTAAATCAGAGACATGTATATAGGCTATGTCTCTGGTTAAATTGTACTGAACAAATTGATGACAGACTTCATATGGATTTGTAAAACATCCTCCAGTTTTTATGTGTTAACTTTGTTAGGGTTTGTTAATGATATATACCATCTTCATTAAGAATGTAACTCAAACTCCTGATTAAACATCCTCCCCATCCACCATTCCTTTCCTGTTAAGGTGATTTCATTTGAGTTTTGAGATTACACAGATCTACCAAATCATGAAATGCGACTCCGAACAGATCGATTTTTCATTGATTTCCAACTTAATCCCGCGCAATTATATACGGATTAATAAAGGACTTGCACTTATATGTTTTCAAAATTACAAATCAACAGACTTAAGAATATAAATATTAAAATGCACAAACTTCTTTCTGATTGGGAAAAATTTGTCTCTGACTTTCATCAATCTTTTAGCTTCCATAAAGACGTCCATCTTTTTCGCGTCATCAAACGCTGGTCCAAGACTCACGGCCATCTTAAATTCGGTATTTCTTTTCTTTCTTCTAATATTTCAGTCTAATTTGAAATTATTCAACAAATCTAAAGTCGTTAAATCTCTAAAGTAAGACGCATCTGCTGCTTACATCTTGGTGTCCATTTTTGTCACAAAATATAATGACGTCATCAACTACACATGACGTCACCATCAGCACAGGGTGCGTATAGTTCCCGCAACTTATCAAAATGACTACTATGCATTTATCATCCTGTAGTCGGTATTTTCTCCAAATTTATTGTTGATTTTCATATTTATTTACATACATGTATAGTAACGTATTTAACTTCTGTATTTTCAGTGTTACCAAATCAAATGCTTTGAGGCGTTTCCTGAAAGAAACCTCTACGGAGCCGCACATTATAAATCCCTAAATTGAGTTCGCAATCTCTATTTATGTAAACAATACTGTACTCAATAGGCCTAGTACATAAATGGCGTTTGCAACACTTGTATCAATACAATGTAAAAGTAAGCCAACACATGATATTTGTATTAATAGATAATGACAATGTTCAGAGATTAAATTTAAAATGGGAAAACATGCACAGTGCTGAAATTACAAATAAATCTAAATATTACAAACTATACTTTCACTTTTCATAGAATGCAACGATCTTCCCTTCAAGGTCGCTCACAGGACCGTAGCCTAGGAAGCATTTCAAAAGCGGTGGGAAATGGGGGAGGCAACCTTGATTTTCGCTCAAACTCCTAACCTGATATCTAGAAAATCGGTCCACGAGCCCGGCCTTCCCTGGTTCCCATGGGCTTGTCTTTAAGAAATTAAATTTCATTCACGTCATATCGCTTTATTATCATTATCAATACCTAGATTTAGTCACTATATCCAATACATGTTTATTTAGATCTATGTGAATTATATTTTGAAAGGAGTATTCTACTTCGCATTGCTGAGAGGGAAAGCTCAGTTTGGTTCGGGAACAGACGAACATTGGTGGAATTTTTGGTTAGGTACATACTTTTCTCTTCTTACTTTCTATTTTTTTTTTCATTTTACTGTTATTATTATTATTATTATTATAATTATTATAATTATTATAATTATTATAATTATATTTATTTATTTTCTTCTTTCTTTTTATGGGGGGTGGGGGGGGGGGGGGGGGTGTATCCCCGGACAATTAATGATGGACTGGACCAGAGTTTCATGCTGAAATCGTAACGCTGATCATCTGACAAATTAACAGTATTAATTTTGAGACGGGTTCAAAATACATGTACTAAATTGCAGATACAACACAATATGTTATCATAACTATGCGAAAAGAACAATACATTCTGAGTGGCCAGGTATTTTACACGCTGGGAATCTCATCAAACTTGACCGTTATGTGAAAACACATTATGGCAATCGTAACAACTCGTCCATTTCCGCACGCAAATATTTTTGTAAAAATGGCGATGGTGTTCCGATTGACATTATGGATGATTCAGTGTTTTAGGCAAAATGAATGAAAGAATACATGTAGGTTAAAACTTTAGACTGAGATATTCAAGAAAAAATTCATATCCTTCAAACTCTCTTGTAACCGAACATGCAAATGGATCATGCGTTTCAAAAACTTTGACCGTTTATCTATTTATTCATGTATTATTTATCTATTTATTATCATTATTATCGTTCTTTTTGAGATATCCATACATGTGTATATTTGGTCGTATATTTGTATATTTCCCCTTACAAAGAAACGTACTGAAATAAATAAAAATGTTAATGAAGAGGATTTCTAAATGGTGAAAGAATAAAAGTGAAATTCTAGTGAAAAAGTTTTATTTATTCAGAATAAAAGTGAAATTTTGATGAAAAAGTTTTGTTCATTTATTTACTTGAAAATTTATAAATATGACAAATTTGAATCAATTTCATAAAACAAAAGTGCTTCAATAAAATATATCTCAATTAAAACATTTTTTCACTTTTGGTTTGTTTGTTTGGTTTTTTTTTTTTTAACAAATTTTGGACAATGACATGCAAACATTTTCACTAACACAAATAAGAAACTAGTTGCATAAATTAGTGTTACAATTATTAATTACTAGTGTTAAAATCAGTTAGCGTAAACAGTGTTAAAAGTTAATTTTGCATTCCATACTTTTACTTACTCTGTGTCTATTTCTTTCTGACTGAAATCATATCAAACATACATTAATTCGAAATAAAGGCGAAGAAACGCATTGTATTTTCTATCCAATGTCCAGTGCACACTTTACCTGGACGAAGTGATTTTTAAAGAGCAGAATGACTTTGCTGGTTGTGATTGAAAAATGTCAGTATTACATGGGTTTTTAAGCAGGACATTTCACTTCCGGGGGAGCAAGGAGCCAATGAAGACCACAAAGAGCTAACTACGACGTCAACAATTTAAAGCTCAGTAAAATTGGTATGAGATACATATCTATACACACCTTCCTCCTGCTACGAATGACCCATGATTGACAAGGATACCCGTAACTGACCAAGTAAGCCTCGGAAAATATCAACACTGACATACCACTCCCACCTAATAATTTCCATATACAATGTACACCAACAAATATTGTTTAAACTAAACTAAATAAGAAAGTTTTTCTTGTTAAAAATGTGCGGAAACTATGTTTGTGACATATATGTACATGTAAGGATGCATCAGCATTTATCGAAAGGTGTGAAATTTGCCATCGGAAGAGAGGATACCGTATTCAACTTGCAAAAATGGCAAAAAGGACATTTTTGTTTTATTTTCCAACCAATTGTGGGTAACAGGAATCGCAGGGAGGGGGTTCCAACATTTCAAACCCTTTCCACGTACAATGTACACGTATGGATTTCAGTGAAAATGTAAAAAACTGAGTTAAAAGCAACAACCTATGAGTAACTTTTGAAATTTCCAACATTATCGATTATCTACCTTAGGACAAAATTTATATACATATACAACACTTAAGGACTTGTACAAATCATTTCATTAAAGGACATACAGGCAAACTATGTACAAATTCACGAACAATGTATACATACAGACATACATACATACTTATACCTTTGTATAGACATACATGTGACAAAAATACAAAAATGTACATTTAAGTTCACAAAGACAAACAAATAATAACATCAACCGACGCTAAGAATACATTATGCTCAATATAAAAGACTGAACCACTCGTTCGTGTACATGATATATTCTCAAGCATCTTGTTTGTAAGACGCGATCCCATTGGTTAACCGATTTACAACCGCCTCCCCCCAAACACCCCCACCCCCCACACACACACAAACACAAAAACCCAGCAAGGAGATTCACGTTTCATTACAGTGTTGTATATGATATCATGACAAGCTTGAATTTATACAGTTATATTCATTACTTAGATCAATTCCATAAGAATAGGGTTTCTATGAACGTGTTTTACAAAAATTGATTGGGGACCGACGAATCCCTTGTCAGGAATTTCTGATAGGGGATTAGCTGATACATATACCCTGTCAGTTTTGGTAAAAAAAAAAGCAAACAAAAAAACCACACACACATGATAACCCCTAATGAGAGCGGTGAGCAACGTTTTACTCAAATTCAGTTGATAATACTAGATATTTGGAAACTCCTATGGATCTTCCACTTGCCCCACTTGTCCTTTCCGTCACGGGAAATAAGTATGTCTAAAGCAAAGAAATATCAAATACAGAAAACCATACCCAACGAAAAATCTTTTCAAAATTGAAGCAAGAATTTATGACGGAAATTCATGTTTATGATGAAAAACATATCTAGGAATAAAAAAAATGTCAAGGGTGGAGACATATCTAGAAGGAATGTCATGTCAAAGACGGAATTTATAGTACGAAAGAAAAAGTCTAGGACAGAAAATAATGTCAAAGATCTATTTATTTGTAATTCTTACTGAAGCATCCTTCACAGCCGATTTATGAACGTCTTTATAATCCATGATAACGTACCAGATCTCATAAGTGAAATGCTATTATTTTATATTTCAACACATGTACTCTTCCAAAGTATATATATATGATACTAGCTCTCTAAACAACAACTGCTTTTAACATACAAGCAATAGATAGCTCCAATACGACAAAATCCACTGAGAGGAATCTATATCGTATCAGAGGAGGGGTAAAAGGCTAGACAACATACATTTATTCATAAGTGAAACATTGCGCCATTGATATTGAATACACTTGTATCAATCTGTACACCCCTATCGGATATACAACTTCCCCGTGGTGGAATTATGGAAGGCACAGAATTTATTAGTACCCTATTAATCTCATGAAATAACATTTGTAGAAGATGCTACATGAAAAAATATGTATATATAGAGAGAGAACAAGTGCAGACAAGAAAATCTAGTGGAGATAAGTCACGACAACATCAATGCGTTTGCCATGCGAGTCTGTGAATTCCAACAACGTCTCAGAACGAGTTTATGTCAAATAAACATGTAATTTAGTATGTATCAATAAAAACAGTAGAAGCTATATTTTTGTTTTATGAATACTTTGTTTGACAGACATTTTACAATGTCTGTTATGTGTAGCGCAGCATACGGTTTTTGTCAGATTGATCTAAGAGAGTTATCTCTCTTGACATAAAAACTGTTTTTGTTAGTAATTCGCTTATGCTATACCAAGAAATTTAACGAGAGAGACAGACAGACAGACAGACTGAAAGAGAGAATATTAGTATCCCTCAAAGTTACTATTTAAAAGAATTAAACTTAGTATAATAATTTTACATTAAAACTACATTGATTCATTTATATAGCAATTATCTTTTATATGAAAAACGTATAATCTTATTTCTCCTAGAGTTTATACAAGTCATAAAACAAGTGTTTTAAAAGGTTCCATATTCTTCCCTATTCCCTTTTTCTCAAATTCCAACTTTTTTCAATGAAAAACATGTTTTGAATATCATTTACGAAATGAAGCTATTGTATCTACGAATCGTCATCATGTGTGAGCTTTCATTTTCATAATAAAAGAATTGTTGTTCGGAGATTTTCGTAAGCAATGCACAGACTCCATGTTCGTACGGCGCTTAAGTAGTATAATTGTAACTATTCAAAAGTGCACGGTTTATATGAAAAAATCTACTATTTAAACAGGCCCTAAACTTCTACATAGAAAACTTACTTCTCGTTTGTATCTTTGCAACTGAAATCAATTTGGATTAATGAAATATTCATTGATACTAACAAGAATATGAGAAGACATACATCGTATTACCTCGGCGAATTTCGGTAAAACTCGGAAAATGTTTTACAGATTTAACGGAGACATTACGATGTATTGAACACCTAGACTTAAGTTTTCATTTCATAGAATGAACGATGATAGAAACATCATTAACATAATAAATCAACATATTCCTCCATAAAAAGAGAAAACTATAAGAACACATGTATAAACATATTGTATGGATGGTCTATTTGACGACTTGTCTAAATTAATCATTTTAATCTCGTGAACGTAGAAGTGATTTTTAATGTTTTTAATGTTTTTTACATAATGAGATGCTTCATGTATTTTCCTCACATAAAACTGCCTCTTTACCATCCATAAAATATGAAGAAAGGAAAGCAGTTTAACTGCATAATCAGGTCAGTTGTTTAGATCGTTTCAGCGCATACCTAGAAAGAGAAGTGAAGACCTACTCTTTGCAGCAATGAGCATGTACAATACATGTACACTACATCAATCGCAGCGTCTCAGCAGAGTTTGGCTTACACCGCAATTGGTCGAAAACATGCGACATATTAAACGACACAGTCACCAGAAAATTAGTTTCCTGGTCCTACTTGTACGGAAATTAGTACATACTGACCTCGTTTCGTCGATGTATACGGATTCCAACACGGACGCCGCATAGTCTAAATTCTTGGCTAAATCTTCTTTGGCTATGTCTCCGGCATTTAACCGTCGAAGTATATTTCGCAATCTGTAATATGAAACATGAGCAACTTATTGATGCATTAAATCATACACGTCATTCAGGTATAAAACCCTTAACAGCGCAATACTAACTAGAGCAGTCCTAACGGGACAAATACCCCCCGCGGCAACAAAGTAGAAACATGCAATAATTCATCCCAATATACATCACTGGTATAAGTGTAATCGATGTCCCACTTACAAGCACATTTCGAGGTATAATCAATGAAAACAAGGTTTTACCCACTGTGTCTATTGTGACCTTGACCTTTGACCTATAACCTTGGTTCAAAATCAAGACACACCCTTATATCCTAAACAAACATTCTGTGAAATACTATTGAAATCTGTGTACAGGGGAAGAAGTTATGGCCTGGACAAGGTTATACCAATTGTGTCTATTGTGACCTTGACTTTTAACCTATGACTGCGGTTCAAGGTCATGACACACCCTTGGATCCAAAGCAAAAATCCGTGAAACATTATTAAAATCTGTGCACAGGGTGAGAAGTTATTGCTGGCAAAAAGTTTTAATTATTGTGTCTATTATGGCCTTGACCTTTGACATATCACCTTGGTTCAAGGTCATGACATACCCCTGGATCCTAAGCAACAATTCTGTGAAATATTATTGAAATTTGTGCACAGAGGAAGAAGTTATGCCCCAGATAAGGTTTTACTTATTGTGTCTATTATAACCTTGACCTATGAACTTGGTTTCAAAACATGACACACTCTTGGATCCTAAGCAACAATTCGATGAAATATTATTGAAATCCGTACTCTGGGGAAGAAGATATGGCCCAGGCAAGATTTTAGTTATTGTGTCTATCATGACCTTGACCTTTGACCTAGGTTCAAAGTCATGACACACCCTTGAATCCCAAGCAACAATTCTGTGAGATATTATTGAAATCTGTGTACAGGATGAGAAGTTATGGCCTGGACAAGGTTTTTCTTACTGTGTATATGATGACCTTGACCTTTGACCTTGGTTCAAGGTCATGACACACCCTTGGATCCTAAGCAACAATTCTGTGAAATATAATTGAACTCTGTACACAGTGTGATAAGTTATGGCCCTGACAAGGTTTTACTTATTGTGTCTATCATGACCTTGACCTTTGACCTATGACCTTTGTTCAAGGTCATGACACACCCTTAAATCCTAAGCAACAATTTTGTGAAATATTATTGAAATCCGTGCACAGGGTGAGAAATTATGGTCCGGACAAAGTTTGGTGGACAGACGGACAGACAGACGGATGGACAGACAGGGTGATTCCTATATACTCCCCGAAATTTGTTTGCGGGGGGGGTTATAAATATCGAGCATTTGTTCATTGTTTGACGACACGCCATCATCATGTAACTCATAGGTGTTGAGCAAGATCGTCACATTCTGAAGTTACAAATGTACCCATAATTCATCAAAGCAGAAAGGGATCTTTTACGTACTCGTACCTTGTCACTTAAGGAATGACTTAATGAATTAACAGATTCATTCAAGTAAAAAGCAATAATAGAACATCGGCCTTGAACTTGAGTAAGTCTCGCCTCTTTTTATATTACTACGCATGTGGTTTGCCATACGCCGGGTACTACTTCCATGACCCAAGTTCATGGGCTGATGAACTGAGTCTGTTTAGCATGGTTCATCGAAGGAATTAGACTAGCATTGTAAATATCAGACTTAGGTTTATACTTTCGCAACCAAAGAGAAGACGGGGACGCATAATTTTACAAAGGTTTTTTTCTTTTTTTTCTTTTCTTGCCATTTAAATGACAGCAGAAATAAACACACCGCTTTCATGGTCAGTATTAAAATGCGTGAACGATGTCCCAAATTCATTCTAAAAACTTGGTCATAAGCTTTTTCAAAGTCTGGATTAAATGAGTGGTCAGCTAGTAGGGTTAATGATATAAAGGTCGAGAGGTTTCAAGGACTTGGCTATTTTGGAAGGACCCCCCCCCCCCCCACCCCGAAGGTGGGTCCGCGGTCCGGCGCCATAAACGGAGAATATACTTAAGTCAAATATTTCATTTTAATTCATTCCATTATCAAACGTTCAAATAAATTCTCATGCAGAATGGTTAATTCTATTTATCAATAGAATAAAACTAAATAAATCCAAAGCCGGCGTGGCCTAGTGGTATCGCGCTTGCCTTCTGATCGGGAGGCAGGGGTTCGAGTCTCGCTCTGGTCATGCCGGTGTCCTGTCTTTTGGATGAGACAGTAAAAACCGAGGCCGCGTGTCGTGGTATGCATGGCACGTTAAAGATCCCTCACTGCTTCCGGTGGGTCCGTTGCAAAGGTCAAAATTTGTATGCCCCGCGTCAGGCAAATGCCGTCACCATATACGTGAAATATTCGTGGTGTGACGTTAACCAAAAATCAATCAATCAATTAAAATAAAATCCAAATCCCAGTTGATGAACAGAAGAATATGAAATTATGACTTAAGTAAAATACGAAAGTACATGTAACTGGTGTCACACGATTATGGTACTAACAAGTATATTCTCAGTTTATGGCGCTGGACCCGGGTCACAAAACTTTCTTAACTCCTATGATCTTACCGTATTGAGCAAACATGAGACGCTTCAGGCACATCCGTTGGCGGAAGCTTCTCCGTACCTAAGTCAACGCTGGCGTAGGAATCGCTTTCAGCGCTGACGATACTCGAGGTCCTACTGCTACTTGTGGAAGGTATCTTGGACTTTGAATTAGTCCTCCTCAGCACTGTAAGGGAACCAGCCCCTGTACATCCATGAAGAAAAAACACATTATGTTATAGTATTCTATTGATAAAATAAATACATGTGTATATCATTATACACTATATTAAATCTGTGACATACACAAGTACATGAGGGGCAGGCTTGGTGTAATGGTTAAGTGCTTGGCTTGCGGCGCCGACGATCTGGGTTCGATTCCCGGGTTGCGCCACTATGTTTAAGAGGTTGGTAACCTCCTGCTTCCATGTCGCGATATAACTGAAATATTGTTGAAAGCGACGTAAAACACCAATCAACCAAACCAACAAGTACATGTTTTTCATCATGAACGCATGATATAAGAATGGAAGAGAAAGCTGTAGTTTTTCGATATATATGCCAGAAATCTAATGTGCACAACGACTAATTCGACATGCATGTTAGAAATCTGATCTGGACAGCGAGTGATTTGACATGCATGTTAGAAATCTGATGTGGACAGCGAGTGACTGGACATGCATGTTAGAAATCCGATGTGGACAGCGAGTGATTCGACATGTTTGTTAGAAATCTGATGTGGACAGCGAGTGATTTGACATGCATGTTAGAAATCCGATGTGGACAGCGAGTGATTCGACATGTTTGTTAGAAATCTGATCTGGACAACGAGTGATTCGACATGCATGTTAGAAATCTGATATAGACAGCGAGTGATTGGACATATATATTAGAAATCTGATCTGAACAGCGAGTGATTCGACATGCATGTTAAGAATCTGATACAGACAGCGAGTGATTCGACATGTTTATTAAAAATCTGATGTGGACAGCGAGAGAAACGTATGATAGTAAGTGTTATTGGGACATGTAACCTAGAATTTTTATTTTGATTCTTTGGAGCTGCAGAAATTTAATGAAAATGTCACTCATTACTACATTAGACAGAAAACGGAAAAACCCGTCACAGAAGAAAGGCAGAGCGGATTATGTTGAGTAGTATCAATGACTCTACTGATTGTAATAAATATTTGTTTGTATGTTTGTTTTGTTTTGTTTTGTTTTTGTTTTCTTTTTTCCCTTTTCTAAAATTGTTTAAATGGGAATGACCAGTGTAACCCACCGAGAACCAAGCGAATTTGTATGTGCAATAATATAGGATTGCGGTTTCGCGGGTATCCAAAATCCGACTAGTGTCGGGTGTACACCCCATGGTAGTCATGGAAACAGGATCCCGTATCAAGGAGTTACTCATGGGTCAGCAGATGAAAATGTTTTACGTCCTAATATATATAAAAATATCTACACCGACGATGTTCATTTTACACAAAACCAAGCCCACACTATTACAGCTATGTCGATCCAAGAAAGTCACTGTCCTTCTTTATACAGTATAGCATCTTAACTGTCGTTCCGTGCTCCATTTATACCATAGAATTCCCAGGAGTCTGTGCGTTGTCCGTCATCAGCTGTGACATTTGACTGCCAAGTGATCATTAAAGCAGTTCATTGAATACGATGTAGCACAGGCTAAGGAAAATCCGTGAAATGGTCCCCGCATCCACAGATACTTCATAAATTCATGGAAGCAGGGTTTATTGACATCAGACATGCATTTCTCTGATCTGATTTCTAATGAGAATACGGCTACAGTTATCTTATAAATGCTGATAAGCATCTAGGGCGTACTTTCTCCTATGGTCGAACGGACAGGAAACCTATTGTTATTGAGGAAGCGAGAAGAAAGGGGAAGGATCAAAGACCAGAATGTGTTACCATAAAAGATAATTTTCCGAATATTGGAAAAGTGTGAAAGAAAAGGGGGAGTGTGTTGTGATACATTTTATGTTGATCTTCAGTGAAGATACCTAACTTTATAGTACTTTATAGTATCTTTCACTAATGTTTAAACGGTATGTTTCAAATCAAGCCAGATGTGTTCTTGCTCAAAGAAATTTAAAAGATACATGAAGCTATCAAATGTAAAAAAAATATTACACGATTAATCGGTTTGTTAAAAATGAACCTTTCAACTTGTACTTACTGGGTAACCTGAACCTATTTTCAGAATTTCTAGAATTTTTTAAGCACAGCGCTTTAATATTAGTAGTTTTGCATTAATTTCCGATTATTCAAAATTAAAAGTTAGGAAATGAGCCATTACTGCATCAAAGAACCGAATCTATTGCAGAATTTCAAAAAAATCATGAATCGGACGCACTACCTAAATACGTGTTAACTTACTTGACAATTGACCATTCTTAGCACCGACACTGCTGTCATCCTTGGCTCGCTCCGGCGGATTGGCCACTGTAATAAAAGAGAAAATAATTTCATATACTACACATCTAGTGTCTCAACATCATGAACCGAGTGTCTCAATATATTACAATCTAAGTGTCTCAATATCATACAATCCGAGTGTCTAAATATATTACTATCTAAGTGTCTCAATATATTACAATCCGAGTGTCTCAATATATTAACAATTTAAGTTTCTCAATATCATACAATCCATATATTCCATATATATATTGCAGTCCGCATTTCTCAATACATTACAATCTAGTTGTCTCAATATATCAATCTACGCGTCTCAATATATTACAGTCTGAGTGTCTCATTATATTACAATCTAGATGTCTCAATATCATACAACCCGAGTGTCTCAATATATTACATTCTAAGGATCTCGATATTTTACAATCTAAGTGTCTCAATATATTACAACCCGAGTGTCTCAATATATTACAATCTAAGTGTCTCAATATTATACAACCCGAGTGTCTCAATATATTACAATCTAAGTGTCTCAATATCATACAATCCGAGTGTCTAAATATATTACAATCTAAGTGTCTCAATATATTACAATCCGAGTGTCTAAATATATTACAATCTAAGTGTCTCAATATATTACAATCCGAGTGTCTAAATATATTACAATCTAAGTGTCTCAGTATATTACAACCTAAGGATCTCGATATTTTACAATCTAAGTGTCACAATATATTACAACCCGAGTGTCTAAATATATTACAATCCTGGTGTTCCAATATATTTTATTCTAAGGGTCTCAGTATATTACAATCTAAGTGTCTCAGTATATTACAATATAAGTGTCTCAGTATATTACGATCCGAGGGTCTCAATATATTACAATCCTGGTGTTTCAATATATTTTATTCTAAGGGTCTCTGTAAATTATAATCTAAGTGTCTCAATAAATTACAATCTAAGTGTCTCAGTATATTACAATCTAAGTGTCTTAATATATTACAATCCTGGTGTTTCAATATATTTTATTCTAAGGGTCTCAGTATATTACAATCTAAGTGTCTCAATATATTTACAATCCGAGTGTCTCACTATATAACAATCTAAGGGTCTCGATATTTTACTAAGAGTCTCACTAATATTACTATCTAAATCAAGCTAAACCAAGCCTTACAGTTTTGTGTTTTATATAGAATAAAGATTACACTGGGGAAGTTATAAGAGAATTGTGGCTTTCATAAGGTTTTGGAAATCGACATGCCTGATGGTCAAAAGACATCGTTGTAAAAGAGTATTACGCAGGTGAAATACATTGAGATCGGCTATCTGGTGACCGCTTTGACAGGTTCTTTATCACGAGTTTATGTTTGATTTTCTACACTCTTTATTACTTGTGTATGTTATTCAGCATGCTTGTTTCTTTCTGTTTCTTTCCAACTTCTATTTTTAGAAGTAATGATATTCGTAAGGGTATGATTTGATAAATAAAAAATTGATTCTGTGTTCTGATATCAATACAAATCAAGAACAATCTCTAAAAATAAAATACTTAATTCATCCAAACATTTTTCGTGTCTTAGTACGTTGAACTGATTTAGAACATCGACATCAAAATAAAAAATAATAAATAGATGTGTTTTTAACAACAGCCGCCGTCAGGCCTAGATTTCCGATACTTGTTAATCAAGAGATGCATTGCTTTCCGGGCATTGCAATGGCAATCACACAGATCTTGACCAAATATTTCCATTTTCCCTTAACGGACAAAAGCTGCTGGGATTCGGATAACATCGTACCAAATCACTCAAATGATTTTCAATACCGAAGTAATCCGAACAGCCAATACCATCCAATCAAAACAAACGGATATCTTTGACATCCAATTAAAATTGACGAGACAAATGGTTCTGGAACTGGAAATATTCGACGACCGTTATCTTCTCTAAGCCAACAGAGATCTAATTGTAAATATATCGGACTGATTAATGATGCAAATGGAAAGAAACCTCCCGTGGTCCTTTTGTCCGTATGGGTTCCGACTAAGCTTGGGAGTTGTGTGTAATTAGATAAGGGTTTATCACGTCCTGATGCCTAATTTGTGTCACCACATTTGAATTTGTTGTCAGAGATTCCGACCTGAAAATTTATCGCCCCTCTATTTCGCATACATGGATTGTGCGTCAGATTCCTTTAATTCATCTCTTCTCGTCTTAGAGGAATAATTCTTTGAGCTATAATCAGACATCACAAGTCTGAAGTTTCTTTCATTAAACTCTTTCATGCTTCATTCGATAGGATTTGCAAAGTAAAAAAGCAAATTAAAAAGGAAATCTATATGTGTTCATTCTAAGGTGATACAAATCCCACACATAATGCAAAGGTAGGAGCATTGATTTAAAGCTCTGTTAATATGCTAAAGGAAACTGAGAAGCGTTTACAAATATCATTCTACTGTGAAACTGTCTGAACTATTTGAACGAATAGATAATTCCCAGATGATGACAAAAAATAGAATAAATCGTAAAAAGGTAAAAATCTATGGAGGATTTTTGCTTCATTATTCTGATTCATACATATATTGATAAAGCGCTTCTTTCAAAAGTTTTGATTATATATTGGAAAATAAACCACGAGAATGTGTCATTTCCTCTCCGAGTTTCTCTTTTAATATTCTCGAACAAATGTCAGTGTTGGGAAAGGCACATTACTTGCTACTTAGCCTACATATACAGCGATGTCCACTCCTCCTGATTTCATTATATGCGGTCGAAGATTCGGATTTGCATAAAATATTGCATGTTAAAGATCCTATAAATCATTATGTGGATTTGTTAATTACTTTACAATAATGACGTTTCAACCAACACCGTATCATTTTTTGTGACATCAATAGGGAACAAGACAGTGGCGGATCCAGAATTTCCGAAAAAAAAAGGGGGCGCCATATGTGTATTAGCCAAACTACTGGGCCATTTTTGGTCCCAAATCTGGATTTTTACTGGTAAATATGTGGCGAAACGGAAGGGGGGCAGTCCCCCTCTAAATCCGCCACTGCAAGAAGATATCTATAGTGTATAGAAGAAAACTTCAACGTCCCGAAAGTAAACTTAGAATGTGTGAATTTTTTTTTAACTTCTGATACCAAAAGGTAGTCATGTGATCACTTTTGATAAATATCAAGAAACTATAAAAAGACACGTGTAATAAACGTAGTCAAATCTGTGGCCATTTCCACGCGCTATCTTTTATCAACTGTATAAAATAAAGATCTAAGATAAATGCCAATCTGATTAAAACCATATCTTTATTCCGCTTCTCTATTTGTCTCATCCGTAATGGGACAAATAGAGAAGCGGAAGAAAGATATGGTTTTAATCAGATTGAGATAAATGCCTAGTGAAGATTTCTGAAAAGAAATATTAGCTATCTGAATACTGGGATTCATTAAGAAATATATAAAACAATGAATAAAATAAAATGTGACCGCTTGTTCTTTGAGTTCTGGGATTCCCCTTCCTCCGGAAATTAAAAAGTTTCACGAACCTGACGCGGTGTTCCGGATGGTAAAATTCCAGGTCCCAGAAGATCCCTCGCTACTTAAGGCCTCCTTACAAGTAGGCGAATCCATGTAAACGAAGAATTGCGAATTTGATAAATTTGTCAAAACTGGCGATGTTTGACCGAAAACTTCTTAAAAAGTTTAAATTAAAACGATATTATATAGTTTTATGTATAATTTTTCTTTTTTCAAACTTTGACAGGTTTGACAAAATTACCAAATTCGCAAGTGTACGTTCATATGGATTCGCTCATATGTGAAGAGCCTTTAGTGAAAGTATTGCATAAGTAAACGTATGAGTTCTGTTCGGCGCGTCAGGCAGATACCGTCAACAAATAAATAAAATTAATAATGTCAGAATCTAATGTGTATAACAAGTGTTCACATCAGCTATCATTTACACGAATAAAACATCCCCGGATGAAGTTAAATACCCAAATGAATAACAAGAAACCATTTTATATTTCCGTTTCTGATGGTTTCGTCAACAGATCTCTTCGGTTATATTAATAGCCATCTAGGGACATTTTAAGCCATAAAGTATCTGACTTGACGTGACTCCATATAGAGATAATGATTTCTATGGTGGTGCGTCGTTTCTGTGAAATTTATGTCACTTTTTCTCGATCGATTTCTCCGTGTAATGTGGTATGTAGAGAACAGTCAACTGATTTTCATACATTATAGTGTATCAGGAAACCCACTTTATGTCGGGGACCAGCGAGCGGAAATTACAATGATTAGGTGGAGGAGGTTTTATCGTTAATTGTGGTCAATTGGATGAGGAGTGTTCGAATGTATTTGTAGACATTGGTGGGGGAGTGTTCGAAATAGATTGTGTTAATTTGGAAATTTGGACTGGGTGTTGTTCGTAGTCATATGGTTGGCGGGGATGAATATAGGTTGTGATCAACTAAAAAATACCGACTGTTAGTCTTAGTTATTTGACCGGCAAGGTCACATATAAACGTAGATTAAGGTCACGATTGATGACGGTAATAGGGTCTTTTTCTTTCTTTCTTTCACACTGCATCTGCGTTTACGCACAGTCGAATCTTCGAAAACCAATTTTATCGACACGAACAACAATTTTATTCTGTTAACTGAAGGCGTATAAAACTAATCTTAGTCATTATAACATTTTTATCATTAGCTCGAAGAGGCAGGTGCTCTGAAGAGCGAAAACGATGAAACAAGGATGTACCAAAAAGGAAACAATTTCTCTCGCAAGTCACTTCAATTGATTTTTGTTTTTTTGTTTATTTGTGGGACTCTGGTTTGAGCTTTTGACTGTAAGATGTTTAATTATTGCTCAAACTGTAATCATTCTCGATGTACTAAAAAGGAAAAACAGGACGAAAAGTATTATAAAACTGTTTTCGTTATGCTTTTCTTTACGTCACGTCTCTGCATTATTCAACGGTTGTGAAAGGAACAGAATGGTGTAAAGGGCATGGCATGCGTATAGGAATAAAGTTGGACGTAGTACGTGGAGTAGAGTGGGAAAGAGTACAAGGGATAGCAAGGTGTTTAAGGCGAATTACATTGATCAGAGTGGAGATTAGTATATGTAACACAGTGGCGTGAAGTGCACGGAACAGAATGGGACGGAGAACTAGGATTTATCTAATTATTTATTACTATTTTACGTCGCTCTACGATTATTTCATGAGTATGGTGACGGCATCTGCCTGATACATTGCATAGAAATGTAAACGTTTGCAACGTACCCACACGAAGCAGCGAGGGATCTTTTACGTGCCACGCCTACCGTGACACGGGACTTCGGTTTTTACTTTATCCGGAAGACAGAACACCGGTGTGCCCACGGCGGGAGTCGAACCCGGGACTTTTCGGTCACGCGCCAAGCACCTCATATACTGAACCACACCGGCTTCGGAGTATCATGCGGAATTGATAAGCACAGATTGCCTATCAGTCTTATTCATAAATCATTTTGTCGTAAAGAAATATATAAAGACAAGGCATCAATCATCTTTCAATGAACGAAGAACCCGGATGTAAAGGTCGTTTGTCAAGTCAGAACAAATGCATGTATATCATTATACACGCCAGTAGACAGGGTTGCCTAATGACCATATATATGTTATTTTTCGAGAAAATCCTGAATATTTGATAAAGTGGCAATGAATATTCAACAATTGCACAGTTTGATTAAATTAATTCACATTCTGCCTGTATGGACTATAACAAATCACGGCTGAAATAATTTGTGAAAAGAGCAAACGTTCCCGGGATTAAATATTCGATCTCTCCCGGACTTGATTAATATTTTCAAAGGCATTCCGATGTCGTGTTCAACTGAATGGCCGGATCCACCGTTTGGTGATTATTCAGATTGCGTTCATTCAATGACCGCAATTCAGAGTGCAATATTTTGTTATTACGTTATTGCCCCCGAAAGACAGTTTGAAACTGAATTCAAAACCTTTTTTTTTTTGCGATCCCTGTCTGACTATTTGACTTTTATTTTTAAATATTCATTTAGCTATTTATAGTTAAAGAAGTAACAATACAGCTTCATACGATACGATACATGCATGGTATTGTGTTACAAGAAGTCTGATTTATAATCAACGAAACCGCTTACATAAAGAATCCCAAAAAGTTTTTGAGAAAGAGAGAGAGAGAGAACACTTAGAAATCGGTTACAAATAAAAACAAAAACATTAGACATCATTTGATGATCTATTAGTATTCTGACTGACAAATTCTGACTGAAACATTTACATAAATCATAGTAATGTTACAAATTTTATAAAATGAATTGTGTAATCGTTGCTGTATCGTTTGAGCTTCTCCCTGTTTCATGTATCCTATCATGTACGTTTATCACGATATATCGTATCATGTATCATATCACGGTCTTTTATCGTGGTATATCCTATCATGTATCGTATCACGGTCGTTGTATCGCTATATGTATCGTATCGTGGCCTTTGTGTCGCTATATCGTCTCATGGCCTTTGTGTCGCGATATATTGTATCATGGTCGTTTATGACGGTATATCCTATCATGTATCATATCATGATCAGGACCAGATCAGAGGTACAATAACACTTGTAAAGGGTAATATAATATGGTAAGGTTTGATGGACAAACATTACTTTTATATTGCTAAAAGTTCGTTTTCAGTCACAACACTGTAAAGAGTTATAAAATCATTCATCTGAAACCGGAAATCGAACTCTGATATCGACACCATCAAGTTCCCTACAAGGACATAAAAATTGAAGCCCATACAAAAAACCTAACAAAATGTTTTTGCTTAAAGCGCAAGTCAATAAATAATTCATAGACATCATATTGCACGGCGCGGAGGTGATACATCACCAGAACTAATGTTTTAGGGTAAATCAGATGATAATCTCAAAGTCCCCATAAATCATTCAACTCCAGCGAACATACTACACGAACACTCTACAGGTTTCGTTGTTAGGATGTCTTGCGCTCAATTAATCATTTTCTATATTATACATACATGTACTACAGATTGTACGATACAAACCTTCGATACATTTCGTGAAAAGCCGGGACCGGAGTAAGAGCAACTCTCTTTAGCCTATGTCTCGTTGTTTTCGCCGATTGATTGATTATTCTTTTACATTACTCTACGATTATTTCACGTATATAGTGACGGCATCTATCTGATGCATTGCATAAGAATCTTTATCTTTGCAATGGACCAATCCAAAGCATTGAGAGATCTTTTGCGTTCTACGCCTTCGGTGATTCGGGAATTCGGTTTTATACTATCTCATCCGAAAGACGAGACAACGGTGTGTCTACGACAGGAGTCGAACTCGGGACCTCTCGGTTACTAATCGAGCACATCATCCACGGATTCGCATCGGATTCACCAGAAGGCCCGTGCGTTATAATGTAAAACGACAAGCTAACAAAATCCAGCAAAAAATAAATAAATAAACTATAAATAAAAAAATAAAAAATAGAGTCCAGTGTGATACCCCGGTATATCTCGAGTTTTCGGGTTTGAAACTCGGGTGCATCCCAGCTTTGAAACTCATGTATAACAACAAGAAATCAAAATAAGATGGTGCCACTATATCCTTTAAATTCGTTACGATAAAGCAATAGAATTAGGATGGGCAAAACTTTATAAAATCTATAAAGCCTATAAAACAATATAATTCAGGCCTATTATACGTTTATGATTTCTATACTCAAAATAACTTGAAATAAAGCGAGTTTGTTGATTTAGATGGAATCTGCAAAAAGATTATTTAAAATCTTTTAATACGGCAAAGAAAGCATGTTCAGCTGGCATTCGCTAGAGGTAGTTCAGGTGGTGTATAATACAAAATCACGGCTTAAGAAATCAAATTAGAAAATTGCCTTTTTATAGAACTTAATGATTCTTTCATTCTAAGGTTATTGTTGGCAAGGATAGACATCAGATGGAAGCAGAGTATTTGATAAATTCCTGATTTTTCGTAATTCAGAGTTACGTATATTTCTCATATGTTCAGATATACAGTGTCGAAGAGCACACTAATCAGTTTTTGAACGAGAAAGCAATGTTACGCGGACTATCAATTGTTATGTATGTGACGTCATAATCAAACGTCCGACTTGTCCGACCCTACAAGACGTCATATCAATATATATTACATATAATATTATAATAATATTATAATTATAATATATATATATATATATATATATATATATATATATATATATATATAATATTATAATCATCTTAATGTCGTGTCATAAACCGAAAATGGATCGATGTCGTTCATTCTTTTCCTTGGTTTTACATCGGCTTCCACAAATTTAGTTTTCCTCACAGTTATTCCACTTAAGTTACCAACTCAAAACGATTAGACTCAATCATAAGAATAATTTAGATAAACATGGATTCTTGAAAAATAAAATTATACAATAAAAGATAGAAGTATAAATAGGATATGACGAAAATTAGATAATAAGTACGAAAATAATATCATTTCCCCGAAAGCAAGACTCTGTAAATTTGTTAAGTGCTATGAAAATAACATATGAGCTCCAAAATGAAAATAACTGTGACCCATAAATAAATGTCCCTTAAATAAGTATCCCTGGCACAAGACAACGAAAAACAAAACAAAACAAACAAAGAAAACACCAAAAATATAACCAAAACAAAAAAGACCACCAACAAAACAAAACAAAAAACCCTAAGTGGTTCACCCAAGAAGTGGTTCTAAAAGACTTATAGCTTTTAATTGCCCTGCAAAAAAGATAAACCCCCACTATTAAGTAATAAAACAGTAAATAATTGTTAATAAATTTTCCGTATATCTTGCCGAAATTTAAAACTTGTTTATTTTTTCACTTGTTCACTTGTTTTCCTCAGACTCGGGGACAGATATTACTTCATGTTAAAAATATAAATCTGAAAAGGTGCTATATAACTACATGTATACACTTTGTACTAACATGTTCATGTCAAGCATCTATCTCACACAGATTAAATGATGAATCTATCCGCGATACAATAATCTCTTCAATTCAAAATATTCTCTGATTGTCATAATAAAACCATGAGCAAAGAGGAGTTTGTTGCTTGTTTGGTTTTTGTTGCTGTTTTTATTTATTTATCTGTCTATTTACTTATTCATATTTGAATCACAAAAATATAATTTTCATACCTAAAGTTGATCAACCTATCCATATATATTTGGTAAAATGACAAAACAATTCCAAATTCATCCACAACAAATTGAAAATTCTATTTTCTCTCGATCTTGTTATACTATCGTAAAATGAAATGATAAGTCTAAAACGATGTTTTTACTTAGCTGAATCAGTAAAACATTTATTATTATACAGGGAAAAAATAACAACGAAATAATGGCTTTCACAGCAAAAATGTCATCCCAATTGATAATATTGTATAAATCTTTCTAAACAAGGAAAAAATCCTTACATAACTTATAAGCTTACTTTTTAGTTTTCCTTGCATTCTTCCGTCTTACGTTTCCATGGACAATTAACACAACCTACACCCCTTCAGCGTTCGATTCAACATAGTGTACCTCATAACTACAATAAATTCGCAGGCCAAGATCTCCAGAATCAATAGTAACTTAAAACATACAGTCAATCCCTCTGAACTTCTTTCACTGAGCTTGCCCGATAGCTTCAATGCGATAGCTTTAATCTGACAAATTAGCTTCATCAGCGAAATTATAAAGTGAGAAGAAGCTCTTATAAGAAATGGCTCCTCTACAGTTGTCAATGTCAACAAAATCGTTTGCAGAATTTTCAAGAATGTGAAACGTCATATAGTTATTTTTGTAATAAAAAATTAAAATTGCAAGTTCTTTGTTTCTTTCTGGATGAATATGTCGGCAAACTGCACAGGGCAAAACATCGAGTATCAAATATTTCAACAGAGTTGATGCAAGATATTTCAAAGCTATTTAGTTATGAATAATGATTTCGTTAATTGTACTCCAACAACTCTATTAAAATATGCACATGATGAATATTTAAATAAGCCGGAATTACAGTTTTCCCTATATATTTTCGTGTTCGATATTTTGATATCATTCACACCTATTCAACTATCCACATTGTCTTTGTAAATATTTCATGTTTTAGGCCATACATGAAAAAGTGCTGCTTTGTTGTTTTCCAACCAAAATGTATAAAATTGTGGTGAATGGACCTTTTTATGTCATTTTCTTAAAGTTTATATTCTTCCGTTTTCAAATGTGGAAATCTCGAAGGGTTTTTTGTTTCCACCGCGTGCTTATTAAATATGCATCGGTTTAGTCTGCATAGATATATTTAGCAATCTATGGCAGTGTAAAATACACTAAAAGGGGGGGGGGGGGTTAGAGTCGGGAAAAATTAAACCGATTCTTTAAGGTACGGCCTTGCATGTACTTTCCGAACAAAACACGTATCACCTTGGTACACAGAACCTTAATTACTTCTGCGAAATTTGTAGGGACCGCATCTAATATAAACTGATGAATCTAATGAAAAAAGAACAAGTCAATACTCATTACTCTCCCAGTATTTGTCTAACAAATATGTTATTATTGAACAGAGTTCAGCACGTATAAAATTTCACAAACATCTGTCTTCTGCTAAATACAGCATTTCCGATATTTGCGACGTCAGGTACGTATTACCAAAGGCTACCAAAATGATAAAGAAGGAGAAGAAAATCACACAATTGTTTTCTAATAATTGTAATTATATGATGGAAGAAAATTGATCAAATTGTGCATTAATCTTCCAGTCTCTGGAAGCCAGTGTGGTTCTGCTGGTGATCGAAAGGTCCCGGGTCCCGGGGCACATCGATATGTGCAGAGCAGAAAACAGAAAATATGAAGGGAGGATTGATACATTAACACAAATAAAGAAAAGAAAACAGAAAATCAACGAAATATAAAAGAAAAGAATACTTTTTGCAGTCCGAGATATGGTTAAAGAGAAAAAGTACAGATTTTTCGTAGAGAAATTTAGTTTTAGGGGGGTTTAACCTTCCAAAGTGGTAAACAATCTTTTAAACTCCACTTCCGTTAATACGGAATTCCAACCTGGAATCTTTCTTTGCCTGGTTTCGTAAATGCGGAAAAAAGCATCTTACGAAGGATTTTGACAACTTTATCGATTTTACTCATTGCTTAACGCTACACACATATTATTTCACTCGTACCATGGCGGCACCTGATTGTGCGCATCTCCATATATTGTCGTCTGTTACAGACTCATCTGCACGAATGACCTGGTTAATACCCCGACTATTTGGCGCCTGGGCTTTGGTCAGAGCGTAAACCGGTAATGAACTGTGGAATCTGCCGATCGTTCCACTGACTGGGATGTAACCGCTTTTATAACAACATGTAACAATTCAACACTTGCATATTATGAAATTTACAGTCTAAATTGTAATAAAGGGTTGTTTACCTACCCATGGATGTCGAAAATTCCACAAGTCTACTTAACATCTAAGTAAAATCCTCTTTATCTGATGATTTGAGGAAACTTGAAATGTAAAAATCGTAACGTTACATTCACAGTGTTACATGAGAGCTGGACGTCTGTAGGCATCACAGAGATTATCTTCGTAAATCAAAAACATAACCGGACAGGTTAATGATCGCTTCATTGAGGTCACACTTTCGCTATGCAATACTACAAAATGTTATAGAAAACCTAAACGTCGGAGGAAATCAATGTTACATAGTTGCGCCCTGACCAAACCCCACAACCAATCAACCAAATAACTGCCAGAAGTGGGTTGTCCCGTCGAAACGTCCGGACTCCGGACCAACCCAAACAGTGGGAGATATTTTACGTACTAAAGTTTTCAGGGGACCTCGTTTTACACGGGACCGCGGTTTACACGAGGCCTCGGTTTACACGGGACCTCGGTTTAACATATAATGACACCTTTCCAGGAAATACAAGTGTACAGGAGCCTATGCATTATGGATTTATTAGAGAGACATTAATACATCTGGCTAATACAATTTACTTTCAATTAATTACCACGCACCTCACAAGTCTCCCGATCTGATGTTTATAAACTTAAGAGCCATGGGGAAAACATCTTTTAGAGGGAGCCTCTGGCTTCCATCCAGCGGTAAGCCATTTATTCCATCTTCATTGCACTATAAGAGGCGCTTCCTCGTTGCATTACATTGTGTGTCACACTTTGACGCTTTGCCCACATCTGTTTTGATTAAATTCCAGAATCCGAGATGGGAATGTCCCAATAACCATCTGTCAACCACGTTAAATGCTTATAAAGACAAATGGAGATGCTTCCTAACGAAATATTGTAAAAAGACAAGGGAATCCGAAAGGTATTATACGATATAAATCTCATTGAAATATTTACATAAAGGTTACGTAAGGGACAGAGAAGACAAATGGTCCTTACTTGATAATACTATTATTCCACGCTGAATGCAAAAAGCGTGCTTGAAACTAAAAAAAAAATGTTAGTTATAAATCTTGTTTCTTGTAAAATCCCAACTGAAAAAAAAATGAGTTGGCGGAATTTCATGTTTCCATCGACAAAACCTATCGTTAAGTTGAATATGCTATTTGTTTTTCTTTGCAAGTCTCTGTTCTGGATATACGCTTATGTGTGTGTACAGGGCTCGACATAACCGCTTGACCAGTACCAGTGAAAACTTTTCACGGACAAGTGAATCTTAATGAGTACTAAGTCTTGTCCGATTGAACAAGTGATTTTTCTGTAAAGAAATCTTAAATTAAAGAAAGAAACTGAATTGTAATATTTTTTATCGAATTTAAAGTCGAAAGCAGTGAGAGAACAACGATCAAGAAGTTTATTCTCAAAGCGAGGTCGGCAACTATAAAATCGGGATCGAAGTTCACTTGTTCGACAATTTGGTTGTTATTTTTCTAATTTTGCAATTGGTAAATACCCACTTACCCTTATCAGGAGCTCTGTATATTCGTTAATAAAATAACTTAACACAATGAGTACATTTTTACATTTTATTTTATTCCTTACAGTAGTTATATAAATTCAGTATTGACAAATTGTCAGACAAGTAAAATTTTTATTCGTACAAGTAAATTACATGGCTACTTGTCCGAATAGGGGAAAATGTTAATGTCGAGCCCTGGTATATATGTGTGTGTTTTGTTTTATCTTTTAAAGCAAACTAATATTTAATTCGGAAAAAAGCGTGAGTATGTGGTAGGGCATTCCAAGATGATATTCACACGTTGTTAATTTCTGGAATAAAATTATAGCTCAACAGATATAATAGGTTTCCCTGGTTTCGAACAGTTTCTCATACTTATTAATACCAGTAAATCTATAATATGACAACTTAATTTCGTACTTAATAATTAAAAAAAGTAAGACCACAGCTGAAATACGGAACATCACATCGAAGACTGAAAATGACGCACACGATGTCAATCGGAATGACCCGTCCATTTCCGCTGCACACCGGAAATAAGACTCGGAGGTAAGCGTAATGATAATGCCGGGTTTAAGCAGTTTAGCGGAAGAAGATAAAGTATAGAGACATCAAATAAACCTATCGTAAGCATTGAGTCCAAAATTCACAAAATGCAGTTTGAATGCATTGCGTCACTTACGAAACATAGTCGACAGGTGTAGATTCATACCTATAAGAACTTGACATGAAACACTTTTAAGGTGCTGGTTTTCGTTGACGGTCTTCCTATAGATAGGTTTCATTAGTCGAAATTTTAGCTGTAGTTATCTCCCGTTGTCGGTCATGTTTGTGGTTAAGTAGGATTCTTCTGCCTAATATTCATACTAAGTCTAATGAATTTATATATATATATCTCGAACAAAATGAACACCATATATCATAAATATCATGTCTAAAACACATGTACGATATCATGTATACGGGCCATTGGTCTATATTGACTCCCTTGCCTTTTATTCCGCGCATTTCGTAAATGTACATAAAGTCTTGCTTATTTTGCTTCTTTCAACCCTAGAGAATTATAAGCAACTATACCCATTTTCATTCCGACGGCAAATAATTCAGAATGTCTTACATAAATCTTCAGTAATCATCCGGAAATAACCAAGCTAATCAAAATATATAAGTAAGGAAATTCAGGCAGTCTTCAAGATGTCTCGGCTAAAGTAAAACCCCTCGGCGTCCAATGTAAAAGCATACTTAATGTACAGCAACCAAGATTGGTTCCATTAACGGAATTATACTCTTAAATACACAATGAACTAAAGTGGTAATATTATCTGATTAAAAGTAGGAATTCTGCTCACTTCATATTTTCTTATACAGTCTCACCAGCAGAATTTCCTCGGGGCAAATAGGGTGTTGAACTTGTTACTTATATTGATATGAATAACTGATTGAAAGTAGACAGAGCAAATAAATAAATAAATAAATAAATAAATAAATAAATGAATAAATAAATAAATAAATAAAAGAATACAACATATAAATATACATGTACATATAAAAACAAATGTAGAGAGGTACGGAAAATCAAAGTGTCATATGGTTTAAGACAAGTCCGAAAGATCTCTATGTCACGTGGTGAGAAAGATAATATGCAAAGGCTTAGTGTCACATGGTTTGAAATATGCATGCACTCGGTATTACATAGTTTGAAAAACAAAAATGCTTAAGTTCAGTATCTCCACGTGTTAATGGTGTCGCATATTCTGCGTGACTTTTGTAACAGAAGCTCAGAAGAATTCATAACATTAGGTTTCAAAATAGTCAAACACCTTCGCCATCGCCAATATGATCCCATGATCATCGCTAATACAGTAAGTCTTGTAGTGTATCCCACTATAGCCCTTTATAGACTTCTCGAGGGTTGTACTCTTACAAGGCGACTGGGACTCTATGACGGGCCTAGTCTAACCCTCTTCAGAGAAGTGAAGGTTCTGAGCCTTGTCCCTTCTGACTGTTAGTCGGGATTCTGATTGAACAAGGACCTTAGCTCACTTTCAAAAGAGAAGAGCAAGGCAGGGTCAAATTGACGTCCCTTTTACATTTTATATAGCAATTTATCCATTACACATCTACTGTGTGAATGTCTTAAATCTCACAAATTGGGTAGCCTGTTGGTCTTAAATATATATATACACATGTATTTATTATTATTATTATTAATTATATATCTTAAAATGTATGTCCTTCAATTGTTCTATCGTTGTGGTGAGTGGGAAAGTGGGCCCGTAAACCCGTTAACCACACCAATTCTGTAACTAACGTTACTTCAATTGACCTTCCTATGTCGGTGCCTCAACTACATTACAACTGAAATTTTTGTGATGTCTTTCTAAGTCTTTAGTTTTTGCATTTTTTTTTTGTCTGTGATGACTTCTGTCATATGGCTGAGTCAGTTGTGTTTATGCTTTCTTGTAATAGTTTGTAAGGGTCAAGAGGTTGAGAGAAATGTAGAGGAGCTCAGTGTCGTATTGCCTCTGAAATATACATGTTGTCAAAGTCTCTGACACGTGGTCTGTAAAATGCCAACAGGCGCCCAGTGTCTCGTGGTTTTAGCAGGGAAGTGCGCAACATTTCTAAAAATGCGTGTAAGATGACATTTATTAATTCATTCCGAAGAATCAACAAAAAGAGAAAACAAATTATACAATCAGTGAAACACAAAATCCTTGAACTAACAGTACGACTCCGATATACATGTACCCTCGAAGAATGCGATGGACATTTGCTCTGTTGAGTGGCCTATAGTTGTGTTTATTCATGTAGATGTATCGAATACTCCGACACGACGAAGAAGCAATTATATTGTTCCTTTCTTCTTCTTCTTCTTCTGTATATTTACACAATCCAATAAGCGCTTGTCAAGTCGTTAAATGTACCGAGATGAGAACTTTTTGATATTGAAAGATGAGGTTGCGTTTAAATCCAACACATTCAGTCAATAAATCAGACAAACGAGCCTTGATAACTGTCTTTCCAATAGCCAATCTATCATCTGACCAGGGTCTGGCAATCCAATCAACCGTGTCCATCTGTCTTTATGCTAAAGTCGAGCAATGTCGTAAGGCAATGTCATGAAAGTCATTGATCGCGTTATCGTAGCACGGTCCCGCTCTGGATTTTATAATTGCACCGGAATTAACTTTGGTCTAAGTAAATGGAAGTTAGTAGAATATGCAATGACGTTGACAATGGCACGGAATATTTTTTCCGTTTGGGATTTCGTGAAAGACCATGATTTGAGGTACGGCTTGTCCTGAGGACCAGATCTTGGCATGGGAACATCAAGAATCGGATGTAACGCACGCAATATGCGAATTTAAAAGCGACAAACACAGGTCGCCTCGCTCTTATGGAAAAGGGGCAGACATCATTCCCAAGACAAGGCCGTAACTGTCAAGTAAACCATCGCTTGCATATAATTAGTCAAATACTCGGTACATCTTATTAAAACACATTTTCAGAGAGTTCTACTGGATTGTGAATGCTAAAATCGCTTACTGTCTGCAGCTTCGCCACCCATACCCCCCCCCCCCCCCCGGCCCCCTTTTACTAAGGCTCTAAGATCTGGGCTCGCTGGGATCCTAAGGCGGATCCTAGATCCCTTGTCCCTTAGTTACATGCATAAAATCGTTCATCTTCTTGTATTCTATGCTCCTTGTAATATTAAAAGAAAGCATCTGAAAAGCAAACTATATATCTTCAAAAGCATCTCGATGTAACACACATGGCCGCCTTTTCGTAACACAAGTTTAACATTAATAGCATAAAATAGCTTTTAATACGTGTAACGTGTGTTTTACACATGGTATTTTCAGTTAAGTAACCTTCCTGATCGACTCCTGAGCAAAAGGTGGGCGGTTCGATCTTCGACTCGTCAGATTTCTGCATTTCGAACATAGCCGAGTTGCAATGTCACACGCTACAAGTAAACTCCAAACTGCTTCGAATGCATGGGCAGACATTTAGGTTCACGTGTTTGATTTATATAAACTGAGATAATTTTAACATGACGTATGGATAATACAATTAAAGATCAAAGAACATAACATAAATTAAGCTATCATATATCATACAGCGCCAATTATTTCTGTATATTATAGTATATCTTTTTCACGACTTAATTTCGGATTCGCATTTTCCAATAACGCGAATCATTTCTGTTCAGTTTAGTGTAAATATTTTTCATTAAGTTAATTACGTTTTACATATTTAAAGCACATATTATTTCAGTTTCTTACAACCTAATTTTCTACAGTTATTAGAAATATTGTGGCCCAAATGATCTCAGCTTAATATACATTGCACATTCTTTTCTACCGCAAATTAGGCATACTGCCTGTTTCCACCGCGCAGAATGGCTTTGTATATTAAAATAAACCTTTTTACAAAGCAAAATAATATTTCGAGTTTTCACATCACTGATTTCTAAACGTCTTCTTACAACTCACATTTTCAGTCCCGAAAGCATGCTCATGAAATACACCCCACCCACCTTTCGCCTTTACCGCATAGAAATTGCCTCCCAACGGAAGTTTTGTTTGCCCAACAATTTCAGCTTACATCAATACACCTTTAATACAACGTAAATTAGGTTTATCGTTTCTATAGCGCGAATTATTTCTGCTTATTGCAGACGAACCTTCAATACATGTTCCATTGTGAGTTGTGCAACATGTCACTCGTCCGAATGCATTGATTCCGCTAACCATACAATAGCGCAATCTGAGGCTAATGGCTTGATTGAGAACGCCAGTATTTAAGTTACATGAGATAGGGGCTCAGGGAGTACTCTTGCTATATTACCTCAAAATCAATGGGGAATCGTTGTAGTTGGAAATTTATATAAGATTATATATACGTACATGTATGAATATAAGTATAGGTCCATATTCAGACAAACTGAGGTGATAAGTGTCTGAGCAGGATAGGCAAAAATGAAAAAAAAGTGGGGGGGGGGGGGGGGGGGGGGGGGGGGGTTAAATCGTGGCATGGGACACAAATACACCTATTTTACAAAATGTACCATGAAAAGCAAGTTTGCTGAATCTAAGAGTGGGTCTAAATCCCCATAGCATGGGTGTCCAGATCGCTCTGGTACGTTTTATACATAACTAGCCATAGCCAAGATGCTGAGACAGTCCTTGGACGTTTTATATATAACTGGCTAAAGTCAGGATGCTGAGATAGCCCTAGAACGTTTTATACCTAACTGACCATAACCAGGATACTGAGACAGCCCTGGGACGCTTTATACATAACTGGTTGTAGTCAGGATGCTGAGACAGCCCTGGGAAGTTTTATACACAACTGGCTGTAGTCAGGATGCTGAGACAGCCCTGGGAAGTTTTATACATTACTGGCTGTAGTCAGGATGCTGAGACAGCCCTGGGAAGTTTTATACATAACTGGCCATAGTCAGGATGCTGAGATAGCCCTAGAACGTTTTATACATAACCATAGCCAGGATGCTGAGACAGCCCTGGGACGCTTTATATATAACTGGCCATAGTCAGGATGCTGAGACAGCCCTGGGAAGTTTTATACATAACTGGCCATAGCCAGGATGCTAAGATAGTCCTAGCATGTTTAATACCCAAGTGACCATAGAGAGGATGTTGAGATAGTTCTGTCATGTTTAATACATAACTGGTCATAACGGACGGTGAGATATCCCTGCCATGTTTTATACCCAAGTGGCCATAGCGAGGATGTTGAGATTGTTATGTCATGCTTATTATTACATAACTGGTTATAACGGACGGTGAGATATCCCTGCTATCTTTATTACATAACTGGTCATATCGGACGATGAGATAGCCCTGCCATGTTTATTACAAAACTGGTTATAACGGACGGTGAGATATCCCTTCCATGTTTATTACATACTGGTCATAACGGACGGTGAGATATCCCTGCCATGTTTATTATATACTGGTCATAACGGACGGTGAGATATCCCTTCCATGTTTATTACAAACTGGTCATAACGGACGATGAGATAGCCCTGCCATGTTTATTACACAACTGGTCATAACGGACGATGAGATAGCCCTGGCATGTTTGATACAAATTGGTCATAACGGACGGTGAGATATCCCTGTCGTGTTTATTACATACTGGTCATAACGGACGGTGAGATATCCCTGCCATGTTTATTACATACTGGTCATATCGGACGGTGAGATAGCCCTGCCATGTTTATTACATACTGGTCATATCGGACGATGAGATAACCCTGTCATGTTTCATACTGAAATCGCCATAGTAAAGTTGCTCAGAAGCGGAGTTATCAAGGTGTGGCGACATAATTGTCCTTGATGCATGTGTCGTTTACTTATTGCATTTAATTGGAATGGGAAAGTGCTGGTCCATTGGTATCGCCTTGGACCTCAGATCTTGGGACCCCTGCTCGAGTCCAGGTTATCAACTCAGATTTTTTTAAGGTGATCTTTGTGTGTCCTTCGAATTAGACAGTATAAACCGAGGTCCTTTGTCACGGTATAAACCGAGGTCAATGGCACGGTATAAACCGAGGTCCCTTGTCACGGTATAAACCAAGGTCCCTTGTCACGGTATAAACCGACGTACCCTTCTTGCGATATAAACCCAGGGCCCCTTATCACAGTATTAACCGAGGCACTCTTGTCACGGTACTGAGACCCCGTGTCACAGTATGCACCGAGACCTCGCATCACGATATAAATCAAGGCCCCGCGTCATGGTATAACCTGGGGTCTCGTGTCACAACGTATACATTGACACATAAAGCGGTCCCCAAGACCCTCTCTGCTTCTGGTGGGTACTTAGCACTGGACAAAATTATGAAGCAATGTACCAAACAGGTGCCGCCACCATAGAAGTGCAGTTGTAATGGAGTAGTGCAAAACAATGACGAAACAAAAACCACCAAATTAAAATGCCTATGTACCCCTGTGCATTCAATACAGATGTACGAGGATAAAACACATACAAGAGCCATTTTTTAACTTTCAATTCCGAGCACAGTAAACTCCTTATTTCGCGTGACTTTATTTCTGCGATGATATTGCTTTGAAATTGTTAGCAATTGTTAGTGATTTTCGTGAGATGTCATACACTTGTACATGTCATATTTCAATGATCAAATCAAGTGAAACGAGGACGTTATATTCGCGTGAAGTCATACCCGCCAAATAACGCAAAAATAAAGTCCTAAAATTTGTTTTACAGTAATTAAAAGTGAGCAGTTGAATTGGTAAATGACACACGCACGATTATACTCCCATCTGTATCGGGTGTGCTTGAGAGACAGGGGATGGGGCATGTTTTCTTGAGGGAGGGGGGGTAGATTGAAAATGTTTTTCCTCTCATACACAGTAATCAAAGCTAAAGCTTTTTATTCAAGACAAAGTTCATGATCATGAGAACTTCATCATGACGAAGCCCTAGAACAATTTGATGTTCTAGAAATTGCAGATAATTAATGAAAATTCAGATTTCCCTCTAACTATCTGTATTTGAAATGTAGGAGGTGCATCAATTGCGTGTAATGACCCTTAAACCAATGTTCGGCTTATATAAAATGATACAATTAGCTATTGCTAGAACTCTACAGCGTTTGAATAATATTAAATAATGTTCTATGCCGGCAGTTGTTTGTTTACTGTTTTAAAACTGCATATCTCATTATTCCACCCATATGGTGGCGGCAATTTCTTGGTTCAGTACCTCGGCATTATTACATATGCAACAGATCTGCCCAAAGCATTAAAGAATAATTTTATAAGTAAACTTGATAATGTGTCTCTGCTTATTTTCTTCGACGTATCGATAAGAAGGGGGATAGAATTCACCTTAAGAATTCCTTTCTGACAGCTGTGATGGAATGTAAATCATCAGATCATAAACCTAGAACGATACGTTCGGACCAACATGTCCGTCAGGTAACAGGTATGCCATTGCACCTTATGTACTTACGTGTTTCAGATAATTACACAGAAGTAGTGATATGTATACGTACAAACTGTTTCCTACCTCTATAGTGCATATCCCGTGTATTATGGCCCTTGTCTAGTCTATCAAATCTGGAAATTTCACAACCATTGGAATAGTTTTTGTCACTATAGCAACAGGTTTGACTACAGTTTCCTCCCATTTCAATTTATAACCTCGAAAAGCTTGCGCTTGTATATACTATACTTCACAAATATCACGCTTAAAATACCGATAAATCAAACAAAAGATTCGACTTGAATTCTACTTTAAATGTCTTCGAATTTCCTCCGACACTTTGCACCCTTACGTTCAGAAACGCTAGGAGCTCACTGTTTTTAGAACCATTCCATTTAATACAAATTAATCAAATCACGCTTTAGTGTTGAAAACAAATATATTCATCTTGTCGTTTATTCATCAGATCAGAGAGAAATGACTGCAACATGTGGTCGTTTATAGTAAGTTAATCTGTCCGCCTTCGTTATAGGTTCGGGGTTGTAGAATTTTATGGATAAAGCGCCGTTTTCCGTGACACTAAGTTATTGATTCCGAAAGCCATCCAGAAAGCACAAGGGACGGTAATAACAAACGCATATCCAGGACATTCCAATATCCACAAATCAAAACTTAAGATTTCTCGGAACATATACCTTACAATTTATATGTTTATTTTGTATCTGCTTCAGATATATGTTAAAGGGTAATGTACACGTGCACTTAAATACTCGCTTTTACATGAAATGTATAATTTCATATTAATTCTTCGACATAACAATGGTATTCGTTTTCAAATTTTCATTCTAATCGATGAAAATAACTGGGAATGTGAGGGGGTGTCTCAATAGCTTGAGTCACCGACAGACTTCACCGGATTCATATATAAAATCCCAAATACCCTTTTCGGAATTTATTTGAATTTTCAGAACAGTTATTTTTCAAGGTAAGCATTCTACAGATAAAAGATGGCGGTTGTGGCTAGACAACAGAGTGTCCAGCTCCACAGAAAACCTTTGGGGAGATTTTTATGTACAATTTGACTAAGGCCGATTATTTCTCTGGATAAACTTTTTACGTGTTGTTCAATCTATAACCCTTCTGCGAAAATGATGATCAAACATCTAATGATTTGTTAACTGCATAACACTACACCAATTTATATGGTGGGACCAGTGTTTTATTTGGTGGGGCCAGTGTTTTATACGGTGTTTTATATGGTGGACACCGTGGGACCAGTGTTTCATATAGTGAGGCTAGTGTTTTATATGGTAGGGCCAGTGTTTTATATGGTGGGGCCAGTGTTTTATATGGAGTTTTATATGGTGGGGCTAGTGTTTTATATGGTGGGGCCAGTGTTTTATATGGGGTTTTATATGGTGGGGCTAGTGTTTTATATAGTGGGGTTGGTGTTTATATGGTGGGCCAGTGCTTTATATGGTGGAGATATGTTTAATAATTTGGGGCTATAGTTTTATATGGTGGAGATGGTGTTTAATAAAGTTGGTTTAGTGTTTTACATGGTGAGACCAGTACTTATATGGTGGGGCCAGTATTCTATATGGTGGGGCAATTGTTTTATATGGTGGGGTCAATGTTTTCCATGATGGAGAGCCGTCACCATATATGTGAAATATTCGTGGTGTGACGTAAAACAAAAATCAATCAATCAATCAATCAATCAATCAATCAATCAATCCATGATGGAGCCAGTGTTTATATTGTGGGGTCAGTGTTTTATACGGTAGGGCAGGTATTTACTTCGCAAGACTAATGTTTTACAGGATGGATCAGGATTTTATATGATGGGGCCATTGTTTTATATGGTGGGGCTAGTGTTTTATGTGATGACGCCATTGTTTGATATGGTGGGGCTAGTGTTTTATATGGTAATGCCATTTTTTATATGGCGAGACAAGTGTTTTACATATGGTGCCAGTGTTTTATACGGCAAGTCAGCGTTTTACATGATGGGGCCAGATTTTTACAGTAGAAGGAACTGAACTTCACTGAGAAAACCTCTATTTTCCGTTCTTGTATGGACATTCTTCCGAACGATATTCGAACTCAGAAGTGGGAGCTGCGAGCTCCGGAGCATGCTTCAACACACTCGATTACTGGAACCTCTTGCATTACATGAAGAATTGCTACATTCACATCACGCTTTTTCAGATAATCCTGTCGTAGTTACCTCTTGATGAAGCCTTTGTCGAATTCATATAACAGCTTATTTCCTCTAATTCTATGCAGTAAAGCTTCCTCATTATATTTGAGGGGTTTCCAATATCAGAACAAAATGATGCAGCAATAAACTGATAATAAACCTATTTAATCCATCAGAGACGGGTATATTTAAAATGCAATTACGCACTCAATCAAAAGCATTAATTTGATTGGATAAAAAGCATAACGACACCACTTATATAGATTATGTTACAATAACAGACCGATTTCTCTTTTGTAATCGGAATAAGCAATTAGTGACTGGATAATTAGAAACGAAGTCTTCTGCATAGAAACGAGGCTTTTTAGACAGAGACATGGGTTTTTGTTTCCCTAAAAACTTACAAAGTGAAATAAATGGTTTATTTCTATTTTGACCGTATCATATTGCGACTTAGAGCAAGGCAATTATCTCTTTCTCAGTCTACGTTTCTGTCTGTCCACCCACCAGCCAGCCCGTCTCTCTCTCTCTTTCTCTCTCTGGCTCGTTCTCTCACCCCAATGCTTCAATAAATCTTGTAGTGAAGAATCCAGAGTAACCAGATATAACTATAGAACCATTAGTAGACACGTTTTACTGCCCTTCTATGACAAAAATCCTGAGCTAAATATATCTGGTCCAAAAAAGAATGCTTAATAAAAATCATACATGTACAAAGTATGTTTAACTTGTTTAATAGCCCTTTTTGTTTAAAACCCAAACCTTATCGAAATACATGTATTTCGTCTACGTTGCACTTACATACATACGCGACATACTCTGGGCATTGGACCACATTTTGCAGCATATATAAAGACGGCGGTCCTGGGATACAAATCAAAGAGACGTAACTCTTACATCCTCATCTGTATTTTCTTGTATTGGGCCATAAAGCCTAGATTATTTAAAAATCGCTAAAAACGAAACTAATAATAAAATAGATGATAAGAAAATCAGTATCTTACATTACTTCGAATAACAAATTCAAAGCCATATACTACATTTTTTGTGAGACTCATTGATCACATTGCCATTATTGGATCAACAGAGGCTTTTTCTTTCTTTTTTTTCTTTCTTTTTTTTTTGGGGGGGGGGGGGGTGTTTTTATTTTTTCTTGTAGTTTATTTGGCTATTTTTTCTTTTGTTTTATTTTAGGAAACACAGGGGGGAGGGGAGTTATTTTCTTTTCTTCTTTTCCTTTTTACTTTGGGGGGGGGGGGGGGTGTATGGTATTTTATTTTTTAAAGTTTTTTGGGGGGAGGGAGTGTTCATTTTTTGTACATGTTTTTTTTTTGGGGGGGGGGGGGGGAGGGGGGTTGTTTTGGGTTTTGGTTTTCTCCAGCTAATATATACAATATATACAAATATTCCAGTACTCCTGGTAACCCGAACTAGTCGAAATTGATTCAAATCCATAACGAGAGATTTTTCGTCTGAAACGCTTTCGGGTTGGAAACCTCTGAATAAAAGCGTTAGAGTAACAGACAAATTGGTGCAATGTCGTGTTCGAACATCAATCTTGTCCTCACAATATGACGATACCAATTCATAAATCTGCTATATGTCGGTGAAGTACCTGTTCAAGAAACGAATGGTTTTAGACTCGAACCTTCTTTTAAAACACAGTACAGGTATGCATATTATTACATGTACATATTTACCAGGATTATCCCAGTCTAGGTAAAGCCCGCTATTTTATACCGAATACAGTATTCTGTACCTAACACCTGAGCGTAATTGATCAACAAAACAGCAATACATTTAGTACAACGTGGCGCAAATTACTTCCGAACAATTTAATTCTGCATTAAGGTGGTGATAAGGTCTGCATCCGCAGTGGTATATAAACCTCGTAATAATGCAAACGATGAACACCTGTGACAGATACATGCAGATTTACGATTATTTATGCGATTAATGTTGCATGCATGTGCGTTATGACATCGCAAGTTGGCAACGAGAAGGAATTTGGATATGGTCTGGTCAGGCTATCGCTCTTGGTAGTTCTAGATCGTTTTCCCAAGCCGAGGTCCTTTTAGGATGACTTTTGAAGGTGAATCTTGCTTTACCCAGCAAAATATTACCACGTGAATGAAAAAAAAAATCACTGGGGTGGAAATACCTTTCAACAGCTGCTAATCCATCCCTCAATCTTTCTTACAAGGGAACAAAAATTGACACCACATCATAAATCCTTCGGACTCGCAAACATACTACTGTCTATATCAAAATAATTGCTAACCAAAAAAATATATTAAGTTATATATGCGTATTTTCTCCAACACCACCAATATTGTGACTGTTTATTATCCACAATCTATGATATCATCTATTACTCCACAAAATGAATCTGACATGTGCAAGATAGATATATATGTAACCGTCAAGCCCCGATACACGCTCTTCTACTAAATGCCATATGCTTTTTCGGACTCCATACCGATAGCCGAAAGTGTATGCATGCACATGTATTATATGGAATCCTGTTGGTGCCACTCAAGAAAAATATTTTATAGTTGTTCGCGAGTTTATAACTAAAATTAATCTTATTCCGCATGGCTATTTTCTCTTGGATCTAAATTCTGATTTGGGGGAGTGAATAATTTTCGCGAAATGTGTTTCTTACGTTTTACCTATTTGTACATTTTTATAAGAGAAAAACAACCTTGCGTATTATTGCTAATGGTGCGGATTTGTTCTCATAATGATTCAGACTCGCCATAAAGAAAACTAAAATTCTCGCGAATCAAAGTAAATTTCAGTAATCATGATAATTACTGAAATTTACATTGATACGCGAGGATTTTAGTTTTTAATTTAACTGGCCGCAACTGGACAATGTATTTATTCTACAGATCCATAGGTATTACATAGGTATCACAAAGTTAATGACTAAGCCATCGAGTCTTTTTATTTATCTATTTATTCATTTATCTTTTTTTTTTTCGCTTTTAGCATGAATTAGTAATATTCAGATTAACATACATGAATATTCTTAAAATTGAAGCCAATACAATGCCGTCTTTGTTATTGCAAACTATAAAAAGCGACATTTAAATGTCGCAATCCCCGAACAAGATTAGATGTTTCTTTGTATATGCATATAAACCAATGATTTATAATTTTGCTAATGAACTATTACTACTACTACTACTACTACTACTACTACTACTACTGAAATAACATATGAATTCATTTTCGGATATCACAGTTTGTATAATTTCAATTCCATATCAGTGATAAAGTTTCGTATATTAAAAACTTTACATACAAGGAAGTTGGCGAATGACATTATAGGTGTGTCTCAGAGACCACCCATTTTCTACACCACACCTCTCTTGTTTTGGTTTTACTTTTTAAGTGTAGAAATGACAATACTACTTACTATTTTTTTCGCGCGAAGGTGGCCGCAACATATTCCACACGAACACACAGTTTACAATATCTTCGTTCGCAATACGGAGAAGATAAACAAATTTATAAATCGTTCACATTTAAACATGAAATGTTTCAAATGATTTAATTTCCTCTTTCTATAAACACTGCAGTAATATTTACTAACAAGACAGTCTGAGAAACGAAGATATGTTCAATGCAGAGCTTCCAATTTCGTCGAAAAAAAGAAAAATTAATCAATCACAACTTGATGGTGTCACTTCAATCACATCTTATTTAACGATGTTGTCACTTCACTTCATTTCCTTTCGTAAACAATAAATACAGAAAATTAATCGGGATCAATAGACAGGCAAATCTGACCCTATATTACACCAAACGTATGGATATCAACCATTGCAACCACTCCACGGAAATGGAGACTAAAGGTGCTCGAAGATCAATAATAACCTTGCGGCACAGCTTCAAGCTCATTTCACATTCTTTTCTTACTATTATATGTGTACAAATTCTACTGCTTTTATTAGCTTTATCGCATATTCTTTTTCATTCAATAACACGGCCAGATTCATTTCACATTGCATTTCATTTGTTACGAATATATATATATATATATATACAAATACCGATTCCGTTTCTATCTGTATCTCGGATCTCCAAGCAAAGAAGAAAACAACAACGCTATTGTGTTTCGTAAACTACTTCACTTTCATCGAATCACGGAAACAATTTTATTATTTTAAATTTACATTTTCATTTCAACACGTACAGACGGTTTGCCTATTATTTATATTAACTGGAATCTGCAGTATCACAATGTCGCTTTTGTTGTTTAACACAAGCCTCCCACAATTAAGATCAAATCATGCGGTGTATAAAACTTTCCGATCTCTCCATCCTATTGAAATGTGCACGTACAATGTCATTATTAACAGATTTGTGGAGTTCGGAAATATACCTCAACCAAAAGCAAGAACGCTTACCAAACTATACCCTCTTCATATTAATTTTATTTTTCATATTTTATAATCTTCTTTCTTCTTCTTCCAATATGATGTGTACTCAAAAGCTGACCGTTATACTTCATGTAAATAACCTCCAACATGTGATGTTTTGCTGCTAAAATTAGCATCATTCTATTGTGACGTTATAATGTAAACATTAACGTCATAATGACAATCCAGGCAAAAAGCAGTATGTCGGACATTAGGCCCCATGTGTCACGTAAAAAATGAATTTCCTCTATTGTGAACTGGAATGATTTGATCGAACGGTACCTTTTAATCGACATTCATTATCAATACTTCTTCCTTCAGTTTTACATGATGTAAAGGGCAGTATCAGACATACGATGTTTTGCCGCTAAAATTTGTGTCAAATGTGTGTGACGACGCAATCAAAGCGATAACGTCAGAATGAAAATCTTGGCCAAAACTGGTTTGTTGGATATAAGGCCGCTTACATCATGTTAAATTGGACGAAGTTATACTATCTAACTATATCCTATAGCAGACCTTCCTTAAACTTTTTATATCCAAACATGAAAATATGCCACACGTTTAACTATATCGGGGCTTTGAGATACTCGCCCACCTCTAATCTTAAGCATCCAGTTTCCGGCATAATACAAATACGGTACAACTGCAACAATACTCAAACCAAGACTCGACAGAGGTGAAAGGTTACGGTGAGTTTCAGCGTAGACCTAAGCAAACTCAGACACTTAGACTAAGTATGATAAGTGTCATGTTCTAATTTTTGAATTTACTTGGGGGTGGTAAATACAAAAATTAGAACATGTCATGTTCTAATTTTTGTATTTACCACCCCAAGTAAATTCAAAAATTAGAACATGAGGCAACAGTAAACTCAGAAACTGAGACTCTTTTGTCGCCTTAACGATATGGCTTCAGGAAACTCAGACACTGAGACTCTTTTGTCGCCTTAACGATATGACTTCAGGAAACTCAGACACTAAGACTCTTCTGTCACCATAACGATAACACACTAGCAAACTCTGACACTAAGACTCTTTTGTCGCCATTACGATATGGCATCAGCAAACTCTGACACTAAGACTCTTCTGTCACCATAACGATAACACACTAGCAAACTCTGACACTAAGACTCTTTTGTCGCCATTACGATATGGCTTCAGGAAACTCAGACACTAAGACTCTTTTGTCGCTATTAGGATATGGTATCAGCAAACTCAGACACTAAGACTCTTCTGTCACCATAACGATTACATATTAGCAAACTCAGACACTAAGACTCTTTTGTCGCCATTACGATATGGCATCAGGAAACTCAGACACTAAGACTCTTCTGTCACCATAACGATTACATACTTGCAAACTCAGACACTAAGACTCGTTTGTCGCCATTCAGACACTAAGACTCTTCTGTCACCATCATGATTACACACCAGCAAACTCTGACAATGAGACTTTTTTGTCGACATTACAAGAAAGCATCAACAAACTCAAACACTTAAACTTTATACTCGCCAATATGATATGGCTTCAGAAAACACTTTTATCACCGATACGATATGGCATAAGCAGACAGAATGCCACACAAAAAGCAAACTTTTCCAATCTGATTAAAACCATATCTTTATTCCGCTTCTCTATTTGTCCCATTGCGGAACTTTATCCGCAATGGGACAAACAGAGAAGCGGAATACAGATATGGTTTTAATCAGATTGCAAACTATTCCTGCATATTTTGGATGAAGTCCGTTGATTTGTTTGTTCTTCTGCGTCAAGTTAAGATTATTTAACTTATATGGTGGCGCCACATGCCTGATCATGACGTCATACGTTTCTTATGCAACGGACTGCGAATGCTTGCAACGAACCAACCCGAAGCAGTGATTTATTTATCTGTAAAATATACCAAGAAAAAAGACTTCGACTTGAACAACGTCATCGGGAAGAGACGAAAGGCAATGGATCTACACTTCCTTA